>JAOTOM010004498.1:0-317895 GCA_034440615.1 Ashinkailepas kermadecensis | reverse complement strand
AGCGTAAAAACGTGACACGCATCGCAATCTCTCGCTGGGCTGACAAACGATATATTTCGAAACACTGCGTCAATGGCGAAAGGCGAGACAACAGAATACACAAAACCGTGGATGGCATTCGACAATGTCGGATCCATTATCATTCACATCGCCCTGCGTGCATGCCACGGCGCGTTATGCAGGTCTGTGCGACACCGATAATTGCATCAATAGTTCACCTGGGTTTGTCAAACTTGCCAGCATCATAGCGTACCTGGCGCAGGACGATGGGCTGGAGGTGCAGCGGGCATCTGACCCGGGCTAGAGAGTTTGACCCACACCTACACATGCAAAGATACACACACACACAGGGATGTAACCACTGGGGGCTGAGGGGACATGTCCCCCAATTTCTGAAAAGTGGCGATTTGTCCCTCTCAATTTTTTCCTCAGCTACCTGAGTATGATCGCCGCAAAATTATACTTAATCATTGATAAAGTGAAAATATATATGCAAGAGAATCACCAAAAATATTGGAAACCGATCAAGCCAATCAACGGGGTTCACAGGCTATCTATCGCCCAAAATCTCCGAATTGTAAATCAGCAAACGTATAAATATCTGCTTCCAGGCTATTCTTGAATAACATGAACCGTGGCCATCTTGTGTTATCGCTTCGATAGAAAATTGTGCTTTGCCAGGCAACAAATTTGCATTATCACAAGACTTTATTACGTTGCATTCCCCTGTGCAAATATTGATATATCTTGAACAAACGTGACTCTGGGTGCCCTTCGGTACTTTCAAGACCATGGAGGAGAGTCATGGGTAGCCTTAAGCAAGTACGTCAAGTTAACGTCGTATTCGTATTCGTATTTAGCGAACTGTTCGCCAGAGGCGTATTTGCATGGGCATCGGCATTCAGCGACGGGTTTATGATCATTCGAATCAATTACCACAAATGATTCTGCTTGCACTGAACACGATGTAAGCAAACACATAGGTCTCACATTACCACCTTATCGGTCAAGGTACAACGTAAACCAGTTTCTTCGGTTTCCTCCTTTTTTTCGTTTTCACCCAAACCTGCCCGAATCTGGTATTGAGCCTGTGTTGAACCATGGCGTAACATTTGAAACTGGTACATGCCAAGGAGAAACTTCTAGGTAAAAGGTTAGCTTGATTTATTATATGGTGATATCGAAGCGATATCGACCGAACGCGAGGTTCGGTTGCTATCGCTTCAATTTCCATCAAATTTCCATCAATACCAGATTCGGGCAGGTTTGGGTGGAAACGAAAAAAGAGAGGAAACCGAAGAAACCGGTTTGCGTTGTACCTTCGACGTGACTTGTTATGCACTATCAGAACGCTAAGCAATCGAATTATTTTTCAAGGGCAAAGGCCAAGCTGATCATCCGGTCCGCTCAATTTTCTTTCGTTTTCGCTCAAACCCATCCAAATCTGATAGCAAGCAATGACCAGTGGTGAACACTCGAGTAACATTTCAAATCAGGACATGTCAAGGTCAAAGATTTGATTGAGTTCTTCAATGGCCTCGCGTCTCGTCGCTATGGCTTCAATTTGCAGAAAATGATGTCATTCGACGTCGCTTGTGCGGTATCAGACAGCGGATAAATCGAAAGCATCTCGACGGGTCAAAATTCAAGCTGATCCCTTCGTTCGTCTCACATTTTCTTTTTTGGTTTTCACTCAAGCCTACCCAGATCCACTATCAAGCGATAGCTCATGGTGAACCATCGAGTAACATTTTGAAACCGGGATATATCACGGTCAAACCTCAAGGTCAAAGGCTAGTTTGAATTTTTCAAATTCCTCACGATCCATCGCTATGGGTTCAATTTGCATCAAGTGGGTGTCATTTGACGCGGCTTGCCGCGGCGCGCCTAAGCTGCTTTTGAAGAAGGAAAAGTTTTGTTTGAAATTTTTTGTTAATGTTTGGAAACCTTTCGGTGTTATTGTGCTTTAAGGTGGTAACAAGAACAGTTCTTACACGCATTTCCTCCATAAAGCAAACAAATGTGTTAGGTTTGGTTAGGCTAGGTTTGTTTAGTTCTTGTTCGAAATAAAAAATCGAACAAAATTTCAAATTGTCCCCACCATTTCCACAGAAAATAAGTGGTCCCATCATCTTAGTCACGTTCATAAACATGGTATCCTTAAGACAATTTTTTGGGAAAAAAACACGTAATACTGCAAATTTACAATTTCTTGTCAGCAAAATATTATTTTTAACAATGGCAAATCACAAAACCAGACATTGAAAAAGAAGTGACTGAAATCCAAGAGTTTTTTTTTTGGTGGGGGTGGGTGGTAGGGTACCCATATATCTTGTCCAAACTTACCGCGTGCCTGGTTTGTTCCCCCCTCCAATTTCGAAACCGTGGTTACACCCATGCACACACACGCATAAAGCGCCGTGGCATGTACACGGCGGTGTGAATGATAATGGATCTGGCATTATCGAGTGTTATCAATGGTTTTGTGTATTCTCTTGTTGCCTTTCGCCATTGACGCCGTGTTTTGCATTATATCGTTCGTCAGCCCAGCTAGAGGTTGGGATACGCGACATGTTTTTAACGCCGGACTTCGAGTGCATGATTGTTTAAAGTTATTTTTTAGATTTTGTATTGTGTCATCTTGCAGAAGGCATGTGTGGCCGAAACATTGGTGATTTGTTTGCTTAAGAAAAGTTTTCTTTTTTCACTGTGCCACTTCCGCATATATATATATATATATATATATATATATATATATATATATATATATATATATATACCGACAGTAGCTTGCGTTGGTATTCGTTAATATTGTCACCCAGTGTAGTCAGACGAAGATCACATACGCGCAATACTATGGAAGGTACTGAAATACATTGTGGGCCGGCAAGGCCACACCAACAACACGAAACAATAGGAGCACGTAAAGTGTAGCATAGGATACAAAACATTCAACTTCCTGCAAGCCAAAATTGACATTCTATATTTGAATTTCCTGAACTCAAAAATTAATCACGTCCACAACATCGGATAAAATGTTTTCTGACTTGTGGAGAAAAGTCAGGTGATTCATACACAAAATTATATGGCATGTCTCCATCTGCGAAGTTATCAGGGCAGGATTTCCACTTTATAATCCTGCATGCGGAGAGGAAAATATATGGGTGCACGAATATGAAGAATATTTTTACCAAAACCTATGACATGAGAATCTCATTCTGCACTTCCCAGTGAATGGTGAGCGCTTGATTACAAGCAGCTCATTGCCAGAGGACGATTGAACGTACAAATGATAAAATAGGAAAATAGTTTTCGTCGGAAAATGTTCTGGATGCGAAAAGTCCAAGAAGTCCACTTTCTCGAACCATAGAAGTCATTGCTAGATAGATAATCGTCCTGCATACCCTACGACTATATTCGTACCAGACACAGATTTGCGCGACAACTATAACGTTCCTGCTCGATTATGTGAACTGCAACAGCGTCGGCATTACCATTACTTTTGATGCACACATTACATGGGTGTGGTAAGCATTGTACCCTTTGGTTTAGTGTAAAATAATTGCGTCGGAAAATGAAATTGAACGAATTCCACGTAAGAAGTGTTCGTAGGTGTATTTCGTGGATTAAATATGCATCCAAAACGACATGGAATATGGTGAGAAAGCACACAGCAACACGAGGGGATCGAACAGCCACAATGGACATAATGGGGCGCCGAGGAATGGGAAGACTTAATGTCAGAGTGACTTATACAATAATGCGACTTTCGTTCGATCAGGTCTGACCGGGTACGAGGAGAGTAAAATAGAACATTTGACTGCTGCGTATCACAAACCATTTCATGATCAATTGCGTCGGTGACGCACTTGATTTAG
This sequence comes from Ashinkailepas kermadecensis, assembly GCA_034440615.1. Taxonomy (NCBI): domain Eukaryota; kingdom Metazoa; phylum Arthropoda; class Thecostraca; family Neolepadidae; genus Ashinkailepas; species Ashinkailepas kermadecensis. The sequence continues at coordinate 314,017 of JAOTOM010004498.1, read as the reverse complement.
CAGGACATAATCACGCCCACCACCGACCGCAACGCCAGCATGAAACACGTGGCTAGAAAACAGACGCGAAATTTCACATCAAAATTCATATTTTGAAGCTGGAGCACCCGCACCACTTTGGAATAACCAGACATGAGAGCAGTCATCGCGCGCGATGTAAAGCTCCGGTGACTGAAGATCTGGTATACCGGCACCCCATCAGCCATGCGGCACCGGGTGTCGAAAGTGGCATTGATGACCACGGCGAATGCCGGCTGGAATGCTCGGCGCCTCTTTCCGGAGACAGTTCGATAGCCTGGCTGCAATGGGTTCGCTCCGAGTGACCATGATCACACGCCGGTCGCCCGACAGATGTCCCCGGCAGGTCGCGTCCTTGCCGCTCAGGGTGCGGCAGAATGGGAGCGTGACTGCAGGTTACAGCATCCGATTCGTCACCGTCCCGAAGAGCCAGCTCGACAGTAGACGGCGGTGTCCAACGTGCGGTGATCACACACGAACACTCATGCTGCAGTCTGGCCGTGGCATTACGATTTCGGTAGTCCTGTGCTGCCGGCACAGTAGGACGTCGGGTTCTAGTACCGTTTGGTGCCAGCGGCACGATCTCGGCTAAAATATCGCCCTGTCCCGCGAGCGCTCGGGCGGCAGACCTCACTTTCACCATCCACCTCACCCTGAAGGTGACGGTGGGTCTCAGTTCCAATGCAGTCACACTAGCATCGCGGCCGGGAGCGAGATGTAAACTCCAGGGTGCACATCTCTGGCCGCCCGGCAGCATCGTGGTGCCTGCACCGTTTCGTCCCACTAGCCGTCGGCCTCTGCGCTGACTGCCGCCATCACCGTGTCACAGTCAGGGCTTGCGGACAGAGCCGGCGCGCCGGTGGTGGTCGGCCGTGTCGCCGGCGGCGTGGCCGCTCCAGGTCATCACAGCTGGCACTCGCTGGGCGGCGAATGCACCACGTCCACATCATCGCACAGCTGATGGTAGTTCATGACGTTGCAGATGTACGTGCTCTCGTCCCGGGCCGTACATCTCGATGGTCTAGGTAGGTAGTACAAACGAAGCCGTTCACCGCATACACGTGGCCGTTCACCCCGGCGAGCCCCACCTGGCGGGCAGGGCAGACATGAGCATATTTATCAGAAACGGTGAGCAGGTTAGACAAAGAAAATCGGCATGGTCAGTGAAGCGTTCTCGAATTCCAACAGCTGGGTTAAAATCGACACCAAATAACGTTGTCTTACATCGCTTTCGATATATTTTTCCAGCCACACATAATCATTCAAAATCCATGAGTAATTGCACTGGTTGCACGACGCGCTGGATAATATTAATGAATTGTTCAAAAGGTTACCATACCAAGCCAACTGTACTATATGCATCCTTCTTTATATATGACATTTATGCCAACAACCCAAGTAGATAGTACAACATTTAACATCAGAAAGAAAGCTGAAGATATTTCCAGACTGAACTGCCCGTGATTCGTCACCTAAGAATGCTACTATGCAGTGGGCCTGACCACTCCGGAAAGACGTCGACGCCTCACAGTATACCTCGGAGATGAAATTAGAATGTGAGTGTGACACTCTATTTGCACTGCACCACATCTTGGACACAGTGCCTTATTATCATCATTTAGTAGGTAACCATGGATGACATTAGCTTGCCCAACGAAAAGATGGCAGAGCATCACCTCATCTCGCCTTGTCCTACGCTACCACGAGGGACACTGACCGAGAGAGGGCGAAATTGTCGGCACTTTGTTAGAAACAAGCTCATCCCAGCTCGCTGGCCACTTATTCCTCCGGAAAACCGTGATCCTTATGTTCCTGGCAAGTATTGGGAATGCTCTGCATAAGGGAGCCTGTGCTGCCCATCTGGCAGCACCGTAGGTTTCTTCATTGCCTATTCTACCAACATGGCTCAGAATCCAGCAAAAATGGATGACTTTCCCATTCTACTCTGGATAAAATCTGGACCATGAGGTCCAGCAGCTTTATTACATTATATTTTCTGCACCTGTTTTCCATATCTTCTCTAGCTACTGTAAGATCACAAAGTCATAAAGTGTTCAGACTTAACAAGAGCTACACAGACCAATCTGGCTAATCCCACAAAGGGAAGGTACTATAAGTCGAGACAACAAAATACTCAGCACCCTAACCAATACTGCATTGTAAATTCCATTGGAACTATCCATCAACATTCTATGCACATACCAATATCTATCTAGCCCTATTCACTTGGTAATTTGTAGCACATGCATGGTTTGGGTGCTCCATCAATAATTTTCAACACCATCCATGTCTGGATGGAGTTGAATGAGTCTGGAAGGGTTCTGCACAGTGTACACTTACTAGCATAAATATCACCCCCCATCCACCACTAATTAGAAAAAGAAGAAGAAAAAAAACAGATTCTCCAACCTCACAATGTTTCCACCCTATATTTTAATACCTTAAATTGGTGACTCATCTAGAACATTATCCTCCAATAAATTATCGACTCTTTGTTCTCCAAAAGATAACCAGCATTGTTTGAAAATGACTGATCTCATTATCAGTCATTATCTCATTTCATCTCCTTGATCAGCATGTGCAAAACTGACTGACGGTAAATTATCCTCTCCAACTTAGAAGTCTCAAACATTTTCCTCTCCAAATCCAGAATTTCAAAACATAAATCCAACCCTGGTCTGGCCTCAATGCTGTTCACAAAGATGACCAAGAGAAGTGGACACAGAACAGAGCCATATGGGACTTCACACTCTTATTAATTATTCCGAGCATTCTGACTGCCTTGTTCCTAGCTGAGGTGCATTGCTTTCTGTTTTAAGGCCATTTGAAACTAACAGACACAAGTATCTTTCCTCTTCAGTAATATCCAGTTCCCTACACCCATTGTATATCAGGATGTCTTGGTTCCAGACCCCAGATGGACCCCCACCTTATACTTTTCATAGATGGAAGACATCGCCATTGATCATCCCAGTTTTTAGGTCCTCCAAGACTAGTTTAATATTACTAAATTGATCTATACTGTTAGTCACTCCTACCAGCCTGATGTCGCCAGCAAATTTGAACACCCTATCCCTGAGCCATACCTCAATATTGTTCACAAAGATGATAAAGAGAAGTGGACCCAGAACAGAGTCATATGACACTCCACTCAGAACATTCTTCCATTCAGATTTTCAACCATATAACACAACCTTTTGTTTCAGTCCACTTAACCATGCTTCAATCCAACCTATAACTTTTCCATCAATCCCATTCTGCTCTAGTTGATTAATTAGATGATGCCCATGTGGAACTTCATCACAATATTTGCTAAAGTCTAAGTACACAACATCTATCCTGTTTTGGTTGTCTATTTCTCTAGTTGCATACTCCATAATCTTCAGTAGGTTAGCTAAACAAGATCTCCTGGATCAAAATCAATGTTGAGTATCCCTTAAAAGGTTGTGCTTATCTAGATGAGTCTGAACTACCTCTTCAGCTGGTTTTCTAATACCTTGCAAATTATGGATGTCAAACTGACTGGCACATAGTTTCATACCCACTTTATGCTTCCCTTTTTGAAAACTGATACATTTGTATTTTGCCAATCTTCAGGTATTTCAGAATACTACATATATCTCCTAAAGATGACACCCAGGGTAGCTGCAAAAACTTGAGAACACTCTATTTAGATTATAGCATAAATATCACCTTGTCCAGCAGCTTTATTATCCCTTATATTCTTCAACTGCTTTTCTACATCTTCTGTAGATATTGTAAACTACTCCAACCTATCACCCACCACAGCATAACCATCAGTGGTTTCCAATGTTCTTCTTAGTAAAGACTGATGATAACTGATTGCTTATTAACCGAACTAGATCACAATCATCACCCACTATATCACCATCTACCTCTATTGGCCCTCCATTGCATTTTTAAACATCAATGTGTAGAAGGTAATGAGCTTCTTAGCATTGCATGTTAAATCATCTTCAGATAATATAATTCCAGCCCATCTTTTGGATGTCCAAACACACCTAACTTTATTTCTAGCTATTCTATATGCTTCTAGGTTTGCTTCAGAGTCAGAATCTTTTAGTTTCTTAGATGCCTGCTTCTTTGACTCCATTGAATGGCTTACTTTTTTGGTAAGCCATGAGTGTGCCTAAACTTGTGTAATCTAATCCATCTATTAGGAATGAACTCACCCTGGCCTGGAAACAGTTTACCTATTACCATTATCCACATTTCAGAAGCATAAACCTATCAATAACTCTTACTATTGGATTACATTCATGAAGATCCCAAACTCATTGTAATTCCCTTTAGCAAAACTTAAAATCGATCTTTCATTGATTTTAAATTCCAACATATGAGGAAAAGCACATCATGTTGTGATCACTATTACTGAAGGTCCCTCCTAGGCTCACATCTAGCACACAATTTCTCTCACTTGTGAACACTATATTTAACAGTTCATTTCCTCTTCATGTATCACTGAAAGAAGAATTTATCCTCCCAAGTCATGAAACTTCTTCATGATTTGCTTAGATTAGACCTGGTATATTGAAGGTCGTATATCTTCTTTACACACAATGTCTAAAACCCAGGAGCATCTAAGAGCCATTCTTTGTTGTATTAAACTTAGATTAGACCTACAGTTTGCCTTCCATCCCTGCTATCAAGTTATAAAGTGTCCAGACTTAATAAGAGCCACAGGGGCCCATCTTGTTTAAGCATGCAATGGGAAGAGCAGCTAGGGAAACAGTGTGATACATTCCATGTTTGTAAAACATTTCCATAATCTGGAGCACTGGCTAAAAAAAATGTAATGCAACACATGTTATTTATGAATAATTTATGGTACATTGCAGTGTTTAAAAAAAATATTGGTTATGTGTGATATGTCCAAACAAGCACAGTCAGATGTCAAAATTAGTCATGGCAGCATGCCAATTAGAATAGCATTTCAATCCTCCAAGCTCAATTTTGAGCCTATAGGTGCATGTTTTGCATTTACCTTGTGGGATACCTAACATAGGGATATATAATATATATATATATATATATATATATATATATATATATATATATATATATATATATATATATATATACACATATATATTATACACATGCTAATGGTAATGCTTGCAATACCATGGCATCAACAAGTGGCACTGTTAAATAGACATAATAATATCTGTACTTGGAATTGTGTTAAAAGATGCTTGTGCATCACCATCCATAATAGTGAGCATAAGCATGACACTTCAGTGAGTGATTTGGGTTTTAGGGCACATCGACCATGGTAGGTCATTTAGCGCCCATAAGCATGACACTTATGCACAAACTATTCTTAAAAATGGAGCATGGAAACCTCATAAGCACACATCAACAAGCACTCAGGTCACATGGGCTCAGAAACAATATAGAGTGAGAATACCTGGCACAATGATCCACAGAAATCAGAAGCAAAAAATAGAGATATTTTCCTGACTGGTTTTATCACAAAATAGTTTTAGTATCGAGACTGCTGAAATCAGTAGAATTAAACTTAGTGACAAATTAGTGTTATGGTTAAATTAGCAAAGGGTGTGGTTATAAGCCAATTTGATAAGCAACAGTACATAAAATGATAACAAAAGTTCATCAATGTTACATCCATACCCGATATAAATTCTCCCTTCATGCTCAAACCACACAAATAAACACAACATAGCTCATGAGTAGGAAGCTGATGCATCAACTGATTTGTTACTGTCACATATTGGGGAATGGGTCTTGGAATGTAAAATTGCTTCATTAAAATTATGCTTAAAACACTGTCTAAAATAGTTTTCTTCTCACCACCAAGTAACAATTGGTGTCAAGGAGAAAGCTGCAAAAATTGATTGAAACCAACCATTATTAATATTTAATGACACATGACAGTGTAGGATTTCCATATTTTTTTATTGGTAGTGGAGTACATAATTTTTAACTGGAGTACAAAATGTTGAGCTGGAATACAAAAATAGCAATGCACTTGCCGACAATTAACCTTGTTTTAATGGGGCTGAAAACCAATGTTAGCATTGTTGTATGCATAAACATCTTTGCAAACATCCATGTCCAAAATTTTGCTGCAGTAAAAAAATGAGGAGTTGTCCATAATTAGGTAGCATTGCTTTAATGGAATTACAAATCAATGTTAGCATTTCATGCTGTTACATGCTCAACAATTACACGTTTTACCACACCAGAATTTTACATGGGACACAAGTAAGACTCACTGGGCAATAATGTAGTGCATCATGCCTTGAACCCTTTTTAAAAATGGGAATAACTTGTGAGGTTTTCTAACTATCAGGAAGACTTCCAGTAGAAAGATGAGTTTAAAATGATGAAAATGGTTTTACAAGTCCTCACAGCAAGATACAATTAACTGGGGGTGGACCCCATCAGTGGACCCTGGGAGGGATGGCGGGCACCACGAGGAATCGAAACCCATGACAACCGCCGAGCCAAGGCTTTACACCATTCCACCTTCACCACCAACCTCTGCACCAGGCAAACAAAACCTTCTGGCTGATCTATTTACAACGGGAGAAAATCCAGGCATGGCAAACACCACAGCCAACCCCTACTTCTCTGAACAATGGTCTCTATCGTGCGCCACACTCGCCAGTGTGATCCAAACTTATGGAAATACGACTTCACATCTCATGATGACAATCAACAGAGAGTGAAACCGAATGGGCACACTTAGCTATCACTGCCAGTACACATTTGGGTACCCACACCACAAACCTAAAAAATAATCAACCCACAAACACTCACCAACTCCATCAGCCCGTCCCTCCCAACAGTTGTCAAAGATGTACTGGAAAATAGAGCCGGGTCTGATTTGCTTACCCCAGCAGTAAAACTACGGCGGATTACCGGGCCGGCAACAGATGGGTCGGAGTAAAATCGGAACAGGTATTACAGACCCTTCACCGACACTGATGAACTCCAAATGCAGTTATATTTCAAGGCGCACAATTTATTTTAGCACATATTTCAAAAATATTATTGGACAGTCATTCATAAGTTCACAAATGGCATTGGTTTCTTGGTGTTGTCACCTCGGAGAACTTCATTGCTCCAAAGCCACTTTGAGGAAATATAAAGTGACTTTTTGCATTGAACGGGCTCATGGTGTCTAAAAAAGTTGTCTCTTTAACAAAATGACCTTCGATTGCGCATTCAAAGCATCTTAATTGCCAAACGGGGCCTGAAATATTTACTCCGGCGATACCAAGTACCGCCAGTTTTGCCAACTAGGGATATTTGCCCATGACTCAGAATAATAAATATTGAATAAATGTTGATTAATATAAATGCATAATATATAACAATAAATATTGATAAATATTGAATAAATATTGAATAAATATTGAATAAATATTGAATAAATATTGAATACATATTTAATTAAATATTAACGATATAGTGACACAAAAGTAGGATCTTCTCACATGACGTCACATGCCGCCAGTTGTAACTGGCCAGCGGAGACGTTTTTAGCGCAACACCGAGAAACATGTCTTGGTATGGCATGCTATACAGGCTGTACGCGTTTCAAAGTTTTGTTATGGTCGACAGGGGTTGTTGGTGAGTGGGCGCATACGGACTGCTGAAACTGCTAGTTGTTTTCAGGTATGGACTTAGAGTGGTAGAACTCAACCAAACAATGTTGTTCTTCCTTTTCCCTTCTGGAGTACAAAATATTTCATTTTGTCCAGTCACAGTCCTGGAGTACAAAATTTATTGGTATGCATAACACCAACAAACGCCAGTTTTTCCAACACTGACACATGATATATATTATTAATCCATATCTTGAATGTTCTAGCTGAGGCCAAAAGGGCATGGAAGGATCTAAAACAACTAGACAGGATAGCAAATTGCAGCTGTAAAATGACCTATTGTTGTGTGATACAAGGAAAAAATCACATCACCCACTTCACCCAGTTGTTGCAATACACAAATAATGTATTTGGTGACTAAATACAAGATTAAAACATAACAGAAGTTAAGTGATTAAAACAACATGTTAGACTACTTTGATTGGATAAATTTCCAACACAGTAGCCAGTTTTACAGCGGAAATTTGCTCCCACAGTCCCAGGTCACGTGGTCTCAGGAACAAGATAGAGGGAGAAGACCGGGCATAGTGACCTGCATAAATTAAAAGTGATGACCAAATCTAATTCTCACATCAGTTTTAATAACAAAATAGGTTTTTACTATTGACACTGCTGAAATAAGTATAATTAAATTTACGAATATCAGCAAATTGCAATACACTTTCTAATTTACTTAGAGACTGCATTCAGCTCTACGGTATCTGGCAGCCGACGGATAACCGCCAGATGACAAATTGGCGCTGTGGTTAAATTAGCAAAGGATGTGGTTATAAGCCAACTTCCTGAGCAACAGTAGAGAAAATGATAACAAAAGTACACTTAATCGATGTCAACCAAGTTTATAAATCCATACCTGATACTGCCAACATGCTCACGCCACACAACTAATAAATTTTCACAGCACACCCCATGAGTGGGACGCTCGTGCACCAACTGATTTGTTGCCTGCCGCATATTGGGATATAGGTTTTGGAACATGAAGTGGTTTAAGGAAAACTATACTAAAACAATCAGTCTAAAATCGTTTTATTCTCACCACGAAGAAACAAGTTTTGTCAATGAAAATGCTGAAAAAAATTGAGTGACATCAATTTTTTAAATAATAAATGTTCTTTGATGTACTCTTTTAGTTTATATCTGGAATGTTTAGTTGAAGCAAGGAATGACTTGGAAGGATGAAAAGCGACTAGACGGGAGATAAAATTGCCGCTGTAAAACTGACTATTGTTGCTGCCTTTAAGCATGTTAATATTATAATTCAACTGAGTTTTCTTAGGTCCACAACCAAACCAATGTACTAAATAAGGTGACACCACATCAAAATGATGAGCTACAACACACAATTTTTCTTTACTTCACACTAAAATTGATTTGAGTGCAGTAATGACATATAAGAAGTTCCAAAAGTTGGGAACCTGGTGTGTCACCATTCATGATTATAAAAATAATTTCCAAAAATGGAGTTTATGAAGATGGAAAATAAAACCACCATTTCCCTTAGATACTACCAGCATAGACAAATGAATACTCAGCACCCCATCCAATACCATATCTTGAATTCAAATGAAAATAATCACCACATTTGACATAGATACCTACCTAGGTACCTAACAAGATATATCTAACCCTACTCACTTAAGGTCTTCCAACTTATTCCCTGAATCATGGTATCATTTGTCATCAACTTTTCAAAATAGATGGCCACCAACTGGAGTGCTGGTCACATCAACATATTTGGTGGGATTCCATCTTGATCTATGCATGCACTGATAAGTCAACTCTCATTATAGGTAGGTGGGTACCTAGGTAGGCAACTACCTACCTACCTACATTCATACAACCATATGGTATAAGAATGTGACACAACCACAGATGGTCAAGTGATGTTGAAGTGCTAAGACAGTAAATGGATGCAAATAAAAATCAGTAATTTGCAGTTGACCTACCTAATCCCGCCACATATCGTAATATTTGCACTTGCCACTTACCAGGACACTAAACCAAGGTAGGCAAGAGGCCGAAGCAACAATCGCCAAAGTCAAGCCATCAGAAATAACCACAATGGCAACAGTTCCCGTTACCACGCAGAATCTCCTTTTTCAAACTCGGCAGACAAATTCGCCAGACTCGACTGTACAACGGCGAAGAATCCCTCGATAACATCCGATAACGGCTTTCGATGCGTTCCTCTAAGCATTCGGTAAGGATGCAATAGAGTCGCGAATTATTCGCCTAGCGGAGAAGGTATGAACTACACTGTGAAGTTCTTGATTATTGGTTCTTGGACGTTGCGTCTTTGAACTTTGCGTCTTTGGATTTTTGGGATCCTTGGATGTTCGGTTTTTGGACTTTATTCACTTTGGACGTTTGGTTTTTGGACGTTATGTTTTTGGACTTTACGTTTCTTGGATGTCTTGTAATTGGACTTTTTGTCTTTGGATGTTAGTTTTTTGGATGTTCTGAATCACCCCCATATGTTGCAGTATAGGAGCAGTAGGAAGCAAAACTTTGATTTCAAACTTTCCTCGATACATTTGTGTTTTAAGGTGCTTCATGAATTCTACAAATTTATCTTTCCAGTGCAATGTTTCTGGATGTGACTGAGATGATAGGACAACTCATTTTCTGTGCAAATACTTACTTTTCAGGTTGCAAGCAAAGTAACACCAAAAAGTGGCTTTGAATTGGGTAACAGCATAAAAAGTAATGCTTAAAAATAAAAATAAAAATGCAACATAGGCTAACCTAACCTAGCCTAGCTTCCCTTTAGAGAAAAAAAATACCAAAAATAAAAGTATAAACAATTTCAAGCATTTTATTTTATTAATTTTGTTTCCTCGAATACCTAACCCAGCCTAGCTTAACCAAAAATAAGTTATTTTTGAAGAAAATATAATCTTCTTTTTTTATTTAAAAAAACAACTTTAAACACAAACTAACCTGATCTGACCCAATCTAGCCCATTTATTTGCTTTATGGAGACAAATATGTGTAAAACTTGTCTTGTTACCACCTTAAAGTACAATAATACCCTTCGATCAAGGGAAGTATGACAGTTCAGGATCTTCTTGGTTTAAATTCATTGGGAAGAGTTGCAATGTGGGTAGTGGTAAAGAAACTGCTTCAAGGTCAGCAAAGGTTCATTCCAATAGGTGAATCAGAATGGACCAGGTGAAAACACCCTTTGTGGCTGACCAGGGAAGTATCTACTGAGTCAAACCAAGAAGCATATATGATTTATTTATTCTGATTCACTATTTATCAGCTATTTCAGCTACATATTTGTCAGCTATTTCAAGAAGCTAGAAATAGCTGTGTTATTACATATAAAAGACTGGCTAAAATTAAATTAAATAGAGACTGCAAAGTCAGTCCATGCTAAGAATATCTTTAGCTTCTGCAACTTAAACAGTAAAAATGTAGGCTGTGGTAGTGTGTGGTCACTGGATATAAATGGTGAAGCAGTGGTTGAGAACTGTGAAATAGTAGAATCCCTAAGTATGCAATTATCATCAGCTTTGACCCATGCAACATTATGTACAGGTAAAAACACTGATGGTTTTCATAAACCTAACCAAACCTAATCCAAGCTTGCCTAGCTTAACGTAATGTAATGCTAACATGACCTAAACTAACCAAGCCTAATGAAGCTTCTGGTTTAAAACTAGCTGGGCCTGACATTCTTTCTTCAGACTTTTTAATTTGCCATTTTCATGATGAAAAAATGTAAGCTATTTGGGTTGCATTGCTCATGGGAGTGAATGGTCCCATCATCTTAATCACATTGAGAAACATGTTTCTATCTTTTCTCAAAGTTATATTGGGAGTCAAGTGTAAAAATATTAGAGCATCTTAGCTACTGGCTGAAGTTAAATTACCTGGTTGCTGTCCAGCAGGAAGTATGAAAGATGCTTCATCTTCTACAAACATACATCTGAAAATTGTAGTGTGAAGCCACTGGAGATAGATGGTGAATTACTTGTTTGGATTGATAATGTCAAGTCCATAAGCAAGCATGGATATCCTCATTATTTTTGGTTTAAGACAAAGCAGGTACATTTGAAAATGTGAAGATTTCCTAAGGGAAGTTGATATGTTAATTATGTTACAATAATGGAAGATGTGGTAGTAAGCCATTGTGAGAAAATATAGCCAAATAAAGCCCTGATCTATGCTATGATTTTAGTCCAGTATGCTATATTTTACCAGTTGCTTAGGGTATGATTTTCAGTCTCATCTGTGTTTGCATGTGGTTGGCTCCCCAAATTATTTGGCTTCACATCATTGATGATGAGTTTGGTGACATGAAGTCACCAGATGTCTGACATGAGTAATGTGTGGGATTTTCATGAATGTCAACTTTGTGTCCTCATATTTAGTTGTTTTTCTAGTACAATGCAGTTTCAATGTTTAAATGACGAAGGTCTGAGACATAGCCTGAAATGCATCCTAGCAATTATTTTGCATATCAGATGAATAATAAATGCTGCAATTGTTTACCTTCAGTAGCAATGATACACTCCTGTTGACAGTAGTTAGCAGGCTGGATGCCAATCTGAATAGTGTTCTTAAATTTACAGAATTGCATGGGTCATCAATTTAGGTCAGACAAGTCAAGGTGCAGAACAGTTAAATTCCAAGTCTTCGGTCAAAGAGTGGTTGATCAACTGATTAGGCTACCTGGTGATGTAGTTGGAGGTCCCTCATTGAATGTGTTTAAACATCAGCTGGATAAATTTTTTGTTTCCAAGAATCCACTTTTTTAATTATAAGTTGTGCAGTAGGTGGATGGAGTGGGGTAATAGTTATGATTGAATATTGATAGGCATCCAAGGTAACTTCATTGCAATTTTTGAAATATTGTCAATAATGTATTTTTGTGTAACTGACCTTGGTGTCAACAAGGTCAGCTTCACTGTCTTATTGAGAGAATAACCTGGGAAATTGGTGGAACTTAAATAGCAGATGGTGTGCAGCCAGAGTGGTAAATCATTGGAATGGGTTACCTGGGGAGGTGGTGCATAGCTCTGCATTGTATGCATTTAGGAAAGGGGTTATGTGCCTCGTACCAACAAGTTTCAACATAGTCCATGTGGTTTATGTTTTCATATTGTGATGAGTGTTAGCTGTGATCCCCTGACTGATGATCATGACTTATCATTTGCTACTCTGGCAGCTAGAACAGACGAGCAGAGCACATTGATTTACTCTATTGGCATCAATCTATTGAGTATGCCTTTGAATGAAAATTCAGCACCAACAGTTCATATCCTGTATGATGGATATTCTACCATGGAGAAAGATGGCAAAACAATGAAAGCAAATTGCACATGTTCAGTGATAGAAGGACCACCCCATGTCATTGTGGATACAATGACAGCATGGGACAAGGACAAGATATTGGAAGGTAAGTGAAACTGGACTCTTGTTTGAATCAACTATAGGAGCACAATGGTAGATGCAGAAACTTGTTTTCAACCTGTTTCGAGTAGGGACCTATTCTGACATATACAAATGAAACAAACTGGTTTAAATAGCTGTAATGTATGAGCTAAATTTTATTTGGGCAAGTTATATGCAAGTGGCATGATAAGAAAAAACTATGTTTTGTAGAAGCAAATCACCAACGTTTCGGTCACAGGCCGAGAAACCCTCAAAAACTTGGTCACCCTGAAGAAGTCCTGTTGGAAAAATTTTGGTGAGTTGCTACTAATATATATATATATATATATATATATATATATATATATATATATATATAATTTGTCTTACAATTTCACTTCCATATCATGTGTATAGGTTCTTTTGAAGGACGGACGGCGCAGAAACTGATAACTTTGGGGAGCCGGTTCTGGGGACCAGCTCTTGCCCGGCCACTACCAATGTCCTTGTGGTTCTTGAGGTGAAATGCAGCATCTGTTTACATTGGAAATGGGATTATATGACAAGGATTATATGATTGTATAGCTGGTTACTATAACTATCCTTGGATGTGACATAAATTACGATGAAATACACCCGTGTTTGCCGACGACTCAGTTCGCTAGTTTGCTTACAACCGAGACTGTGCCACAAAAGTGAATGCTGCAAAATGTTCCTTTTTGTCTTTAGTGAATGTTGGCATGTTGAAATGTGAAATAGCTTAATAAAAAACAGGATCTTTGTTTTTTCACTATTTTCTACAACATTGCTGTTAAGTTTATATGACAGTACAATAATCTACAACAAACTAACTTAGCCTAACCTCAACAATTTGTGATGGCATCAAACTTACACCTATATATGTTGGATTGGATGGCATAAAGTCTACACCTATGGATGTTGAATCATGTGAAACCTACACATACAGATGTTGGACAATACCAAAAATGTTCTGTTAGAGAAAAAAAACTATATTTAAAGATAATAATGGTGCATTTTTATTTATATTGCAATGTTTACATTCCATTTGGGGAAAATATGGCATCAATAACTTGGCTCCTTACGTCTTGCGTGGTGCACTGCCTAGTCGTCAGCGAACTGAAGTTGGCAAACATGATGTAAATAATGCAATTTGTTTCATGTCCAAATATGGTGTCAGGTGTGGTCATATAATTTTGCAATGTTTTGCTATTATTTGAAATGTAAGCAGCTGCTGCATTTCACCTCAGGAACAGCACAAAGAGATAGCTGTACTGGAGTAGCCATAGTAGTAAATCCGAAATTATGTGTAATTCCGTTTAGATAGTAACCTTAGATACTATAGCATAGCATGAGGCATATAAGGCATGGTATTACAGTGTTTGAAAAGAATGCAGAGCACAATGCAACATCGTAGGTATTATGATTGCGGTTGTATGTCGTCGTATGATCTGTGCAATGCATTTTTGTTGCAAGTTGCATCCAGTGTTGCAATGTACTAAAATGACAAAGCAAACTTGCTTTTACCATCTGATAAACAGCTCAGTTAGCTAGTTAGTTATTTGGGCTTCAGGGCGCTTCGACCGGAGTTGATCGTTCGCGCCCACTGATAACCACCTTGGTCCCTATCCCAGTAACACTATGTGCATGACAACTACCCTATGTCATATTAATGTTTTTCTTCCTTCCTCTCATTGTTTAACTCGATGATGCCATGCGAATGTCCAGCCCTTTAATCTGGAGTTAAGCTTAAAGAGGTCTTCTCAGCCCAGGGGTGCACATTTGTATGCTTTTTGGAGTGCACTTGCTCCCCCATGTTGGCTTTGTCCTCCAAATAATTTCAAGTTTAACATGGAACCAGTGATAAATTATTCGTGGAATAGGGTGGAATATACCACTTTTTGAACACTCGATCAACATCCTTCTCCACGAAGTATCGACATCCTGCTCCTTGATGCATGCTTATGAAGTCTTCATGTCTCCTTTCTAACAGTATTTCGCTACAAGTATCATGTACATGCTCTCAATAAAGCATGGTGATACACAAATATTTTGCAACGCAATTTCAGGTAAAGGGATTATCTATAATGCGACATGGGATACAATGCCAGTTTATAGCATATGATTATTCTCCCCATCCAGAATATAGCTCTTCATAAATAATGAATCTCAAAACAAATAAGAAAGGTGCAGTCATAAGTACATACACCATTGGCTCAAATTTGAGTTTGAAAGACATCAAAAACATTTTATATGACACTAATTCCATGGCAACTTTCAACATCCTACTGTGCTCGTTTCGACATTTCACACCTAACGATAAACCATTATTTTAACTCTGCATGGAACCCTATGCAGCCTGTCCCCACCCCCAATATATTTGGGTCCGCCCATTGCCTTCATGTATTGTGCTCTCTCATTAATTCTCTGAAAACTACATCTGTGGTTCATCCTTTTGCCACTGCCTAGTTCATACCCTGGTGCTATATTGTATGAATTAATGGGAGGAGAAACCAGACAAGTGTGTCCAATTGGAGATTCTAGACGAAAGCCAACAAATTATGCGACCAGATGAATTGTGCGTAGAAGCCGTTCAGTTGTTCACCAGTTCGTTGTATGTCCGCTTAGGCCCGGTACTTGGGACCACCGGAGCTATGCCAACAAGACACGGAAATTACCATCGAGTCATGGCTAGGTGTATCTTGTTTGGAAAAATAGATCAAAGCCCTCTAATCCAGTGTCCTGCAATTAATTTCTGGTAGAGTGGTCGTTGGAGAGGTCCAGAACATCAAGAACTCAATGATGTTGAAGCAAGAACCATCTCATTGGTATCAAAGGACATTGATATGGGAAAGGAAAAGAATCAATGCTGGTTAAGTTGGGGTGCTTTTTAAGGTGAATATTGACCTTTTCTGGTCACGACTTGTGTTAGAAACGGAAACTGCTCAGCATGTCCCTGACGTGTTCAATGAAACGCAGCCTGATTGAACGCTTCGTCCCCCCCCCCGCCCCCAACATAGGCGGCACTCTGGCTTGCACAACTTTTATATTTGATCCTGTGAACCAGGTTCTTTGTTATACATCTGCCTGCTAGGCTGCTCTTGCACTCCTCGGGGGGCGCGGCAAGTGCATCCACTCTCCCAAAAATGGATAGTTCCACCCCAACTAAAGTGAAATGACATCCAGGTACCCAATATCTACTTTTCAATGTCCTAGAAATGCATAAAAATAATGCGTTCCGTGTTGTTTTTTGCGTACAGCTTTTGTTTTGAATACTGAAGGGCACGTGCTCCTCAAGTGCTGAATTATGTTCCTCCAATGCTCAACCATGTCTACCCAAAGGAAGCTTGTAACTCCCCGCCCCGCCCAAGTTGACTTTTTCCCGGATTAGTGCAAACAAGATCTTCCAATGCTGTGATTCAGCGTCTCATTTTTTCCAACGTGAACTTGAACTACATAAACTTATGTCCACCAAATCGTTTTCGTAAAACAACATTCCGTTTTACACACATGTCAAAGGTTGCAGTAGAAATATAAAAATGTTCAATGTTTGCTGCAGGTTTTTTAAAAGCTAATCGAGATATGTGATATCACGATAAAATTATGATGATTTCTTCACGCAGGGGCTCCAAGGTATGCTGACTGGCGGGGAAACCCCCTCCCCCACTCCACCCAGCACTGATTGGAAAAGTCTTCATTTTCTATTGCAATATCGGCTAGACTAACAAAATATTTCATGTTCGTTCATATATGCGGAGCACTTGCTCTTCCGGTGGAATATTCTTAAGCGAGTTCCTGGTCTCACGTCATGCCTTGTTCTCATCCACGATCAATAAAGAGCAGGCCGTGTCCTTGACTTACAACAGCCATGACGACAGCTGACCAGCGACCGATTGCATTCTTCTGCTATTTGCAGTCCCAAAACTAGACAGCACATACGTGACTTTCAATTAGTGATATGTCCGTGTCATATCGCAGGAAAAAATCAAAATGCCGAAGTGTGCTCCTTCCTTCGCATGGTGTTTTATATCGGTGAACATGATTTTGGAACACTTCAAGACCCTAAGTTTTTAAGACAGATAGCACAGCCAGGATGGGGACAAAGATGGGTGCAAACCGTTGTTAAAAGAGTGAGCAACGCTCCGGGCACGTTTTTGCGCCAGACAGATTTCCGTGAGAAAAAAAAACACTCCATGTGGCTCTACCCACGTGCCTGCACTACTACTTAAGATTGCTTTAGCCCAGGTAGTTTGTAGTGTGATATCAGCTCATTGGCGATCACGAGAACGCATTGAATATCTTTAGTCCGCTTATTTAAAGGCCCAAAAATACTGTTATTACCTTTCAGTTAAAATGCACACAGTGCATTTGTTCTGCGAATCCGTTACGGATGTAGTGACCGATGACACCGGTTATGACTGCGATGACGATGACGATGGCGTTGCTGCGGTGCAGGTTTGTCTTCGCTCGGTCTTCAGCCTGACGACATCAGCTTCGCTGTGGCCACTCACGGACACTCGGACCACGTCGGAAACCTGAACCTGTTTACCAGTGCCACGCACGTGGTGGGCACGTGTGTGTCGCGGCACGACCTGTTCGTGGTGCACAACTTCGACTCCGGTGAGAAGGTTTTTTTCGCATGCGTGAAGCAGAATTTTGCTCTGACGTCAAGCTTTTTGCTGAGCGGTGTACCACTCAGCGACTTGTGTGTGCGGATGACAGTTGCAACAGTGGTGTGGCAAAAACACAAATTGCTCTGTAAATTATGACTTGAGGAAACATAAGTAGTGTTTTGTGCCAATTGTTATATGCACCTCATATTGTCCGTTCAGGAAGCATAGGTAGCGCCTTGTGCCAATTGTTATGTGCACATCATAGCAGTTTTCACTGATGTGATCGCCCAACCAAGTGAATTGTCTTAGCATGCTACTCTTCTGTACTTACTTGATAGTAGGTGCTGGTGCAGAATTGGGTTCGTTTCGGCGTTTCCGCGCACCTATGGAACCTACCAGGCACCGCTGTAGTGAGCATGGAATCCTATGGGGAAGCACCCCTGAGGCCTTCCAGTGCCTGTTGTACTCAATGGAAAAGCACCCCGGAAAATGTACGCAATTCTCAAACAATGCTTGATAGTCGAGTGTTGATTTGATACATTGCCTGATCATACCGCCAGCCTAGCACATCCCTTAACTGGACCGACAGAATCAACAAAGTGAGGCCTGCCACTGACACTGGTCGCGCCCCGCAGAGCCGTACCACCTGTCCGAGTTTGTGTGCCACTGACACTGGTCGCGCCCCGCAGAGCCGTACCGTCTGTCCGAGTTTGTGTGCCACTGACACTGGTCGCGCCCCGCAGAGCCGTACCGTCTGTCCGAGTTTGTGTGCCACTGACACTGGTCGCGCCCCGCAGAGCCGTACCGTCTGTCCGAGTTTGTGGGCCACTGACACTGGTCGCGCCCCGCAGAGCCGTACCGTCTGTCCGAGTTTGTGGGCCACTGACACTGGTCGCGCCCCGCAGAGCCGTACCGTCTGTCCGAGTTTGTGGGCCACTGACACTGGTCGCGCCCCGCAGAGCCGTACCGTCTGTCCGAGTTTGTGGGCCACTGACACTGGTCGCGCCCCGCAGAGCCGTACCGTCTGTCCGAGTTTGTGGGCCACTGACACTGGTCGCGCCCCGCAGAGCCGTACCGTCTGTCCGAGTTTGTGGGCCACTGACACTGGTCGCGCCCCGCAGAGCCGTACCGTCTGTCCGAGTTTGTGGGCCACTGACACTGGTCGCGCCCCGCAGAGCCGTACCGTCTGTCCGAGTTTGTGGGCCACTGACACTGGTCGCGCCCCGCAGAGCCGTACCGTCTGTCCGAGTTTGTGGGCCACTGACACTGGTCGCGCCCCGCAGAGCCGTACCGTCTGTCCGAGTTTGTGGGCCACTGACACTGGTCGCGCCCCGCAGAGCCGTACCGTCTGTCCGAGTTTGTGGGCCACTGACACTGGTCGCGCCCCGCAGAGCCGTACCACCTGTCCGAGTTTGTGGGCCACTGACACTGGTCGCGCCCCCAGAGCCGTACCCCCTGTCCGAGTTTGTGGCCACTGACACAGGTCCCCAGAGCCGTGCCGTCTGTCGGAGCCTGTGGGCCACTGAAGGTCGTCGTCGTCATAGCCGGTAGGTGCGAGGTTGCGGAGCCGGCACCAGGGTGTCGTCGTCACAGCCGGTAGGTGCAGGTGCGGAGCCGGCACCAGGGTGTCGTCCGTCATAGCCGGTAGGTGCAGGTGCGGAGCCGGCACCAGGGTGTCGTCGTCATAGCCGGTAGGTGCAGGTGCGGAGCCGGCACCAGGGTGTCGTCGTCATAGCCGGTAGGTGCAGGTGCGGAGCCGGGACCAGGGTGTCGTCGTCATAGCCGGTAGGTGCAGGTGCGGAGCCGGCACCAGGGTGTCGTCGTCATAGCCGGTAGGTGCAGGTGCGGAGCCGGCACCAGGGTGTCGTCGTCATAGCCGGTAGGTGCAGGTGCGGAGCCGGGACCAGGGTGTCGTCGTCATAGCCGGTAGGTGCAGGTGCGGAGCCGGGACCAGGGTGTCGTCGTCATAGCCGGTAGGTGCAGGTGCGGAGCCGGGACCAGGGTGTCGTCGTCATAGCCGGTAGGTGCAGGTGCGGAGCCGGCACCAGGGTGTCGTCGTCATAGCCGGTAGGTGCAGGTGCGGAGCCGGCACCAGGGTGTCGTCGTCATAGCCGGTAGGTGCAGGTGCGGAGCCGGCACCAGGGTGTCGTCGTCATAGCCGGTAGGTGCAGGTGCGGAGCCGGCACCAGGGTGTCGTCGTCATAGCCGGTAGGTGCAGGTGCGGAGCCGGCACCAGGGTGTCGTCGTCATAGCCGGTAGGTGCAGGTGCGGAGCCGGGACCAGGGTGTCGTCGTCATAGCCGGTAGGTGCAGGTGCGGAGCCGGCACCAGGGTGTCGTCGTCATAGCCGGTAGGTGCAGGTGCGGAGCCGGGACCAGGGTGTCGTCGTCATAGCCGGTAGGTGCAGGTGCGAAGCCGGGACCAGGGTGTCGTCGTCATAGCCGGTAGGTGCAGGTGCGGAGCCGGCACCAGGGTGTCGTCGTCATAGCCGGTAGGTGCGGGTGCGGAGCCGGCACCAGGGTGTCGTCGTCATAGCCGGTAGGTGCAGGTGCGGGGCCGGCACCAGGGTGTCGTCGTCATAGCCGGTAGGTGCAGGTGCGGAGCCGGCACCAGGGTGTCGCCGTCATAGCCGGTAGGTGCAGGTGCGGAGCCGGGACCAGGGTGTCGCCGTCATAGCCGGTAGGTGCACGGTTGAAGCGTTTTTCAGCTTCATCGATTGCTCTGTTCAGCCATCTGCGCTCAGCCCAGAAGCGGTACAGAAGTATCACAAATCCGTGAGTTTTAGCATTAAGCCGATGCTACTACTGGGTAAATAATGATTCTAAGATGAGTATGTTCTCCTCTCCCACTCAGGCCGAACGAGACTTCGCCGCCCGTGGCTCAATGACGCACCCAGTGGGGAGGCGCAAGGGGGCATGGCCCCCAAAGGCCAATAACATGTCATTTGGCACCCAAAACGGAAGGACGATATTCTTTCACGGGTACGACTACGGAGCTCCCCTCCCCTCCCCTCCCCCCCTCCCCCCCCCCTCCCCCCCCCCTCCCCTCCCCCCCCTCCCTCCCCTCCCCTTGCCACGCACAACAATATTGTAAAGCAAAAATGTAATATCTATCAGAAAAGATTTTGTTAATTTTTTAGGGGTGGGGGAATTTGACAGTTTCTCGGAGGTTGACCCCCATCCGAACGGCTAGATCAGCCTATGGACAGCCTCTGGCTCAGCCTATGGACAAAAATGTGGCCAAGGATGAAATGACACCGAGACTAGATAGAACCGTTGGCCAGACCCTGAAGCTGGAGTAAAAGTGGGGCAGAGTTATGAGCTACCATAGCCAAACCCCGTGTGATAGAGCCGCTCGTTAGCCCCAAGTCTATTATAATTGATCAGTGGATTAGTCATGTTAACACAATTTCTGTCCTGCGCTTGCTGTGGCGTGCCGCTACAATCCATATGGTTTGGAAGCTCCGGTTCTAACTATTTTGAGCTTTTCGCAGTACGTTCTACTGCCGAAAGGGGCACCTAAAAGCGAGTCCACAATGCTTACCTTACTCATTGTGCAACAATTCTAACTGACAGTCCTAAAACTGGCGTTTGCTATAAACAAAACTGAATATCAGTAGGTGCTGCGACAGAGTAAGCAATTCAGCCGATTGCCGGGCACCTAGTCTCTTGTGGGAACAGCTGGCTATGTTTTGGTGACTTTTTGGAAATAAAATGTTTATTTTAAAAGAGATTCCATAGACGCAAGCTGATTAACTCGGCGAAGGGGAATAAATCCAATATTTGAGACATTGGAGAGGATTAACACACAACTTAATCAATATTATTTCCCGTAATCAAAAAGACCGTACACCTGGAAATAAAATCAGGTCAGGCAGTCTAGTGGTTGCCTACTTTGGGATTATTCCTGGCCCTTGTGAACCAACCAGGTGTCCACGGTGCAAAACGTCATAACGCGTCATACGCATTGCGGGGGACGAAGGTTTCGGCAGTTTGGATTCTGCCCAGGTTCGTGTCGCGCGCTGCCCAGGTTCGTGTCGCGCGCTGGGAAGGGCTGCTCGCTCAGTGATGGATCGTTGCTGCTGAATACAATAACGTTGATATAGTTATGAACAGTTGACTATATTGCTTGTACTTGAGCGAGTTATGTATGGGAATCGTTCATGAGAAGAATTTAAGCCGATGACGCATTTTTTAATTGACCACTGAGATGAACAAGTACGTCACAAAAATATTGTTCGCTAACACCAGGTTAGGCAGTGCCTTTAATGCCGTAATGGGCGAGCCGCCACTGCTAAATAGCCTCTAGCAGTTCCGTCGCCCTTAATCAATAATCAATCAATGAATCGATGGCATCAAATGGTGTAGATCTGTTCACCGGTAATTTAGCTCGACGACTGGTACGCCAGGCAGTGATGAATATATATATATATATATATATATATATATATATATATATATATATATATATATATATATGTATATATATATGTGTATATATATATATATATACATATATATATATATATATATATATATATATATATATATATATATATACATACATATATGTATGTATATATTTGTATGTATGCATGTATGTATGTAGGTGCGTATGCATGTGCATGCCTTTGTGTCTGTGTTTATTCATTGAATATGTTATTGATGTTTATTAAAAGAGAAGGAAATTAAATTTTGCTAACTTGACATATTCAGCATCTAGCGACATTCAGCCTCAATTTCCTCATCACGACTTGTCTGTTGCAACTTCCCTCTACTCCACGGTGATGTTCTGACGGCTGGTGTGGCTCAGGTGACCTGTTCGAGCGAGAGGAGGACCTGCGGGAGCCCAGTCTGTGGCGGTCGGCGGGCAGCCACGATCCGGACCGCCAGGAGGCCAACCGCCGCCGCGTGCTGGCCATGGCCGATCGTGTGGTGCCGGGACACGGGCCCATGTTCACCGTCACGCACCACCACCGCCAGCTGGCCGACGACGGCAGTCGGTCGGCGGGTGGCACGTGCAGTCCAACTGGGGCGCCATGAAGTGCTGTGGTCAAGACCAGAAACGGGATAGCTCGCCGTGCTAGTCCTCTCAGTCAACTGGGGAGATGAACGCGTGCCATAATGTACGCGGACACGAAATGTGGAATGTGTGTGTGGGAAGGAGCATGATGGAAAAGTTTGCGGTGTGTGTGGCTGAAGGAGCATGACGGAAAAGTATGCGGTGTGTGTGACGGAGCGTGACGCATTCAGTGTAGTTGGCTCAGAGGAAGCACAACTTGGATACTTGAGCGCGACGTTATGTTCAAATGATGACACACGGCTCTGTAAAACGTTGCGTGCTGGGATCGTCTCGACCACGTCCAGTGTTAGTCTGACGACACCCTCATCCCAAGTTGTTCATATGCTGCCAGCTGCTGATATCGGAAGGCTCGTATGGCTTGAATCACATGAATATAAATACAAGTGTACAGTGAGCCGGTATAGATTCCCATGAATATTTTTTATCACGCGAGTGCAGCGTGCCAGAGAGAACTTGTTTTGCTTTAACGACAATAATAATTTCTATGTCAGGGAAGCGTCCTTGTCAGACCCATCACGACCGAAGTAGTCGGCGCGCCCGAAGATACCAATCCACCACCACCACCACATCTCCAGATTTGTAATCCTGAATAAGTGCAATGTAATCGTAGCGTACTGTATCAGAGGAATCGGTCTACTATTTGTTGAGAAACGTGGGCAAGGCGTGTGTCCGGTTGGATTGAGCGCGCGCGTCCTGCGTGAGTGTGCCGAGGAGCAGGCTGCCCTATGTGAGCTTCGCACTATGTCAGTATCCTGTGGAGAATCTTCAGCGAACATTGCGCAGAAGGTAATATCGTCCCTGTCTTCAAAAAGGTATCGTAGGCTTCTAGACAATTTCTCTGTCGATTTCTCCGCTGTGTGGATATTGATCGTGATGGATCCACCCTCAAATGGATCGTAATCAAAAGGATAGAGCTACATGCTGTCGTTGACTGCAGCTCTCAATGCGGTGTAGAGCGACAATTAAAGGGGAGGGCTAACTTTGTGGATGGATGCGTATGGCGGTGAATACCGATGAAGGCACAGCGGGGCTGGGATGGCCTAATTCCCACCGCCGCGCTGTACTAGGCGGCAACACCTCGCGGGCGACCACCACGTTGCTAGGTGGCAGCACCTCGTGGACGACCATTGACGACGAAAATTGACGTCGAGGGTGTGAAATAAACAGCAGGGCTGCAAAGAAATCGCTGAGGCCATAAAATCGCACCGGGCTCCCCTAAAACACGCTTGAGTCACAATTGTGACTCAGCTTTAAAGCTCCAATCGTAGCTCCAGGTGCATCTAGCGGTACCCCGAGAACTCGTGGCTGGGCCAAAAAAAAATATCGCCTGGCTCCATAAAATCGCGCGGGTACTACAAAACTTGATGTCGGGGCCTCAAAAATTTGATCTGAGAGACCCAGATAAATGTGGCGGGACCCCGAAAAATCGCGACGGGGATTTTTCGTGCGGGATAAATGTGCGGGATTTTTCGCTCGCGAAAAATCCCGCAACTTCCTGTCGGGCCGCAAAAACTTTCGATCGGGGCCCCCAAATTTCCGGTCGGGGTTCCAAATAAAGACAGCGGGCCCCGAAACGTCGCGTCGAGAACTCCTTTACGTAGCACCGGGAACCCTCCACTTGGGTCCGGACCGTCTCTGTAGCTCAGAGACTTCTTCATCAGCGTGAGGCCGGCTGTCAGCTCTGAGTCCCTCTCCATCGGTGTAAGCCAGAGCCGATCCAGCGGCCCTGCAGGTTCGGCTCGGGCCCCTTTCTCTTTCACGGCTCAGGACACTGTGTAAGGCCGAACCCCTTCTTTCAACCACTTGGGCCTTCTCAATGACGCAAGGGATCCCGACGCGGCTTCGACCCCATCCGTCGGCTCCGGGGCCCTTCATGCCGGCTCTGTACCCTCTCAGACGGCCCAAGGTCCTCCAGCGGCTAGGGGTGCCCTTAGTCGGCGTAGGGACCCTCCTTAGCGATCCAGAGCCTCCTCTGTCGATCCGGAGGCCATCTTTCAACAGCTTGGGCCTATCCATCAAGTCATGGGCCCTTGTACGGCTTCTGGCCCAAAGGCCCTATCTGACGGGCCGAGATTCTCCACGGCAACTAGGCCCCCATCCGTCGTCTCAGGGGACCTCTTTGATGACCCAGGGCCTTTTCCGACAGGCTGGAAACTCCTTTGTAAAAGCTTCGATCCTCTCCATTAGGACAGGGGCCATTTCTTTGGTTTGAGCCCGGCCGTCAGTTCAGTGGACCTTCATATTGGCTTGGGCTCTCTCCGTCAGCCTGGGGCGCTTCCAACGATCCGTGGCCCCCTCCATGGACTTTGAAACCCTTCATGTTGGCCCAGCCCAGAGCACTCAACATCTTCCCGAGGGCACTCTAGACGTTGATTCGGTGTCCTCTTCATCGGCCCGGGACCCTTTCCGTCAGCACAGCCCCTTTTGGCGGCCCAGGGACATTTTACGTCGGCACAGGGGGCTCTTCCGAGCCACTCAATGCGTTCGCCTGGAGGGCCCCCTCGGACCCTCAAAGGGACGGGTGCCCATTTCGCCCCTTCACCTTGGCTACGCTACTGACTGCCTAATGACTAATCCATGTCAGTTCTGTTTTTCCGCCAGTCGTGGGGATGCAGGTAAGTCATGGGTAAGTAAGTGACTGGCGAACAATGCGTGATCGCTCGAACATCGAGCATTATGAAGACGACTATGAAGTTGTTTTTGAAAGGAAGACTCACGCCTTGCCGTACCACTCATACACCAATTTTGTCGACGGTGAGGGCATATGTTTTATCGGTATTTGTTTCATTTACAAGGACCATATAACTGCCCAGAGTGGATAATACTCTGAGGGACAAAAATCCAGGACACAGCTGTATTGCCAACCCTGTGTAAAATCTACATCTGCTTATTAGATTACCCACTGCAGGTAGGCAGGTACCTAGCTAGGTAGGTACCTACCTACCTACATACCTAGTACCTGCCTATCTACCTCAATCCCAAAAGGTTCCTGGAGTTGGGTAATAAAGCATAAAAGTAACATTCAAAATAAAGAAAAAACAACAGCTTAACCTAACCTAGCCTGACTGGTATTATTGCAGACAGAGTGGGAAACTTACTTTCCGGGTTGGTAGTCGGAGTGCATACCGATTTCTTCCGGAGTACATTTTTATGGACATTAGTTTTTGTGCATGGAATCTGTTTACCAGTAACCGACCAGTAACCGACCAGAAAAACCTAAATCAGTACCTACATAATATGCATAAGTAATATCATTCTCATTTTTGGTCAAATCAAATGCCAAAACATATGAACAAAGAAGTGAACAATGGATGGCACCGCCCGGCAGTGACCCGTAATAATCAGCAGCAGAGTGGGAAACTTACTTTCCGGGTTGGGAGTTGGAGTGCATACCGATTTCTTCCGGAGTACATTTTCATGAACATTATTTTTTTATGCATGGAATCTGTTTACCAGTAACCGACCGGAAAAACCTAAATCAGTACCTGCATAATATGCATAAGTAATATCATTATCATTTTGGGTCAAATCAAATGCCAAAACATACAAACAAAGAAGTGAACAATGGATGGCACCGCCCGGCAGTGACCCGTAATAATCGGCACTGTTTTGTTTCTTATAACTCACAGGAGAAATGCGTTTTCCTTTCACTGTTGGTCTCAGTACAAGGCTCGCCATATGAAAAACAAAGAAAAATACTTCACACTTCACCCTCAGCTCAGCGCATACCTACCTACGCAGCCAATTTCCCACGTAATACCAACGCAACTCCGCTACTGCACACGCCACAGTTGGATGTGATCAGAGCAAAGGATCAGTCAAGGTCTTGTGTTTACTGTTAACTTGTGTGGACACTGTTAACCATGTGTTCAAAGTTGCTAATGGTTATGACGTCATATACAAAATGCCTTACATTGATTGGTTCAGACAGATTTCAGAACAGAAAACGCTAACGCAGCCAATTCTGATCGGTGGCCTCCAGGACTCCGGAGAACGTCTCTTAAAACTGTCAAAGTTTCCCACTAGGGTGGGAGGAAAGCAAGTATTCCGAGACGCTGCTCCAGAGCCGGAGAACAGTGTTCTAAGTGTGCATGCACATCATCCTGCAAGTTGCTGTTGGCACGTTGTTGTCGGCAATTCCGGTGGTTGAGATTGTGTGAAGATGTGGTCCGGCTGCTGACTGCTACAAAAAGTGATTAGTTTGAGTGGTGACCGTAAGTGGAATAACCAGCGTTTTTTTGGGTGTCGTTCTGTGTTTGTTTTTATTGATATCTTTGTTCCCACATTTGTGTCGGAGTACATGTAAAGCCCATCCTATCCAGTATGAACCCGGAGTGCAAAAATGTTTTCAGAGATAAAATCTCTTCAGAAGTGCCTTAATTCCCACCCTGATCAGCACTGTTTCGTTTCTTATAACTCACAGGAGAAATGTGTTTTCCTTTCACTGTTGGTCTCAGTACAAGGCTAGCCATATGAAAAACAAACAAAAATACTTCACACTTCACCCTCAGCTCAGAGCGCATACCTACCTACGCAACCAATTTCCCATGCAATACGAACGCAAATACGCTACAGCACACTGGGTACTGCACATGCCACAGTTGGATGTTATCAAAGCAAAGGATCAGTCAAGGTCTTGTGTTTACTGTTAACTTGTGTGGACACTTAACCACGTTTTCAAAGTTGCTAATGGTTATGACATATACAAAATACCTTGCATTGATTGGTTGACAGACAGATTTCAGAACAGAAAATGCTAACGCAGCCAATTCTGATCTGTGGCCTCCGGGACTCCGGAGACGTCTCTTAAAACTGTCAAAGTTTCCCACTAGAGGGTGGCAGGAACACAGGTATTCCGAGACATGGCTCCAGAGCCGGAGAACAGTGTTCTCAGTGCGCATGCACATCATCTTGCAAGTTGCTGTTGGCGCGTTGTCAGCAATTCCAGTGGTTGAGATTGATGGAGTGTGTGTGTGAAGCTGTGGTCTGGTTGCTGACTGCTGCAAAAAGTGATTAGTTTGAGTGGCGACCGTAAGTGGAATAACCAGCGTTTTTTGGGTGTCGTTCTGTTTGTTTTTATTGATATCTTTGTTCCCACATTTGTGTCGGAGTACATGTGAAGCCCATCCTATCCAGTATGAACCCGGAGTGCAAAAATGTTTTCAGAGATACAATCTCTTAAGAAGTGCCTTAATTCCCACCCTGATTGCAGATCAAGGTAAAATTTGATTCTTTGAAATTTTTACTTTTAATACCCAGTATTTTAACATGAATAAGAAGATGTGACCACTCATTTTCTCTGTAAATGATTACTTTTCAGTTGGCAAAAAATACACTATCATAATCTTCACTACAAATACACTCAATCAGGTATAATTATCAGTACCTGGTGTGTCACAGATGTGATAAAGAAGTTCAACTTGCATTTTCTTGCAAAGCATTTTCCCTTGACCGATCCCATCCAAACATTGGAACAGCTTGTCACACAAATTTTGGTGAGTTTGCAGTTTAATGTAATTTCTGATTTCTTGGAATTTATTTTTCCAATGCAATGTGTCTAAATGTGCTAAACATGATATGACCACTCATGTCCTCTGCAAATCCATACTTTTCAGTTGGGAGGCAAAGTAACACCAAAAAAATGGGCCTGGAGTTGGATAATATAGCATAAAAAGTAATGTTCAAAATATATAAAAACATGTAACATAATCTAACCTAGCCTAACCTTGCATGCAAGAAAGCAAATAATTTTATTTTAATGGCAAATTTCCAAACAATTTTTATCATAAATTTTCAAATTATAAAACCTAATGAAACCAAATGAAACCTAAAAACCTAAAATAGAAACCTAAAACAGCCTGAACTGTTTTTGAAAAACTCATTTTTGGGGATTTGTTTCTAACTTACAACAAACCCTAATCTAACCTAACTTAACCAAACCAAACCAAACCCCTTTGTATGCTTCATGGAGGTAAAATGTGTGTAAAGCTTGTCTCATGGTTACCTTAAGCTGCAATAATATCCTATCATTATTTTTGTGTTAAACTTCCAGGTAGGTATGTCAGGTACACATGTGAACACTTTTTTCTGAGAAGGATGTTGCCTTCCACCTCTCGAACCTCCAAAATGTCAATGCTTTTTGCATAGCATTTTCTTGCAATCCATCCTCCATGGACCAGGATCCTATTCAAACATTGAAACAGCTGGCCACATACATTTCAATCTCCCATGTTAAATTTCCTTGAAGGTGTTTTATGAATTCTTGGACTTTTTCAATGCAACATATATGAATGTGATTAAGATGATGTGACCACTCGCTTCCTCTGCTGCTTACTTTTCAGTTGGCATGCAAAAGAAAACAAAAAATGGGGCTTGGCATAAGGTAACATAGCATAAAAATGATGTAAAAGAAATGCTGCAGCTTAACCTAATCTTCCTTTTAAGGAAAATATTCAAAAATACTTACACAAATTTTAACCCTTTTTTCAATTTTCCAAATAAAAACCTGACACAACCTAACCTAACCTAATGTGCATTTGAAGAAGCAAATCCTTGTTTAATGACAATTTTCTAAATTAAAAATTATAACCTAACAACCAAACATAACCACTTTGTTTGCTTTATGGAGGTAAAATGTATGAAAAACCATTTTGTGAGACACCTTAATACACGAGAATGCCCCTAAACTAGCCTAGCCTGCTTGTGAAGAATACAAATCTAACTTTTTTAAAATCCTCTTTTTTCTTCAATTTTTCAACTTGAAAAATACAGTAAACATATAGCAGAGCCCCAGACCATTTTTCTCAACAATTGGTTTTTCTGGTGTTTCTGACTGGATTTGAATGAATTTGATATTCATTTCTTTGGGAAGTGAACACTTTTTTAGATATGAGCAATTCAAGTTGAAGTAGTGATGTCAATAAGCAGGCATTCACCAAGGGAAAGATCATCAAAAAAAAAATATGAATACTAGATAACACCAGAAAAACACACCATAATGCAATGCCTGTATTTGCCCCCTCATCAAAGTATGGAAAATGTGTATAGAAAAGGTGGGTTAGGTGAGAAGACATAATGCAGAATGATGAAAATGTTGCTAAACAGAACCTAACCTATCCTACTGATGTTTGATCATCTAAAACCTACTGGTGTTGGATCACCTAATACCAATATATCACAAAAGGAGTCCACATTATCAATCATGTCAATGCTAAGTGGCATGGCTTTAGATGGTGAATATCTCACTTGTGATTTCCCACTTGTGTGATTTCACAAAGTTGTAAGAAGTTGTTAGGTAAGGTTTATCAAGTCCAGTGCATTCATTTGTTGTCCAATTTGCACTGGGGGGGGGGCGGCTTATGTATAAACCCAAAATGAATATCAAATTCATACAAATCAGACATCACCAGAACACAAATTTGTCCCCAAAATATCCTAGGGTTTTTTATATCTTTAGCAAACATCCTAACCTAACCAATCATAACACCTTTGCTTGCTTTATGGAGTTAAAATGTGCATAATACTTGTCTCTTGAATACCTTGAAGCATAATTCATTGCAGACTAGTTACAAAGTGAAGTTTGATCATTCAATTCAAATTGAAGTGCCATTCAATTGCTCTGCTGTTTTGAAATCCCAGGAGTGAAAAAAAACCATTAAGTTGTGTAAAGGTAGAATTTGTTGATAATGTATCTGTAGCATGTTTGACAGGAGAGGTTTATTCTTCACATCAAAGGCATTATCCACTCCACACAATTATATTATTTCTCTCATTTGGAGGCTGAATGGTGTTGTTTCAAAATTAACCTCTGTGTGATAACTTGCTCAAGTTCAACTGGCAAGTACAAGCTAAGATCCTGATGCCACATATTTGAAGAATATCCTGTCCATATTCAGTTGGTCAACTATTTTTATCTCCCCACCAAGGATTACAAAGTACAAATCCAGCCCTAGTTGTTGGTATCCATAATTTTGTTGTTCTTCATTTCCCAGTAATATAACATTAATTGAACACTCCAATGTTCCATTTCAATACAGCCTCCAGATATTACAGACATGCCATATTATGCACTACACTATATTTCCACTTTGGAGCACATGCTTCTCAAAAACACTGATAGCTGATAGCATGTTCCGACATTGCTGTATCCACTCAAAGCCAAGTTTGGGAATACTATGCATGTAATGTGTCCATTTCTCAGAATGTATGTAGCTGATATTTATATATGCAGATGTATGTGGAGGGGCGTCGGCAACTCAGTGACCAAGCTGGGCGCATGGGAAACCAGAGGTGCAGGCTTCGATTCACAGAGATTCCAGCCCTTCCTGCTGGGGTGAGAGACGGGTGAGCCCATGTGGCCTCAGCTGCTTAGTGCGTTGTACAGTCACACACAATGACAACGACGAAGATATTTGTGGAAGTGCATTATGGATGTTCTTTTGATGACCTGCATTTTGTTTGTTTGCTACTGTGTTCATTTCCTCTTTCAGATACATCAAGCTCCAGAAGCAGTTTTCAAAGAAAATGTTACTAAAAAATGACGCTGTGAGTATATTTTCTACTGTAAACTCAACATAAGCCTTTTTACACTTCATGCTTATACTTGTATGCACACCGGCGTCAGGTGGGTAAATCGCCAGTCTGTACAATAATATTTACCATCAAAATGACTCCAAAATTGAAAGGTCGCAGGAAAATGTGAATACTTTCCAGATTTTTCAATTTCATGCAGCATCATAAAATGTTTATTTTAAGTAAAGTCAATGTATTTTTCAATTGATCTTGATTTTGATCTCGGTGAGTTAATTTTTTAATTTTTAGGTTGTGAAAGTTTCATGTCCACGATGAGTCATTTCCCGTCTTTCGGAAACCTGTTTTTTGTGTCATGTTTGTTTCCTGATTGCTCTGAATACGTGACTCAGCATCTGGTTTTGGTTCTCTGGAGCTGGGTCTCATAAGGGCAGTTCTGACAATCAAGTCTTGGAATCATATGAATCCTGAATTATCAAATGCATGAATATTAAATCATGGATGATATCTTCTGCTCAATCCTTAAAATCCGTAGTTTTTATTGTTTTTTCTCGATAGTGCTGCTAGCTATAGTAGTACATCAGCGCGCTTTTACAGTGTCTTTCATGTGCACGTTGATGTATGTCCACGATTGATTCCCCCATGTACCAATTGCTCGCCCCCGTGCGTGTGGCGCTGATATGTATGACCGAGTGTGGTGTAGTGTGACGATGCCGTTACGATGACTCGTGTCGGCAGTTTCTGACGGCGCTGACGCTCATGTTCTACGACGGCCGCTCCAAGGGAGCCGTTTCAGTCACCGTGAAGCGGTGTAAGTACGCCCGGCCGTGCTCTGTTTCGTGGTCTTCGCCTGTGTACCCGGCTGCCACTGCGAAGCCGCGCCGGTGAGAGCGGCCCAGTGGTGGACGTCCTGTCGAGCCTCAGGCCAGCGCATCGCTCACCGCCGTCGGCAGTGCGGCCGTCTTTGGCCTGATGGCTTACTGTTGCTGCCAGCTAACCTTTATTATAGTCACGAGTGGACTGTCAGTGGGCCGAGTCAGATAACTGCGCACTATTCAGTCTGGCTCTGGCTTAGGGTTGAATGAATTTCTGGCGATAATGTCGTAGGTTTGTATCCATCTGTCATCCGTGTGAAAGTACAACTGATAATAAAGTGCCCTCCCATTCCCTGGAACTGGTAACAAAAAATATATATATATATATATATATATATATATGTGGTGCGGAACATAGTACGTTCCGAAAAAATTGTATTCCCTTCTTCCGCGGGAGACTGAATGGAAGTTGAGGGTTAGCATGTGGAAGTGAAATGGTGCAGCATCTGTTAAAATACCTCTGATTTATTGAGCCTCTGCTTGTATACCATCAATCAATCAATCAATCATATATTGAGGTCTCCATAGTCCAGGCAATGTAGAAACAAGGCATGTACGTCATGGCTTTTCAGCCCTCTCGTCAAATCACAGTTGAAAATATAAGATAAAATGCCTACTGACCGTCTCCTGATTTAAAATCTAACAATAATAAAGCACATTTGAGATGAGCGTATGCAGCACGATATCACGGGTGGCCAGCATCCTTCCTCAACTTCTCATTCCATGCCGCGATTGCCCTGTATGGGAAGTTGTGTCTGGCGAATTCAGTCCTAATCCTAGGTAGCTCGAGCATATCTGCGTCTGTACCTCGTGTCCGCCTACTGGAGACTTCGTCACGACGGGTGAGACACTCTGCCAAGCTATGATCACAGTTGCTAACCCTGCCAAGCATACTACCAGCAGCAGTATGCTTTATAGTTATGTATGCTTACTGGTCAACATTACTGAATTAGCTTCGACTTTTCCGTTTTTCATAATCCTATTATTTCCCACATATAAGTCAAAAGTAGATACCCTATCGCGCCGAAGTACAAAGTAGTGCATCTGATATTAGAAACAAACAGAAAATATCATCTCAGAGTTTGATGACTCTAAGATTATACTCCAATTCTAGGTCTACAAAGCACCAATCTGATACTGACGGAGATCATTTGCATTCTTGCCGTTTCAGCTGGCCGACAGGACAAAATAGGATGCCATTTCGCACCTCTCTCCTGGCCTTTTCTCATCATCACGTTCCGTTTTTCATTTCCTGGACATATGCCTATCCTGGACAAATGTCTAATCCTGGACACCTTCATAGTCCTGGACACCTTCATAATCCTGGACACCTTCATAGTCCTGGACACCTTCATAATCCTGGACACCATCATAATCCTGGACACATACTAAATCCTGGACAGATGCCTAATCATAAACACATGCCTATTCCTGGAAGCATGAATAATCCTGGAAAATGCATTATCCTGGACACATGCCTAATCATAGACACACGCCTAATCCTGGAAACATGCCCAATCCTGGATGCATGCCTAATCGCGGTAACTCACGGAATCGCGCATCCCAAATGAGAACCTCAGGATACACTTGTACTGAATGAACGAAGCGCACACTGCAACATATCCTCCGCCGATATATCCCATTGGTCTGGTCATGTTGGTTTGCATATGCTATTTTAGTGAAGTTGAACGCTGTGTAATTTGTAGCAGGTTATTTTATCAACAAGTTTCAAATTGGAGCCAGTAGCTTACATGCAACATGTGCCAAATTGTTTTAGGCAGCGTCGTAGTTGTAATGCATGCTGTAGCACGTTGCAACGCTCCATATATGTATAGTACATGGGCTGCCGCGTGTAATCTGCACGCAGGAGAAACAATCCGTAAACACAGACCGTGCAAGTTGACCGAAGCAGTCAACAGTAAGCCGCCAATGAAAATTTGATGTCCGAGCTCTATCTGCGACACGCACGTGATAATTGTTGGTGATTGGCCTCCAGCATCTACACCTGTTGTCTTGTCGGTGGCGGCCAAGTCTGCGCGAGTTCCGTCGGAAGTGAAGTCCCCCATTTCCGCAGATGCATGGAGTGGGTGAACAGCCTCATCGCCCATCCAACATTAATAATAGTCTTATGCATGACTATTTTGCTGCTTTACAATTGCTGAACATGATGTGAAGCACTGTTGTTTACCATTGTTTGCCTTCCACTTATGACTACTGTCATATGCACCCTGTTTGTGCTTGCAATGCCTCGTCGTTGCATTGTATGCTTGCATACATGTCTGAAGCACTCGTTTGTTTGTTTGGCAACTGATGTTAATGCTGTGTCTATTCTATATTATTATATTCATCCTGTGAAGTTACATTCTGGGCAATTGTCTGAAATCTATCCAGTGCTCATCCGTGTTTGCATATGGTAATGCTCCTGGTTTTGTCGTTCTTTTTTCCTGGGTTTATCGGTCAATTTCCTCGAGTCAATACATCACGGCATTTTTTTAATGCTTCGATCGTCACAAAGAAACACGAACGAAATATTGACGCTTGTTACGAGCGCACTGTTGCGTCAGCAAGTCATCAAGCGCGGAATGGAATCCATTGGTTGATCACTTGGCATCGGTGGGCACCACGAAAGTAACGTTTACGTGCGACTAACTGGCGTCAGTCGCCCCGCAGCCACTGGGCCGTGAGCGCGTGGTACATGGACCACTGAGCGCGTGGTACATGGACCACTGAGCGCGTGGTACATGGACCACTGGGCGTGTGGTACATGGACCACTGGGCGTGTGGTACATGGACCACTGGGCGTGTGGTGCATGGACCACTAGGCGAGTGGTACATGGACCACTGGGCGTGTGGTACATGGACCACTGGGCGTGTGGTACATGGACCACTGGGCGTGTGGTACATGGACCACTAGGCGCGTGGTACATGGACCACTAGGCGCGTGGTACATGGACCACTGGGCGCGTGGTACATGGACCACTGGGCGCGTGGTACATGGACCACTAGGCGCGTGTCCCACTCCTCGCGCCTATGGCACGCCGATTGACACCCAGCACACCGGGCAGATGATGGCCGGAACCGACCGGAGCCTCGACCTGGCTCGGAGAACGCCAGACGAAACCCGCTGCCGCGACCCGACCACTACCTCTGTCTGATGCGAGCTCGGCTGCGTCAAAAGAAGATCTCCACCGTGGTGAGTTTCCGTCGGCGGCCGGCTGGCGGCGCCACCGTCGCCGCCAGCCGGCCGCGACCGTTGCGCGCGGGTCGGCCGCCGCGGCGCCCGCTGTCGGTCGTTACCAGTTGTGCCGAATGAATGGGGAGCGTGTGAAGCGCTCCGCCGACCGTTGGTCAACGCTGCGCGCTGTGGCCACCCCATCAGCTGCCGCTGACCGCTAACTGCCGCTGTGCACCCGGCATGGCGGTCCAGCCAATGGTAAATGTGCCGGTCGATGCGCGTCGGCGGGGGAGTGAGCCAGTGTTGACCGCTGCCTTCGTCTCTTAATTTACCGTGCAGTTTTGTCCTCTGGCCGGGTATCGACTAGTCGCTCTGGCGACAGTCGCCCGCACCCCGGTCTATTTGCTGGCTGAGGTGGCGCGTCCATTGGCTGCGCGGTAAGCTTCCTTTGGTGGCACGCGATGCTTGTCCGAACGTTTGCGTAATGCGAAGTGCCTTTGTCGCTGCTGGGAACGTGGGCGTATGCTGATGCTTAGTAGGTATTAACGAGTGCTAAAGACGTGCGGGATCTGACTGTAGGCTCTGTTGGTGGCAAAATTAGGCACAACCGTTTAATTCTGACCATTTGTGGGTGGTCTTGGAGACCACACAACGGCGGTCGGTAATCTCTGATGCGAACTACTTATGCCCTGGTTCACCAAAAGTCGGTGTACCCTATCGACGTAGGCCGACATTTCCCATAGACGCGGTGTGAGCCGTCTGCAAGGCATTCAGGTGTGCTATGCACCATTTAAGTTGTTAGGTTTGTGACCGTATCGTGTTCCTTGGGGAATCGAGCGAGCGGCGTTAAAATATTAGTTTTTCGTTAGGTGTGAGCTGTCGAAAGAAGTCCAGTAAGATGTCGAACTTCACCATGGAAACGATGTCGTTTAGAATATCGGTTATGTTCTTCAAGCTAATTTTTGAGCCCACAGCATTCTTATATCTGCATATTTATGTATATTTTGGAAGACACCTAACTTAGGGATACTTATGTTAATGGCATCGATCAGAATGTCATGCTATCAGCAACTTGTATTGAACGACAGACCACATCGTAGGTAATCTCTTTACCTGAAATAGCGTTAGGTATGAGATGTGTCGCAATCTACAATGGTGAGCATGATACACACATGACATCGTTAGAAGCGAGGCATGGAGACTTCATCAACCCATATCAAGAAACACGATGTCAATCGTGTTTCTTTGGGAAGGATGTCTTTGGGAAGGATGTCTCTTCTGTGTTCAGTAGGTGGTATATTCCACCCTATTTCGCAAATAATGTATCTGCGTGCGAGTGATCAGGCTTTATGCTCTCACCTGCTTTCCTGTCATATGATGATGGCGAAATAGTTGAACGTGAGCGTAGGTGTGTATCGGGTTTGTCATCTGTTTTTCAGAAGCTCTACACGAAAGCACTGGTTAGTGACCGCATGTTTAACACGTTCTTATGCGCGTTTCCTATGTAGCCCGAGCAAGGCAATGCTACTAATAGCTGAAAGGAATGTATTGATCCTCAATATGGCTGCAATTACTGTGAACGTTGCAGCCATTTGCTCTGAACACCAACAAGTAGTGTAATATGATTTATCCCGATGTTGCGTCGTAATCTTGTCAATTACTGAGCCAAATTGGTCAACATCCTGGACGGCCGCGTCGGGCCACCGTAGCACTGGGGCTCGGTGATAAATTATTCGTGAAATAGGGTGGAATGTACCACTCCCAACATCCCTCCCAACGGAGAATCGACGTCGTACTTCGTGATGAGTCGTTATGAGGTCTTCATATCTAATTTCTAGCAGTATCTTGTCGATAAGTATCGTGCTGATACTTGCCATTGCGGATTGGGATGCATGAACATCCCTTAGCACAATTCCAGGTAAGAGGGCTACCTATGATGTGGTCTGTTATACAATATCAGTTGATAAGGATAGGTATTCTGTATCATTATCGCTACATGATTACCCCTAAATTAGTTATCTCAAAGCAAGGGGAAAAAGGTGCACATATGAGAACGCTGTTGATCAATTTTTTTTTTGAAGAACTGATAAGTCATGTTAAGGGACATCGTTTCCATAGTGAATTTCGACATCCTACTGTACTCCTTTCGACATCTCCCACCTAACGAAAAACAAAAACATTATTTTAACACTGCTGGGGCTTCCCTCACCCGACAACCTGACGTCAGCCGCTCTGTGGCCTGACTGCGGCTTCCCTCACACGACAACCTGACGTCAGCCGCTCTGTGGCCTGACTGCGGCTTCCCTCACACGACAACCTGACGTCAGCCGCTCTGTGGCCTGACTGCGGCTTCCCTCACACGACAACCTGACGTCAGCCGCTCTGTGGCTGCTGTGACGTCAGCCGCTCTGTGGCCTGACTGCGGCTTCCCTCACACGACGACCTGACGCACCTGCTTCTGTGACGTCAGCCGCTCTGTGGCCTGACTGCGGCTTCCCTCACACGACGACCTGACGTCAGCCGCTCTGTGGCCTGACTGCGGCTTCCCTCACACGACGACCTGACGTCAGCCGCTCTGTGGCCTGACTGCGGCTTCCCTCACACGACAACCTGACGTCAGCCGCTCTGTGGCCTGACTGCGGCTTCCCTCACACGACAACCTGACTTCAGCCGCTCTGTGGCTGCTGTGACGTCAGCCGCTCTGTGGCCTGACTGCGGCTTCCCTCACACGACGACCTGACGTCAGCCGCTCTGTGGCCTGACTGCGGCTTCCTCACACGACAACCTGACGTCAGCCGCTCTGTGGCCTGACTGCGGCTTCCCTCACACGACAACCTGACGTCAGCCGCTCTGTGGCTGCTGTGACGTCAGCCGCTCTGTGGCCTGACTGCGGCTTCCCTCACACGACAACCTGACGTCAGCCGCTCTGTGGCCTGACTGCGGCTTCCCCTCACACGACAACCTGACGTCAGCCGCTCTGTGGCCTGACTGCGGCTTCCCTCACACGACAACCTGACGTCAGCCGCTCTGTGGCCTGACTGCGGCTTCCCTCACACGACAACCTGACGTCAGCCGCTCTGTGGCTGCTGTGACGTCAGCCGCTCTGTGGCCTGACTGCGGCTTCCCTCACACGACAACCTGACGTCAGCCGCTCTGTGGCCTGACTGCGGCTTCCCTCACACGACAACCTGACGTCAGCCGCTCTGTGGCCTGACTGCGGCTTCCCTCACACGACGACCTGACGTCAGCCGCTCTGTGGCCTGACTGCGGCTTCCCTCACACGACAACCTGACGTCAGCCGCTCTGTGGCCTGACTGCGGCTTCCCTCACACGACAACCTGACGTCAGCCGCTCTGTGGCCTGACTGCGGCTTCCCTCACACGACAACCTGACGTCAGCCGCTCTGTGGCTGCTGTGACGTCAGCCGCTCTGTGGCCTGACTGCGGCTTCCCTCACACGACAACCTGACGTCAGCCGCTCTGTGGCCTGACTGCGGCTTCCCTCACACGACAACCTGACGTCAGCCGCTCTGTGGCCTGACTGCGGCTTCCCTCACACGACAACCTGACGTCAGCCGCTCTGTGGCCTGACTGCGGCTTCCCTCACACGACAACCTGACGTCAGCCGCTCTGTGGCTGCTGTGACGTCAGCCGCTCTGTGGCCTGACTGCGGCTTCCCTCACGACGACAACCTGACGTCAGCCGCTCTGTGGCCTGACTGCGGCTTCCCTCACACGACAACCTGACGTCAGCCGCTCTGTGGCCTGACTGCGGCTTCCCTCACACGACGACCTGACGTCAGCCGCTCTGTGGCCTGACTGCGGCTTCCCTCACACGACAACCTGACGTCAGCCGCTCTGTGGCCTGACTGCGGCTTCCCTCACACGACAACCTGACGTCAGCCGCTCTGTGGCTGCTGTGACGTCAGCCGCTCTGTGGCCTGACTGCGGCTTCCCTCACACGACAACCTGACGTCAGCCGCTCTGTGGCCTGACTGCGGCTTCCCTCACACGACGACCTGACGTCAGCCGCTCTGTGGCCTGACTGCGGCTTCCCTCACACGACGACCTGACTTCAGCCGCTCTGTGGCCTGACTGCGGCTTCCCTCACACGACGACCTGACGTCAGCCGCTCTGTGGCTGCTGTGACGTCAGCCGCTCTGTGGCCTGACTGCGGCTTCCCTCACACGACAACCTGACGTCAGCCGCTCTGTGGCCTGACTGCGGCTTCCCTCACACGACGACCTGACGTCAGCCGCTCTGTGGCTCTGTGACGTACGGCCTGACTGCGGCTTCCCTCACACGACGACCTGACGTCAGCCGCTCTGTGGCCTGACTGCGGCTTCCCTCACACGACGACCTGACGTCAGCCGCTCTGTGGCCTGACTGCGGCTTCCCTCACACGACGACCTGACGTCAGCCGCTCTGTGGCTGCTGTGACGTCAGCCGCTCTGTGGCCTGACTGCGGCTTCCCTCACACGACAACCTGACGTCAGCCGCTCTGTGGCCTGACTGCGGCTTCCCTCACACGACGACCTGACGTCAGCCGCTCTGTGGCCTGACTGCGGCTTCCCTCACACGACGACCTGACTTCAGCCGCTCTGTGGCCTGACTGCGGCTTCCCTCACACGACGACCTGACGTCAGCCGCTCTGTGGCTGCTGTGACGTCAGCCGCTCTGTGGCCTGACTGCGGCTTCCCTCACACGACAACCTGACGTCAGCCGCTCTGTGGCCTGACTGCGGCTTCCCTCACACGACGACCTGACGTCAGCCGCTCTGTGGCCTGACTGCGGCTTCCCTCACACGACGACCTGACTTCAGCCGCTCTGTGGCCTGACTGCGGCTTCCCTCACACGACGACCTGACGTCAGCCGCTCTGTGGCTGCTGTGACGTCAGCCGCTCTGTGGCCTGACTGCGGCTTCCCTCACACGACAACCTGACGTCAGCCGCTCTGTGGCCTGACTGCGGCTTCCCTCACACGACGACCTGACGTCAGCCGCTCTGTGGCTTCTGTGACGTCAGCCGCTCTGTGGCCTGACTGCGGCTTCCCTCACACGACGACCTGACGTCAGCCGCTCTGTGGCCTGACTGCGGCTTCCCTCACACGACGACCTGACGTCAGCCGCTCTGTGGCCTGACTGCGGCTTCCCTCACACGACAACCTGACGTCAGCCGCTCTGTGGCTGCTGTGACGTCAGCCGCTCTGTGGCCTGACTGCGGCTTCCCTCACACGACAACCTGACGTCAGCCGCTCTGTGGCCTGACTGCGGCTTCCCTCACACGACGACCTGACTTCAGCCGCTCTGTGGCCTGACTGCGGCTTCCCTCACACGACGACCTGACGTCAGCCGCTCTGTGGCTGCTGTGACGTCAGCCGCTCTGTGGCCTGACTGCGGCTTCCCTCACACGACAACCTGACGTCAGCCGCTCTGTGGCCTGACTGCGGCTTCCCTCACACGACGACCTGACGTCAGCCGCTCTGTGGCTGCTGTGACGTCAGCCGCTCTGTGGCCTGACTGCGGCTTCCCTCACACGACAACCTGACGTCAGCCGCTCTGTGGCCTGACTGCGGCTTCCCTCACACGACAACCTGACGTCAGCCGCTCTGTGGCCTGACTGCGGCTTCCCTCACACGACAACCTGACGTCAGCCGCTCTGTGGCTTCTGTGACGTCAGCCGCTCTGTGGCCTGACTGCGGCTTCCCTCACACGACGACCTGACGTCAGCCGCTCTGTGGCTGCTGTGACGTCAGCCGCTCTGTGGCCTGACTGCGGCTTCCCTCACACGACGACCTGACGTCAGCCGCTCTGTGGCCTGACTGCGGCTTCCCTCACACGACAACCTGACGTCAGCCGCTCTGTGGCCTGACTGCGGCTTCCCTCACACGACAACCTGACGTCAGCCGCTCTGTGGCCTGACTGCGGCTTCCCTCACACGACAACCTGACGTCAGCCGCTCTGTGGCTTCTGTGACGTCAGCCGCTCTGTGGCCTGACTGCGGCTTCCCTCACACGACGACCTGACGTCAGCCGCTCTGTGGCCTGACTGCGGCTTCCCTCACACGACAACCTGACTTCAGCCGCTCTGTGGCTGCTGTGACGTCAGCCGCTCTGTGGCCTGACTGCGGCTTCCCTCACACGACAACCTGACGTCAGCCGCTCTGTGGCCTGACTGCGGCTTCCCTCACACGACGACCTGACGTCAGCCGCTCTGTGGCCTGACTGCGGCTTCCCTCACACGACAACCTGACGTCAGCCGCTCTGTGGCCTGACTGCGGCTTCCCTCACACGACAACCTGACGTCAGCCGCTCTGTGGCCTGACTGCGGCTTCCCTCACACGACAACCTGACGTCAGCCGCTCTGTGGCCTGACTGCTTCCCTCACCGACACCTGACTCAGCCGCTCTGTGACGTCAGCCGCTCTGTGGCCTGACTGCGGCTTCCCTCACACGACGACCTGACGTCAGCCGCTCTGTGGCCTGACTGCGGCTTCCCTCACACGACAACCTGACTTCAGCCGCTCTGTGGCTGCTGTGACGTCAGCCGCTCTGTGGCCTGACTGCGGCTTCCCTCACACGACAACCTGACGTCAGCCGCTCTGTGGCCTGACTGCGGCTTCCCTCACACGACGACCTGACGTCAGCCGCTCTGTGGCTTCTGTGACGTCAGCCGCTCTGTGGCCTGACTGCGGCTTCCCTCACACGACGACCTGACGTCAGCCGCTCTGTGGCCTGACTGCGGCTTCCTCACACGACAACCTGACGTCAGCCGCTCTGTGGCCTGACTGCGGCTTCCCTCACACGACGACCTGACGTCAGCCGCTCTGTGGCTGCTGTGACGTCAGCCGCTCTGTGGCCTGACTGCGGCTTCCCTCACACGACAACCTGACGTCAGCCGCTCTGTGGCCTGACTGCGGCTTCCCTCACACGACAACCTGACGTCAGCCGCTCTGTGGCTGCTGTGACGTCAGCCGCTCTGTGGCCTGACTGCGGCTTCCCTCACACGACAACCTGACGTCAGCCGCTCTGTGGCTGCTGTGACGTCAGCCGCTCTGTGGCCTGACTGCGGCTTCCCTCACACGACAACCTGACGTCAGCCGCTCTGTGGCTGCTGTGACGTCAGCCGCTCTGTGGCCTGACTGCGGCTTCCCTCACACGACAACCTGACGTCAGCCGCTCTGTGGCTGCTGTGACGTCAGCCGCTCTGTGGCCTGACTGCGGCTTCCTCACACGACAACCTGACGTCAGCCGCTCTGTGGCTGCTGTGACGTCAGCCGCTCTGTGGCCTGACTGCGGCTTCCCTCACACGACAACCTGACGTCAGCCGCTCTGTGGCTGCTGTGACGTCAGCCGCTCTGTGGCCTGACTGCGGCTTCCCTCACACGACAACCTGACTTCAGCCGCTCTGTGGCTGCTGTGACGTCAGCCGCTCTGTGGCCTGACTGCGGCTTCCCTCACACGACGACCTGACGTCAGCCGCTCTGTGGCTTCTGTGACGTCAGCCGCTCTGTGGCCTGACTGCGGCTTCCCTCACACGACAACCTGACGTCAGCCGCTCTGTGGCCTGACTGCGGCTTCCCTCACACGACGACCTGACGT
Source organism: Ashinkailepas kermadecensis (assembly GCA_034440615.1). Lineage (NCBI taxonomy): Eukaryota > Metazoa > Arthropoda > Thecostraca > Neolepadidae > Ashinkailepas > Ashinkailepas kermadecensis. The sequence continues at coordinate 271,072 of JAOTOM010004498.1, read as the reverse complement.
CAGCCGCTCTGTGGCTTCTGTGACGTCAGCCGCTCTGTGGCCTGACTGCGGCTTCCCTCACACGACGACCTGACGTCAGCCGCTCTGTGGCCTGACTGCGGCTTCCCTCACACGACAACCTGACGTCAGCCGCTCTGTGGCCTGACTGCGGCTTCCCTCACACGACGACCTGACGTCAGCCGCTCTGTGGCCTGACTGCGGCTTCCCTCACACGACAACCTGACGTCAGCCGCTCTGTGGCCTGACTGCGGCTTCCCTCACACGACGACCTGACGTCAGCCGCTCTGTGGCCTGACTGCGGCTTCCCTCACACGACGACCTGACTTCAGCCGCCCCGCGTCAATTTAATGGAAACAACGGCACATCTAGCCAACGACCGCCCTGCAATCCCCACATTCGACCGCTGTTGGCTGTCCTGCTGTGGAAGGCTCGTGTTTGCCTGGTCTTGTTCTTCTTAGCGTTATGCGGCAGGGCTTCGTTGAAACCGTTTACTAATCCTGATGAAGAGCGATAATTGTCTCAAATATGTAAGGGTGGGCGTAAGATTTTGCGCAGTGAAACGGAAAAAATTGGCAAAAATTTGCACAAAGAAACTGGCCCACTGAACAGGCTTAGATAGTGGCGTATATATTTGTTCCAGAGCGTACTGAAGTGCGAAAACAATGGAATATTCACCTCATGCTTGATAATAACGCTAGGAATGATGCTGGTGGCCATGCTCAGGCAATTTGTATATTGCGCCAATTTAGCAATATTGTGCCAGGTGAAGACGACGGCATCACAATTATAAAGACGTTCAGGTGACTACAGGAGTCGTCTGCCTCCTTATCCCTGCCCCTCAGCACTCCAGACACGATCGGCTGGAAGCCAAGTCGTAAGGAAAACACCAGGCAAGCCAACGGTGAACACTGCTTTGGCGATCATTTTGTGACTACGAAGCGATCGCCTATCGAGTGTTCACCGTCGGCACAGAGTTCCGACCGCCGACAGTCGGAACTCACTTAAGTGGTCGTGGGCGACGGCTCATAAACATTGCTGACGCCTGTTCATCTCTTCCTGTACACGTGCTACGGTTTCGTCGCCGACACAACGAGTGGTGAACCGGCAGTATTTTCGTGTTATTTGTGATCCACGAGCGGGAGAAGAGTGCGCCGTCAGCAGTGTAAGCGCCTGTCCTAATCCAGTGCTCCTGCAACAGCAGCTGCCGGCACGGAACGCGGCGACTAAGCCTCTCTGCGGACGCACACGTGCGTAAACAATATTTCTACCTGCCGCAGCTGGGAAACTTTCCTATTCGCCGGTTCGTCTGATTCGCCGGTGTTGTTGCAGCGAGGTGGCGGTGGTTGTGGTGCCAGCGGCGGGACGTATGGTCAGCGGAGGTGGGGAGAGCGCGCCGCAGCCGCTGCCCGAGCAATATGGCGTGACTGCTTCGTGTTAGCTGCCTAATATCATGGCCGATTTGTTTGTTGAATGGTTTGATTTTCCATACCATTTGTCAGATCGCTATATTCGTTGGGTTTTCATGTGAGCTTGCTTGCGTTTTCAGCTGGCGCTGAGCGCGGTGCCTTGCTTGATAGCAGTTCTACAGGGAAATTTCCCCATTTACTGGCGATGCATTTCAAGACAAAATCTAGTTTTGTCGTTGTGACGTTCATCCATGTGCAAAATTACAGGGTTAAATTCAAGTTTTCCAGCAGGCAGCCTTTCTGCAAATTATCGCCTTGTCTTGCATTTCTTCTTTTTTTTCGCTGCTTCATCTCGTGCATAATTTCTTGCAACAACACTAACTCATCAATATTTTATTTCATTGTTCGTACGCTGCCGAATACAAAGGCGCGAGAACCAGTGGAGATGGGGCAATGGATGCTCTGTTCCCTCCCCCGACTTTGGACGTGCTTAACATTGACCACATGGGCGTTACGTAAAAACAATCGACTTAAAATGGATCCTGCCCCCCCCCCCCTCGCCTCCAACTTTGCGACATTTCCCGTGTTGCAGCCCGAATGGACTAACGACCGTCTATCGAGAGCATTTCGATGGCGTTGCCTGTTCGGGATATGCCGCGGCGCCGTTTCGCGTATGATTGTGCTACAGCCGCGGTACAAACAAAACACATTTTGAATGATAACGTCTTTCGGTCCACTGGCGAGATTGTCAAAGAAAGGTGTAAGTTGTTAACGTAGTTTTTACCTGACAGACTCTTCGCTTCAGCAATCGCTCGCGTTTGAGGGCGTTTGTTTTTCGACTGACTGAGGTTGCTCGTGGAGAGGTTTCGGTCAAATGCACAGAAGACTAATTTCAGAGCGGGAAATGCATCTCTGAAAATTTGAGCTCACTACAAAGCTTATTCATGAGACTGGTAGTGCATGTAGTGAAGGGTTTGATAGTTTCTACTGTCCCCTTTTACAGCCCTCGTGTTGCTAACCGCACATGTCCCAAGATCTTGTAAATTAATCTAGAGATGGAACATTTCTTAAATCATGGCGAGTTCCACGATTCGACATCGCATTCTAATATTTCATTTTCCTACGATTCTAGGCTATGAAACACTCATAGAATTTGGCGGTAAAAGATATCCGCGGCTATAACTCGCCGACTGCTGTCCAGATCGGCCTACGAAGTGCAAAACACTAGTTGTAGCATCGGATAAGCACTTGCAACTTGAACAGCTTTACGTAAAAATGTGGGAGATATGGCACTGGACTGTCAGCCATCGATTGTCGCACAGTTACCCAAACTATCGCACACTGTCCTAATGGATATTTTATAAGTCATGTAATCGAGTATGAAGATACAGTTCTTTTGAATGCAAGACGTTATGTAGGGCTCATGCTGATTAGGAATGGTTATCCTATATCGTTTTTATTTTGATAATATTTCACAAGAACCTCATTTGCACCCCGCGAAGTACTTCAGGGTGCTACCGCACTGTCTCTGCCATCATCTACGCCGGCGTCGCTCGGCTCGTGCCGCCCGGCTCGTGTCGGTGCTGCCACGGTGCCATCTGGTCTCGAGAGGCGTGCGGGCTGCTGACCGCCTGCCCCATCACATCACAAACGGCGCGGCGCCGGCCGCCGGCGCCGTGTCGTGCCGCCCGGCCGTCGCAGGCCGGCTGTCCACAGCTGGGGTCGGCAGGCTTACTGTCCACAGCTCGGGTCGGCGGGCTGTCCACAGCTCGGGTCGGCAGGCCGGCTGTCCACAGCTGGGGTCGGCAGGCTTACTGTCCACAGCTCGGGTCGGCAGGCCGGCTGTCCACAGCTCGGGTCGACAGGCCGGCTGTTCACAGCTCTGGTCGGCAGGCCGGCTGTCCACAGCTCGGGTCGGCTGGTTGTCCACAGTTCGGGTCGGCAGGCTGGCTGTCCACAGCTCGGGTCGGCAGGCCGGCTGTTCACAGCTCTGGTCGGCAGGCTGGCTGTCCACAGCTCGGGTCGGCTGGTTGTCCACAGCTGGGGTCGGCAGGCTTACTGTCCACAGCTCGGGTCGGCAGGCCGGCTGTCCACAGCTCGGGTCAGCAGGCCGGCTGTCCACAGCTCGGATCGGCAGGCCGGCTGTCCACAGCTCGGGTCGACAGACCGGCTAATCTCCGGGCAGCCGGGATAGGCGCGGCTATGTCTGGTGGCCAGCCACCGTCGGCAGACGCCACAATGGCCGCCGTGCCCAGCGGTCCGGCGAGCCGAATTTCCCTCCGCCACAAGCGGCTCGAGGGCCGGCTCGACGCGCGTCGGTAGCACACGAAGAGCCTACACGCGTCGAGCTACACTAAGCCTACGCGAGTAGGATTAGTAGGATTGGTGAGACCAGGCTGAACTTGGGTGTCTGCCTGTCGGTCATAGTGCTGGGGTGTTCACGATAGGGAGGTAATTGGGGGGGGGAGTGTCGTCGACCGGGAACTGGCTTCTCAGAAGTGTCGGCTTTCAGAAGTGTGGGCCTAAATTCGGATCGCGCCAAGCCCACAGATCAATATGTAATGAACAGGAGCGGGCCATGGGGCTACTTATAAGTCTTGCTAATGCTGGGTTTCAACATGAAGGGATATTGTGAGATGCCAGATGTGGAATGACCAGTTGCTTTTCGAACATCTGCTGCCCTATTTCTTCCGCAAAAGTTGCCTTCGGTTATCACCTCCAGCCGAGTGGAGGCCATATCTGGCGTGGCGTGCATGCTCCCCGGCATTGCATCGGTTAACCATACTCACTGCATGTAATCCGCTCAAAAAGCTTGCTGCTGGCGGGTCGATTTTCGTCCGATCACACGTGCTTAACAGACGGCTGACATTTTCGGTTGCCATACGTGGGATCCAGTATGTGTGATTTGACGAGGCTGGCTTTGTGGCAGTTCAGGCACGACATCTGTGTGTGTCGTTATGGCTGATGCCAGGTGCCGCCACTGGCGCCATGTGCACCAGGAAAATCGTATTCTCCTCAGCAAGTCGCCATCACTAACCTGCCGACAGTCACGGTGTGGCTGCGGTCCGGCCAGTGTGCGCGTGTACACTTCACAGGTCGGCGGGCATTCCGCTGCCAGTGCACCAACTGATGGCGTGTGAGTGCCGACCCCTGGTCAGTTCAGCCGGCAGACATTCCGCTGCCAGTGCACCAACTGATGGCGTGTGAGTGCCGACCTCTGGTCAGTTCAGCCGGCAGACATTCCGCTGCCAGTGCACCAACTGATGGCGTGTGAGTGCCGACCCCTGGTCAGTTCAGCCGGCAGACATTCCGCTGCCAGTGCACCAACTGATGGCGTGTGAGTGCCGACCCCTGGTCAGTTCAGCCGGCAGACATTCCGCTGCCAGTGCACCAACTGATGGCGTGTGAGTGCCGACCCCTGGTCAGTTCAGCCGACAGCGCGGCCGGACGGACCAGAGCCAGGCAGGGTGCGGCCTTGGCGTCATTGTCTGACGGAGGGTCCAGCTGGTGGCTACCCGAGGGCACTCAGTCGGGCTGTGGACGAGTTGGTGGCGGGAATTGACGGCGCTGCCAAACCCACTGCGTCACACTTGGTTTGCTGAGCTGGAGTACAGTGCGGTAGTGTGGACGAGGCTCCATGTGATACGCTGACAGGAGGAGCTCATTTCTCAAACATTTCGGATGTTGGCATTATGCTTACAGCGTAATGCCAACGCTTACAGCGTAATGGGCTGGTAGCAGCCGGGCGAAGTTATTTGGTCTCACCTGTTCTAACCGGCTAAAACTGGCTGGCTGCCAATATGCGTGACAGAAAATGGTACTAAATGACACAAATTATTTAATGGATACCAGGTAATGTAGGCAATATTTCCGACCTTATGAGCATCAGCCACACTCCCCCCATTTCGCACCCATTCCTTGACTATTTTAAGTTAGTAGTAAGGACACAAAAAATGTTCCTCTCTATTCATGCTATAATAACCAGTTATCTATTTTCATTCGAAATAACATTTTAGATAATTCTGATATTATGGATCAGTTCACCAAAAACACAAATCAGAATAGTAGTTAGTTTCAGGTCATGGAGAGTATGGATTGTCTCAGATTCTTAGCTTAAACTAGATGTGTCAGTTCATACTTAGCGTTACATTGATAGCAAGGCCTAACATGGTGCACCTCGACTTTCTTAATAATGCCAAATTCCGAAGAGAGATCTGGAGAAAAGTGTCTTAATGTTCGCAAGCGCAAATCATGTATTTGAGGTAACACGCTGACATTGACATTGTGATAGATGGACAGATGGAATGACCCAGTGAAGTTCCAGATAATATATTGCCAGTGTGAGGTGTAGTTCAATTATTCCTATTTCGTGTGTCTATGGGCGCTACATGACCAACGAAGTATATGCGCCCTAAAGCCAACATAACTAAACTAAATCATGCCAGTGTATGATCCTGTCCCACTATTCTCCAGCAGTCGGCTCTGGTGGAAATTTTATTATATTTTCAATGAAATACCTTCACCAGTAGATGCTGCAGGGAGATCCATCGGTATCGTAAACCCACTAGATTTTCCCCTGACAATGTCGAATAGTTGACACGGATTAAAAGTAGCACTTTATATAAACATTGTGCGGTGCATCACCCATGCCGTATTACATGCAAGTTTTTACTGAATATCTGCATGGTAGAGGTGTTATTTAAGCTTAACTCTTCCCTACATAGTGTTAATTTGTGTTCGCTCAGCAGCATTTGTTTCCACGCTGTATTCGATTTCATTCAGACTGAGGCTGTGAAAACATGTTATCCGAAATAGCCCGTATCTATGTTTTGGTATCGTTTGCCCGTTTAATTCGGTTTAAGCCGGTTAAAGCTGGCAAGCGGCAGAACGTAATGTGTGCCGGCTGAACTGCCGGCACTGGCTTATTGGCGTAGCGCTCCGAGCATGGCAGGTACATAATGTGGAATGTAATATCGCAATGCATTATTCCACGATAATGTGACAAAAACAGTGCAAAGCCCTCCTATTCCAGTCTTCTTTCACTTCTATTTGACAATGCTTTAGTTTTCCAGGCCCCTTATCGCCTTCTTTGTATCTGTATATGTGTATATTGAAGTTAATCCATACAGTTCACGTGTGGCTTTTGATGTCTCATGTCCAGTGTTAAAATTGTCGCATTTCTCACTGGAAAAACATCCATGGCAGGCACTCACTAGCACAGGCGCATCCACACAAGCACACCAACTACCGTCACACATGCACATAACAACAAATACGTACATGCATATGGGCTCACAGACACACTTAGGCACACATTCTGATACGCTGAATGCATACGAGATTTAGGCATGCGCTTCAGCGTCGGAAGTCCAAGCAATTTTACATCAGTGGGCACCTTGTTAACCGTTGAATGCACTGGCTACCCGAACAAGAATATTCTACCACATTCAGTACGAAGGCAACGGAATTTGACGATATTGACGGGTGCTCCACGATCTCACTGATCTCAATGTCATAAACTGTACTTCTAGCTCATTCGGTTCGCCATAATTCAAGACACGTTTCAAAAGACGGAGGGCATGACAAATGACAATGTCATGTACTGACATCATCATCAGAAGTAACGGAGTATATGCGTCAATACAGATGCAGTCATCTTGGTTCAAGTAGTAACACTCGTTTGCCAATTCCTTGGCGGCACATGTACACAAACACTAGTGCTTTGGAGTCGTGTGTTTTCGAATATGCGAACGTTTCTTTTTTTCATGCAAATAGAAAAGATCATGGTACATCATTTCCTCGGGCTATATTATGAAAGGTAACTCTTCTTTGAAGACCGGGTATAAACACCATCGGCACAGCTTCCTGTTTTCTACTGCAGTTGATTCCCCGACAGGATAACCAGCATCTTACAACTAGCGTCTGCCTCGGGTCTTACTTCGCAATCATCGGCTCCGCAGTAGCTACATCTCAGGACACGCTTTTGTTCTGTTTATGTGCAAATGCGGTGTATTTTTTTTCCTCGGTTTAAAGCTGTTCAACTCGCTCGATCGATAACATTCTGTGGCGCGCCCGCATGATGACACTCACACCCTGCCGTCATGATGCCGCTCACACTCTGCCGTCATGATGCCACTCACACCCTGCCGGCATGATGCCACTCACACCCTGCCGTCATGATGCCACTCACACCCTGCCGTCATGATGCCACTCACCCCTGCCGTCATGATGCCACTCACACCCGCCCGCATGATGCCACTCACACCCCGCCCGCATGATGCCACTCACACCCCGACCGCATGATGCCACTCACACCCTGCGTTATGATGCCACTCACCCTGCCGTCATGATGCCACTCACACCCCGCCCGCATGATGCCACTCACACCCTGCGTCATGATGCCACTCACACCCTGCCGTCATGATGCCACTCACACCCCGCCCGCATGATGCCACTCACACCCTGCGTCGTGATGCCACTCACACCCTGCCGTCATGATGCCACTCACACCCTGCCGTCATGATGCCACTCACACCCTGCCCGTCATGATGCCACTCACACCCTGCGTCGTGATGCCACTCACACCCTGCCGTCATGATGCCACTCACACCCTGCCGTCATGATGCCACTCACACCCTGCCGTCATGATGCCACTCACACCCTGCCGTCATGATGCCACTCACACCCTGCCGTCATGATGCCACTCACACCCTGCCGTCATGATGCCACTCACACCCCGCCCGCATGATGCCACTCACACCCTGCCGTCATGATGCCACTCACACCCTGCCGTCATGATGCCACTCACACCCCGCCCGTCATGATGCCACTCACACCCTGCCGTCATGATGCCACTCACACCCTGCCGTCATGATGCCACTCACACCCTGCCGTCATGATGCCACTCACACCCTGCGTCATGATGCCACTCACACCCTGCCGTCATGATGCCACTCACACCCTGCGTCATGATGCCACTCACACCCTGCCGTCATGATGCCACTCACACCCTGCCGTCATGATGCCACTCACACCCTGCGTCATGATGCCACTCACACCCCGCCCGCATGATGCCACTCACACCCTGCGTCATGATGCCACTCACACCCTGCCGTCATGATGCCACTCACACCCTGCCGTCATGATGCCACTCACACCCTGCCGTCATGATGCCACTCACACCCTGCCCGTCATGATGCCACTCACACCCTGCGTCATGATGCCACTCACACCCTGCGTCGTGATGCCACTCACACTCTGCCGTCATGATGCCACTCACACCCTGCCGTCATGATGCCACTCACACCCTGCCGTCATGATGCCACTCACACCACGCCCGCATGATGCCACTCACGCCCTGCCCTCATCAGATAACTCTCCCAACCAACGTCCATGTACAGTCATCACTCACCATGCCAGGCCTCTAGCGGCCGGGGGCCGAGCCCATCCAGCAATGGCCATTATCGGTGTGGAAATGTGTCTCGCAACTCGTAACGCCGGGTGTGGTGGTTTAATGCAGTGGTTGCTCCTGTTAAGCGAAAGGTCGCGACTTTGTTGCCATTGGGGATTTCTGTAAATGGCGTCCAGCTTGTCTGAGCAGCAACGGACGACGTAAAATGCCCTCAAAGCTGGGGAATTGTTGAGATCACGGGCGGCGGACGTTTCTGGTCAAAGAGAACTGCCACATTTTCAAAAGTTCCATCACTTAGGCTACCTAAAAAGGAGTTATAGCCCTGCCGTGATGATGCATGTGTGTGCACGTTAATTATTGAGACAGGCTTTGTGGTCCCGTATGGCCTTCCGTCGTCGGGCCAGCCGGCAAAACCACCTTCACAGGACCGGGAGCTTTAAAAGCCCCCCCCCCCTCCATCCACTAACTTTCGAGCTACGTAAGGTAGGGCGACATGCAAAAGACCGTTAGAAAGCTCGTGTCATGGAGAGCCCGAACCATGCATTGAATTTCCATTTTGACGGATAATGAGGTCACCAGAGGTCGTATTAGGTTCATATGCAGACTTCGACATCAATTCCTGGAATGGTGCAGATTTTCGGGACACCTGCACTAGTATTTTTGTGTGGGGGCTCGACGCGATTTTCCGGACCTCTTCTGAATTTTTCGGATTCCCGGCGTGGTTGTTTGGGGCCCTGGCCCGATGCTTCCGATCCACTGCACAATATTGTTGGGCTCCGGCGCGATTTTTTTCGCGACCTCGGTACGTTTTCTCGAGTCCCTATGTGACTTGTTGGGTCCCAACTGAAACTTGTGGGATCCCAGCGCGATTTGTCGGGAACTCTTCTGAATTCTTGGGAGCCCGGGTCGCTTTTTCTGGTACCGGCGTGATTTGTCGGCGGTCGGCTCGATTTGTCGGCGGTCGGCTCGATTTGTCGGCGGTCGGCTCGATTTGTCGGCGGTCGGCTCGATTTGTCGGCGGTCGGCTCGATTTGTCGGCGGTCGGCTCGATTTGTCGGCGGTCGGCTCGATTTGTCGGCGGTCGGCTCGATTTGTCGGCGGTCGGCTCGATTTGTCGGCGGTCGGCTCGATTTGTCGGCGGTCGGCTCGATTTGTCGGCGGTCGGCTCGATTTGTCGGCGGTCGGCTCGATTTGTCGGCGGTCGGCTCGATTTGTCGGCGGTCGGCTCGATTTGTCGGCGGTCGGCTCGATTTGTCGGCGGTCGGCTCGATTTGTCGGCGGTCGGCTCGTGATTTGTCGGCGGTCGGCTCGTGATTTGTCGGCGGTCGGCTCGATTTGTCGGCGGTCGGCTCGATTTGTCGGCGGTCGGCTCGATTTGTCGGCGGTCGGCTGATTTGTCGGCGGTCGGCTCGATTTGTCGGCGGTCGGCTCGATTTGTCGGCGGTCGGCTCGGGGTCGGCTCGATTTGTCGGCGGTCGGCTCGATTTGTCGGCGGTCGGCTCGATTTGTCGGCGGTCGGCTCGATTTGTTGTCCTCTGGCGCGATATGTTGGCCCCCTGCGCGATATTTTTTTTGGCCACGGCACGACTTCGGTGCCCGGACACGTTTTTGGTAGCCATACGCGATTTGTGGTCGAGTCCCAGAGCCCGTCTTCATTTTTTTTTTGGGGTGGGGGAGGGTTCCGGTGCGATTTTTTGGCCCCGTGATTTTTTTTTTGGGGGGGGGGCGTGATAATTTATGGCCCGGGCACAATTTTTTTTCCAGTCCCGGTGCTATCTGGTGGTCCACCGCTCAGAGGAGGCAGAGGAAATCTCCTTTGCTCCCCTTCTTTACGCCTCTGCATGTTCCAGTTGACTTATGTCCATTTGAGTGCCAATTATCTTGTGAGACAGTTGGTACTCTCTACCCACACAGGAAACATTGCATGGAACAATGTATTACAACAAAAAAGAAGAAGAATGGAACCAGGTCCAGTAATAAATTATTCGTGAAATAGGGTGGAATATACCACTTTCTGAGCACTGAATAGACATCCTGTCCAAGGACGTATCGACATCGTGCTTGTTGATGTGTGCTGATGAGTTAGTTAGTTGCTGGGGTTTAGGGGCGCATCCACTGCAAAGGTGCCCCATGTGTGTGCTTGTGAAGTCTCCATGACTTGTTTCTAAGAGTATTTCTGTAAAGGTGTCATGCATATGCTCGCCATTACGGATTGTAATACACCAGCATCTCGTAACACAATTCCAGGTAGAGAGATTATGTATGCTATGGTCTGTTAAACAATGCCATCTGTTGATACCATGGCATTACAATCGTTATTGTTAGAATAGGTATCCCTGTATTAGGTGTCTCCCTCAAATTAAATGGAAGCATGCACTTATCAGTACACCATTGGCCCAAAATTGAGGTTGAAGGACTGAAACAATATTTTTAACGGCATGCTTCTATGGCCAATTTCGACATCCCACTGTACCTTTTTCAGCATCTCAAACCTAACGAAAAACGATTATTTTAATACCTACCAGGGCTCCTGGGCAGTGCCTGGAAATGAAAAGCTTAGGTATAGTTGTATTTTGTACTTAGAGCTACAACTCGTATAATGCTACAACTTCAGCCTACCAAATTACAAACAAAATCATCATCTGACATATTTGTTGACGGGCGTTTAGCGGTGCAAGATGTGAAAATTGCTTCCTCTCGTTCTCTCAGTATCAGATTAATGGAAGGGAAATATACTGCGCAATATTATCTCAAGACCCGCCCAGGAACATTGGTAAGCTTAATATCTTTGGAGGTATAGGTATCCGTATGGGTTGTACTACCAACTGTAAACTTGAAGTCCGAAAGCGCCAGCAGTCTTAGTACATTTATGCTCCAAAAAGCAATCTTCTCCAGGTACTTGTATATCGAAGCCGGTGAGATGCTGTTGCCTCCCGCGAGGTAGGCTTAGCCGCACCCTGTTTGCGCAAAGGTGTCTGTCGCTGGTGTGTGTGGGTCAGTAGTCTAGGGGTAAGTTGCCTGTCTCACAATCGAAAGACTGTGGGTTCGAGCCTCACCTGTCGCTTCTCTTCGCCCGCAACCAATCGGCGTGAGAGATTGGCGACGCTACATGACTCAACGGTCGATGTGTCGTAAAACCACCACCACCACCACTGGTGTGTGTATGTGTGCATTTGCCAGCGACACTCCACGTCATCCAACATTCGCTCGTGCTAGACGGTTCTGTGGGTTTATACGTACATTTGTCAGCTACACTTATCACATTTCTCGGCGACACTTCACAACATCCAACATTCGCCAGTGGTAGGTGGTTCTGTGTGTTTGTGTGGATATTTGTCAGCGACACTAAACGTCATCGAACATTCGCCCGTGGTAGATGGGTCTTTGTTTTTATGTGCACATTTCTCAGCGACACTTAACGTCATGCAATATTCGCCCGTGGTAGATGGTTCGGTGTGTTTATGTGCCCATTTATCAGCGACACTTAATATCATCCAACATTCGCCCGTGGTAGATGGTTATGTGTGTTTATGTGCTCTTTTGTCAACGACACTTCACATCACATTTGTCATGGACACTTAACATCATCCTACATTCGCCCGTGGTAGATGGTTCTTGTAGCTTAAGACTGTTTTGACCGAGCATCTAACTTGATTCTGTAAAATTAGCTGAGGTGTTGTGGATGCCAGTGATAATTAACATAACATTAGGTATAAATGCTGACACGAGCAACAGTAGGTCGCCGGTTTCTACGTATTTCGACCTGGTTAGCGGGCTAGCAGAGTATGTGTTGGCTGTGGGTGATGATCATCAGTTTGTCAGGGGGGATATGCTGTCACTGTAGCGTGTTATCCACCTGGCAATGGTCCGTACTGGAAGGTAGCAGCCATTGGCATCTTTTGATGAAGAAATCCGTGGAATGAGATATAAGGAAATAGTGTTTAGCGTTTTCCATACAATAATCATTTGGGAATGACACATGATGTATGATAGTGGTATATAAATCCACATGAACATTCTCTTCAACAGCTGTACTACGTGGCATTGTTGTACATATTTAACGCCATACGTTTATCGGTCTAACCTGCTGACATCATCTCTGTTTTGATGAGAGAGGGTTTTCCACGGTTCTTAGAATTTACCATTGTTGGTTGTTTGCTATTTGTATTTGGGCTTCATTCCCAATGGGCAAACGTCACAAAGGCTGAATGGCCGAATGGTAGGTAGCATCGTTATAAATGTCATAAAAACGATTACCTTCTCCATCGCCAGGTATCGGGACAAGATGTGGAGAAGTTCCAAGAGGCCTACGCCAAGATTCTACTGTCCAGCATGGACTCCCTGAAACGAGTGAAAAAGTCGAAAATGACTCGAAAGGCACAGTAGCGCCGACAGCACTGCCATCTGCCGGGAGCGGCGGTGACTGAAGGTTGCCGGTGTCGCCGCGCCGGTCGCTGAGATCGCGGTGCTCGGGACCGTCTACGCCAGTGCAACGGAAGCCGTGGAGCGGACCGACCCCGGCAGGCACGGACTGACCGACCTGCCCCGAGCCGCGCGGCCAACGAACTGTGCTGTGATCTAGGGTTGGTCTCTGCACGATGGCGACACATTCCGCAACAAGAGCCCGGCCCGGGCTCCGTCCTGCAACCGCTTGGTCCCGGCTGGACTCTGGGCCGACTGTTTTTTTCTGGAGGAATATACATATATGTTGGTTCGCATGGCGCTTTGATTGTACTTCATTGTTCTTGCTCGGGTGGCTTTATGGACCAGGACCTTGTGCTAAGCAGAGCTTGTTGCGTGAGCCCTGTCCCCAACACCCGATCCGTAAATGTCCGTCCAGTTCAGAATTTTGACCGAAAGTTTAACGTGCATCGACACCACGGCCGCCCTTGTAGCGCACTCCCGGCCTTATCGGGCCATTTGCCAACTGACCGTCCCAGCCGGGAGCTAAATGCGGCCGCGCGAAGCGACTCGAACCCGTCTTGCCAATACAGTGGACACCAATTCAGGCCAGCTCTCCATCCAACTGAGGTACCGGGGCGGTAAAATATAGATTGGGCGGATAAAATGCAGAAGTATGGTATGTATTATTAAAATGTGGCAGCGATGTTAAGAAAAAATTCGTATTGTTATTATGGTTATGTCCAAAAGCGAATTTCATTAACGTCATGACAATTTGTCTTCGATGACGTTGATTCGTTAACCTTTTCGTTTCGTTAACTCTTTTCCGGTCTTTCCGGTCAGATCCTCACACCCCGTTTCGGAGGGGGTTGATACAACCCCCTCTAATATCCAAACTAGGCGTCGCATGAAAACGAAAGAGGTGTCATCGGATAGCGCTCGACGAGTAGGGCCAGAAACCACCCTCAAAATCCCCCCAGAAGTGACGTCACTAGGGGTATATGTTTCCACAACTGACTACACGTGTTTGGCTCTGGGGAGTTCATTTTGGGGAGATTTAAAAAGCAAAATTGTTTGGAATCAGAAAATGAGGGCGAAATCGACCATATCCCAAACATTTTTGCCCACCGAAAACTCAAAATTTTATTTTTACGAATTTTCAAAATTGTGAGTTTTCAATTTTCTTAAATTTGTATTTTCCTGATGTGTAGAGCGGACCGCAACACGTTGTTTGAAGTCAACTTGCCCCCATAAAATGCTTACTTTAGCCCGAATCTTCTATTTTAGCCATAATGGTCAAATATGTAACGTCATGTCAACTATGCAACAATGTCACCAAAAACGGAAAAAATCAAAAATTCCTCTCGTACGTTTTGTTTCCTCCATAAAGATAAGCAAACGCTGACAGCTTCATTAAAATATTTGTATCCGTTAAAGCGTGACGACTGGTTCAATTTTCTAGAGGTGACCTCACTTCACCTTGCCTAAAACGTTGACTCTAGGTGACGTGACCTCATAATGTTCACACAACATGCCAAATTGATGTGGGAAAAGGTATGCTAAATGTAGGCGCGCTACCGCGCGCCGTTCTTTCCCTATCCCCGGAAAACCTTACGGGGGCGCATATCAACCCCCCCCGAGACGGGGCGGGTGAAGGGTAAATGGGGATCCAGACGGCTGAAAATTATGGGCTGTTGATCGGATGAGGTGGATTTGAAGTGGGGTACCACAGGCAAGGCACAAAGCTGTGTACGTTCCCGTTTAATGCAAAAGCTACGTTCGGGTGCAGTGTCTTAACGCCAAGGAATTTTTTCAGCTCCATAATTTTTTTTGGTAAAGCAATTTAGCTCGAATCGTTACTGGATAGTCTGTGCGGAGTCAGAGTCCATTATAAGCGCAAGCTTGTTGCATTCGCCCTGAACCCACCTCCAGACCGGGAAATATCATTCCATAGCACAATTTCGACCGAGAGGTTTGAATTCCCAGCTAGCCGGTGACGGCAGCCTGGGCCTACCCCGCCCCCCCCCCCCCCCCCCCCACCCCGCCCCGACCTTGCCGAGCCAGTTGTCAGCTGGCCATCCCGGCCGGAGGCGTTAATAGCTAGATTTGCAGTGAATCAACCCCTTTTGTAAACGCGGGGATACTTGCAGGGCAATGCTCTATCCATTGAACTAACCAGGTGGCAAACCAGGTAAGGTGTACTTCTAAGGCATGACTATTGGCGACCCATGGGTGAATTATCGGGGGGTCTGGTGCTGTGGGGGAAGTTCCGAAAGTGCACACAATTGCACTCGCAATGTCTAGAGTAAAAAGACACTTTTTGCAAGAATATCTCGAGTAAAAAGACATGTTTTGCAATATTGGAGTCCCTCAAGCTTCGTACAGAAATTGTGTGTCTCCACCACAGATTGGATGTCTCGAAGTTTCGAAAGCAAAAATTCCTCCATGGGATAACGCATTGGCGGACATTTCCTTTTTGGGCATTGGCGCATGCCAACTCTGTCGTAGTGCGACGGTTGAGAGGCACGCGCCGGTAGTCGGTGGGCCCAAGTAGGACTTAGCCAACTTGGACCGTTTCTGACTGAATACTTCATCGTATTTCATATTTCAGTCGATCCTAAGCGAGACTCCAGCTGGGCTGAGGTGATTTCAGCTGATCCAGAACACATGAGACATGCTCACACGAACAACACATGACACATGTTATGCGTTCACACACGAACACATGACACTGCGCTCTGCTCGGCTCGAACGCTTATGTTTCGGCTTCGCTTCAGCGACTATCGTCGTCAGCGGTCGGCCGTACCGTTCCCGCCAACACCTACACGGCGGCTATCGTCGTCAGCGGTCGGTTCTCTATCTCTCTCTCTCTCTCTCTCTCTCTCTCTCTCTCTCTCTCTCTCTCTCTCTCTCTCTCTCTCTCTCTCTCTCTGTCTCTGTCTCTGTCTCTGTCTCTGTCTCTGTCTCTCTCTCTCTCTCTGTCTCTGTCTCTGTCTCTCTCTCTCTCTCTCTCTTGTCTCTGTCTCTGTCTCTGTCTCTGTCTCTGTCTCTGTCTCTGTCTCTGTCTCTCTGTCTCTGTCTCTGTCTCTGTCTCTGTCTCTGTCTCTGTCTCTGTCTCTGTCTCTGTCTCTGTCTCTGTCTCTGTCTTATCTCTGTCTCTGTCTCTGTCTCTGTCTCTGTCTCTGTCTCATCTCTCTCTCTCTCTCTATCTCACTCTCACTCTCACTCTCTCTCTCTCTCTCTGTCTTTCTCTATCTCTCTCTATATCTCTCTCTCTCTCGAGAGAGAGAGAGAGAGAGAGAGAGAGAGAGATCGAATTTGTTTCACTCATCAACCAAGATGCGGTTCAAGTTTTGATCGCGAAATCTCCCAATGCACTCTTCATCCGTGAGCGCTATGCACCAACAAGTCGTACAAGAGCTGTTGGATGGTCTGACTCCCCAATACAACACACGGCAGCGTTCCAGCCCGTGTTGATTCCTTACATACGGCAGATGCATTCAAAACCGGAGAAAGTCAACTTCGTCTCCGATGGTTGCGCTGGGAAATATAAGAGCAACAATAACTTTGCAAATACTTGTGTAGCCACCAGAAACATTGGGGTATCAGATATGAGTGGATTTTGTTTTGACAGCCGCGCACGGCAAGAATACGTGTGATGCCATTGGTGGGTCGGCCAAGTATGCAGTATATCGTGTCCGTCTCCAGAAGAAGAAGAACCTTGGGTTCTTTTGCGACGCAGTCAACTGTTAGGCCATATCGCGTCACCAACCTCTCACGCCGCTTGGTCGCGGGTGGTTCGCATCACGCCGCTTGGTCGCGGGTGGTTCGCATCACGCCGCTTGGTCGCGGGTGGCCCACCCCGATTGTCGCGGGTGGTTCGCATCACCGCCGCTTGGTCGCGGGTGGTTCGCATCCACCGCTTGGTCGCGGGTGGTTCGCATCACGCCGCTTGGTCGCGGGTGGTTCGCATCACGCCGCTTGGTCGCGGGTGGTTCGCATCACGCCGCTTGGTCGCGGGTGGTTCGCATCACGCCGCTTGGTCGCGGGTGGTTCGCATCACGCCGCTTGGTCGCGGGTGGTTCGCATCACGCCGCTTGGTCGCGGGTGGTTCGCATCACGCCGCTTGGTCGCGGGTGTTTCGCATCCCGCCGATTGCGGGATGCGAACCCACACACTTGCGATCAAGACACCGACATCCTACCGACTGAACTACCGCGGCCCCTGACCACCAGCAGAGGCGCAGCCAAGGGGGCGGCCGGATGCCCGCCCCCTCCACCGCACCGAAAACACACTAGATGAACCGACAAATTTCGAGATTTTCACCACGTAAAACCCTACATTTTCGGCGCACTTGACCACGGGCCAATGTTCCAACCATAGGAATTCGCTTGTGTGGTCGCAACGTGGCCATCTGCCCTGAAGCTATGAAGTGAGAAACATGGATCTACGCTTCTCCCGCCTTGCATGCCTCAGCCGGCCAGACAACATTGGCAGTTCAGTGAGCAGGCTACCAATGGAGTACTATCGACGAGCAACATTTAACCGCTGTGGATTTCGGACTTCGGCAACACAGAATGAGCTGGAAAGGCTGAAGGAGCTCGGTTGCGAAGGATGCAGCGGAAGGAGACGTGAGGTTTTTGACGTCAATGAAGCATTCTCTTGCCGTAAAATAATGATAGAATTTCCAACCTTTACACGTCTTATAATTTAGTTCAAATTCTTGCTGGGGTGGCTTTATGGACCAGGATCCTATTGCTTAGCAGAGCTTGTCGCGTGAGCTCCGGGCGCACCACCCGATACATGAATTCCAGTTCTACGATGGAAATGTGGCCGAACGCCTAACGCCTAACGTGTCGTAGATGCACCGACGTGACCACACCGGTAGCTCGTTCTCGATCTTATCGTCCATCTGCTAACTGACCCTCTCGGCCGGGGGCTAAATGCCCGATCGGAGACTTCCGTTTACGGCTGACCTGCTCATGTAAACGCGGTAAATACGAAGTTTTTAGTTTATATTGATTCAGCACGAAATGTAACCGGGCCATCCATCATTCTTTAGTTGTTTGAAGACTGAGCAGTATTGAGTATCAAATCTGTATGTTGAATTGTAGCTTTGGGGCCATGAATAACGTCCCATGGGGCCAGTGAAATACACCTTCCAGGACAAAGGTCACTATAATGTTCTGCCCACACGACGTCGATCGGGTGAAGTTCAGTGCGACCGGCATTCCGGGAATTTATATGGTGCCGAAGCTGAACCGACTTCATTGCCATACTTTTGAGAAATGTCGGGAACAATGATCAACTAATTTGCACCAATTAGTTGGTGCAAATTAGTTCGTTCACCAGTTCAACTGGGAATCTTTACCACTTCAAATGGCATGGATATATTAACGGTGTGTATGTGTATGTGTGCGCGAGTGTGTGTGTGTGTGTGTGTGTGTATGTGTGTGCACGAGTGTGTGTGTGTGTGTGTATTGAACCATTTCCTATGCTTTTGTATCCTACCCGATTTCGTCTTTTCGTAAAATACACGTGTTGTCGCCAGTGCACTGCATCACAACACTGCAGTGGTGTGATGCTTTTATATCCTGCACCAACATCAATTACTAGGACAAGGTCAATACATTGCACTTATCAATGTACTGAGTCACGGTCGACATAAAACAACCAACGAACAACTGGACGTTGTATGATAATTCACAAATCGATGGAGGGAGTCATCGAATTAGCTAGACGTCAAACGAGTAGAAAAAACAATTGGTTAGCATGCAAGGCAATACCGAATACTATTTTCTGCACATAATAATGTAAGAATTCACGTAGGATGACGGTTACATATGGTATTACATACATATCAGATAAACGTGCAACGATTCGATGATGCACCTCTCTCAAGAAGAAATAGGTCATCAAAGTAGATATTCAGGTCGTAAACCTGAATGGGCGGGCTGCCAGGATTGTGACCTGAGTGTCTACTTTTATGTTTGATTTGCCCTTCAGAAAGGTGGAACACCGAAACGTTGGGTACTTATAAAGTAACATTTGGAGGTGAAATGTAACACTACATATAGATGCCATTCTACATGTATCCAAATTGTCTCATCGCTCAACAGCATTACAATAGCGTGAAGACTAATTCATGGATCATCATTGAAGCACGGTAATATTTTTTTTGCGAAAAAGGAAACCGACACCGCTAAGAATGTTCACCATTGTTCAAACCACCCGAGTGCAGTGACAGCGGCTAAAGACTGAAGGGAAGCTGAAAGTTAAGGGGGCGTGACAAAGCAGCATACCGAGACCGAAAAACGTTATGCTGTTTTATAATGAGCAGTTTTCAACCAAACACTCTCCACATTCTTAGAAACAAATTGATTAATAATGCAATAGTATCACGCATTTTTCATCACGAAGTTGTTCCCTTCCAATGGAAATTCCAGCAGTCCATGCCAGGTTTATATACTACAATATATGGTGCTCTGAGAGAAAATTTGATGTTGAAAAAGGCTTCGCACGAGACCGAAGGTCGAGCGAAAAAATATGCATGAGAACGGGACGGCAATATTCGGTCTGCAGCACAAGTTTAGTAAGGTATGCTCATGCTATCATTTGCTCAACTTCAGTGAATGGCATACATACTGTAGGGTGTTGCGCTAGTTGCAGATCCAAAATGCCATACCGAGATTTTATGGGTGGGGCCCTAGGAACAAATAAAATCACATTTTTATCCCACGTTATGCAACCTCCATCCAGCCGGCGGCTTCCAAAGTTTCAGTGGAGCCAGCACTAGCGATCCTAGTGGCAGTTTTGTAAGTTGAGTTGAGACATTGCTTTCCACCCCCCACCCCCCACCCCCCACCAGGATCGGAACGGCGCCCTCTCGGATCCGCCCGGCGCCCTCGCCAGACATCGCTTCCCACCCCCACCCCCCAGGATCGGAACGGCGCCCTCTCGGATCCGCCCAGCGCCCTCGCCAGACATCGCTTCCCACCCCCACCCCCCAGGATCGGAACGGCGCCCTTTCGGATCCGCCCGGCGCCCTCGCCAGACATCGCTTCACACACCCCCACCTTTCGGCGTCGGTACTGCGTCAACAAGCTGTGCCTTTGACAGTCCGTCTTCCGACCAAAATGTTCCTTCATCCCGCAAGAAACTGGCGGATACAGTGGGGGGGGGGGGTAAATGGGGCTTTACCCCCCTGATGAGCTTCGAAAGCGGGCACAAAAATGGTTGTTTTTTCTCAAATTTAGGCAAACAGTGAACTAAACCCGCTCACGGGATCACAGAAACCCGTTCCACATCCAACGGGTGCCCCAAACAGCTGGTCTAGATCCGACTCTGCTTTGACCCTTGACCTGTGAGACATTCAAATTAAATGACATGATGGATTATGACCTTCAGTACCATTGAAAAGGCACATAACCATGTTCATTAAAAGGTTTTGACGGTTGACCCACGGTTTATATCCATTACGTTTATTGGGTAAAATAAGGAACTTGACCTGACCTGGAAGGTGACTTAATTAACCTGAGGTCATCAAAATGGGCATCATCTGAAAGCTCTCATTGCGAGCAATCCACTGGTCTCTGATTCGTAGCCGTACGACGTCTACGAGTTGAGTTTGGAAAAATTGGCATACATTATGACGTCATCACCATAGTAAGTGAATGGGGAAACTTTGGGTCGAGCCGGCTGGATGGGGGTCGCATCAAACCCGGGTTTTTGCTACCATGAATATTTTCATGACCACCCACATACAAATATAGCTTAGGCTATAGCTTATAGCCTAAGCTAATTTAATTAATAGCCTAAGCTAAAATTAATAGCCTAAGCTTTAGTTAATAGCCTAAGCTAAAAATATAGCTTAGGCTATTAACTACAAAATTCGTGAAAGATACGAGTTGTATGCAGGAATGGATGGCATATCGCGAAATGTAATTAAAAACGCGACATAATTAAGACGACCCAATGGAGAACGCCGAGCGAGAGTGGGGAATAACGTTTTTCTACTCTTTTCCTGCATCCCAGAATAGGCCACACAACACACAATGGTGTTTTAACGGCATGAGAAAGGCAATTGTGTGCATTTCAACTGAACTAACCGGCCAATGCATCTGACATATGATGGTCCGCCCGATTCATGTCATTTGTTGGCAATGCTGTTTTTGAGCCGACTGTCGTGCCAGGGTCTCGGGCTGACCTGCTGAGTGAAAACATTCAAAGCTGCAGCAGATTGGTTTTTAATCGTAATGATTAGTCGCAGTGTGCGGTAGAAGAATCATACCGCCAGCAGTACAGAAAAATCAGCTAAGCCGTATGTGGTTTGTAGGATGCCTTTACCGCACGCCGCAACTGATCATTGGGATGAAAAGCTAATCTGCTGCAGCTTCGTGACTTTCACTCAGTAGGTCAGCCCGAGGCCCTGGTACTACGGTCGACTCGAAGACGTTATTGGCCTCACTCAGTAGGTCAGCCCGAGGCCCTGGTACTACGGTCGGCTCAAAGACGTTATTGGCCACAAATGACATGTATCGGGCGGACCTCATCTAGCAGATACATTGGCCGGATAATTCAGTTAAAATGTACAAAATTGTATTTCTCACGCACAGCATTGCGTGTGAAATGGTCTATTCTAGGACGCAAAGTAAGAGTGTGCGATGATGTTATTCTGCACTCGCGGCCGGTATCCTCCAGTAAGGCGTTAAAATTGTAGTATGTATTTAATTACATTTCGCGATATATCGTTCATTCCTGTATCCTATTTGGATATTTGATGGCTTTTTAAATTAAGAGCATAAAGCAGTGCATTATTAAGTTGCCATCTATTGATGTTAAGCAAACGACAGCATGAGAAATACTCTACTAAGCTTGTGTTGGAGACGGAATTTT
The DNA here is from genome assembly GCA_034440615.1 of Ashinkailepas kermadecensis. NCBI lineage: Eukaryota > Metazoa > Arthropoda > Thecostraca > Neolepadidae > Ashinkailepas > Ashinkailepas kermadecensis. Next base: position 248,959 of record JAOTOM010004498.1, on the reverse strand, counting down.
GCCGATTCATACATAAGAAGTGCCATGCACTCGACGTTCGGTCTCGTGCAAAGTTTTTAGCACTCGCTATAAAATTTCCCTTTCCCAGCACCGTTTAGTTATATAAAGCTTGCATGGACTGCCTGGGTTTCTATTGGAAGGGAATAACCGCGTGATGTAAATTATGTGATGCTACTGTATTATGAAACACATTCGTCCTAAGAATGTGAATAGTTTGCGATTGAAATCTGCTCATTATAGAATGGCATTTATCGGGTGATATAGCTCTTTTTTGTAACCTCTCCTTGCTTTCAGCACAATCGCTTCATAGTCTTGGCTCGTTGAGTCTTGTATGTTTATGCCACATGCACCGGCCATCCTACGTTTATTGTTGCATTATTGCGTGCAGAAAATAACATTCGTGATTGCCTTGCATGTTGACTGATTTTTTTTTATATTCGGATGAAGTCCGAGCTAATTCAACGCCTTCCTCCATAGCTGTATGAATTTCCATACAACGTCCAGTTGTTGGTTGGCCGTTCTGTGTGGACCGTGACTCAGTACATTCATAAGTGCAATGCATTGACTTTTACCTAGTAATTGATGTTGGTACAGGAGATGGAAGCAGCACACTACTGCAGTGGTGGAATGAAGTGCACTTGTGACAACACGTGCACAAAAAGGGGACGACATCCGGTAGGATACACAAACATAAGAAGTGGTTAAATACACATGCACACACACACACACACCTACACACACACACACATACAGACACACATACACACACATACACACACACGCGTGCACGCACGTACGCACGCACGCACGTACATACGCACATCCACACACCTTTGATTTATGCATGCCATTTGATCGGGTAAACGATCGATTCGTGCGAATTGGTGTGTTATTGTTCACGACAGTTCACAAAAGTACGGCATTGAAGTCGGTTCAGCTTTGGTCCAATATCAATTCCCGGAATGGCGGTCGCACTGAACTTTACACTATCGACTTCATGTGGGCAGAAAATTATAACATGGACTTGGTCCTGGAAAGTACATTCTCCGTACCATGGAGCGTTATTTATGCTGCCCATGCTGCAATCCAATATACAACATATGGAATTAAATGCTGCTCCGTCTTCAAATAATGCGAAGTGGTTTCACCCAAAGAATGGCGGATGGGCCGGAAGTGGTTCGTGCTGAAGCAATATGAACTAAAAGCCTCTGAATATAAAATAAGTTGGATGATATCCGCTTGAAGAACTATTTCATCGGCGCAGACATCTGAAGAGCTTGCCATACAGTGCACAATATATGCAATAATATAACAATATATACAATATTGCATATGACATACACCTAGCAACTTGGATTCCTGAAGGTCTATTTTAGGACAAGAGAATGCGTCGACCATAAACTTCTCATCCCCTTACGCTACACCCTTTGCAACCTAGCTCCTTCCAGCCTTTCCAGCTCATTTTGTGTTGCCGAAGTCCGAAATCCATAGCGATCAACTGATCCTCATCGATAGGAGTCCCGCGGTGGCCTGCTCACTGAACTGCCAGTGTTGTTTGTCCGACTGAGTCACTGAGTCCGACTGAGTCCGACTGAGCCATGCAAGGCAGGAACAGCATCGACCAGCCTGTCTCACTTCATGGCTGCAGCGCAAATGGTCGTGTGACGACCTCAAACGCGAATTCCTGTCCTTGGACACCGGTCCGTGGTCAACCTGGTGGACTGTCACGTAACGCCTATCTGTGAAGCGGTTCAATATTCGCTGCCAATAATTACCGTGAAGCGGCACAGCCTACACGTTCCTTGTGACCGGTCGTGGTAAATGTATACTGTAACATAGGTCGGTGCCTGACGATATCTATCCTGACATACAGGCTTGGCAACTGACATACAGGCTGGTTTGTGAACCTCCCAGATCCACCGTTTACATATCTACTCAAGATTTGTGTTCCCTTAATACGCATTAGCTGATGATAATATTAAATCCTGCACATGTTTATGAATATACTTGCTATTACACTATAACTTTGACCAATGTCATTACGATCCATCAATGGACCGAATTCCTCATGATTTTTGTGGGACCATGGCCGCACCAACATTGCTCTTGGCCTCCAACAACATTCATTTTGGCCTGACCAAATTTGTATACGTGCAAACATGCTTGATTTTGGTGAAAGAAAGCAAATTGGCCGATTTCGTGGAATATCGTGCCCTCACGGGAGCCACATGTTTCTGAACAGGCCCCTTAAAGGTGCTTTTATCCCCATCAACGTTTTGCTGCTGCAAATATGCTTTAATTCGATGCAAGAAGCAAATGTGCTCATTGCGTAGAATGTCATGTCCTCGCTAGTCATATATTTCTGAACAGGCTTCTTTAATTCATAATAGGCTTTCGGCTACCCCCGCGATGCCTGCGAGTAAAACAATATTTACTTTTTCATATTATATTTAAAGTTTATGCTGAAAGGATCAAGCCAGTGGGCAGAAAAATGAGTTCTCGTAAAAACTACCATGAAGCTTCATGATCACAATGTTACCGAATCATATTTCAGCTTTAATGGGAGGAATGAGCTGGGTATAGAATATCCTTGTCTGAGTGCTCCGTGGCCCAACCAACATTCATGGAACTCTTCACCCATGACATATTGATATATGTTATATGTAAACTGCCCCTAGTTTCGAGCTGTGTGACTAGGTACTTCTGTTGCAAAGCAGCACATACTCCAGGTATTTTAACTGCCTTTGACGCGACACAACCACACAACCTGGGAAGCTGCGATCAGAAGCACACCCACAAGTTTTGAAGGGAAAAATCCATAAACCCTGCAAAAATAGATGTCTCGTGATCAGGTTCCCACAGTAATTTGGAGTTAGGGTTTCCGAGTAGAAAACTGTTTTCCAGTAAGCCGTCCTGGAATGTTCGGGTGAACTCTGGTGAAGTGGAACAATGCAATTGATTTCGGCATCAAGGCATATCTATATATATCAACGCATATATATATCTATCTATCTATATATATCTATATATATCTATGAAGGTATATCTATATCAACGTATAATTATTGGACACGGTGGCATGCGCGTGGGAGCAATAATACATTCTTCAGGGTGCACATTAGGGGGTGGAGAAATTTCGATGAAACATGATGTTAAGAATGGAAACTTATTTATGTAGGGTGTCACCGTTCACTCGAAAATGAAAATGTATGCATACTGCTTGTGATTTGGGTCAGTTTATTTTGCAAACCAGGAAGTGTATGCATACTGTATTCCGTTGATGTTCCCTTTATAGGCTGCCAGGCGCTGGATTACTTTGGCTGCCCATTCAGTCTTTTTGTTGCTGAAAGGATGCGAAGCTGAACAACACATTCCAAAGTAATAGCAACATGAAAACCTTCATACGATGTCATATTGCGTAATTGATATGTATTTTCAACTTTCAAATAGTTTTCGATCAATTTCAGTTAAACAGAACTGGTCCTCAATGCTTCATTGCCTTGGTGACCAGGTTTGGATTTACCCTTTGAAATTCTGGACACAGTGAAGGAAATGTATGGATTATGTAGTCCATAGAGGACAATACAATTCTTATTGGCAACGCCAACACTTACTTTTGCTCTTCCTAGTGTTTCTGGTACTGGTTTCAGATGTGTATGAGTACAAGTTACCATAAAAAGATGTGATTGGGTATTTCTGGAAGAAAGGATAGGATGGAACTCTGGAACCGATACAGCTCTGGGTGTAAATACAACAGAACCAGGCTCTATACCATTCATGGCGGTGAAATATGAACAACATTTGAAGCATTTGAAGAACAAATGAAATCGCCATCAATCTAAAAGAAGCATATATTTGTTTCAATATCTGCTGACGTTTTGCATGTGCTGTATTAAAGTAATTAAACGCTGGGGTAGATGCATGCAATCAAAGGAAGAATGTTGTCCGATATGACGTAATTTGTATTACGGAGCTGCCAGAAAGACTGCTCAAATTCAGCCAACGTCTTCTCATATACCATTGCTTCTGATTGGCAAAAAAAATGTCACACTCTTAATCTTGCTTGCCAAGGAAGTGGCGTCCCATAGCTCGCAGGCAAAATTATGTCAACTTATCTGATATTCGAGCTCCAACAAATGATAACTTCAAACAGCTTGCACATTCCTCGTAACATGTGCTTTGAGGACTAGTGCTGAAATGGTTTAGAAGTAGCTGTGGCAAGCGTTAAGAATGTTAGTGTTAGGAAAAAATAACAATGTTAAGAATGTCTGATCCCTATGGATGTCGGATATAAACATGGATTATGAGAACATGGATGTCTAAAAGATGTGCGCACTGCGGTTGACAAATGAGCGGACGATAGGTTTGCCTAACACGGCTGAAAATGCCTACATTGAAGAGATCTTCACTGCAACGCAGGCGGCCAGTTGCGATCGGCCTGCACGACCAGCAGCGCCATGTGCCACACATTCCTGTCCGGATTATTCGGAACCGGCAACATAGCTCGTCCGCAGCAGTGTACGACATATTCCACCACCTGAGCACAAAACACCACTTGTGCAAGCTCATTCTACCTATAGCTTTTCCCGAAGCTAACTCGCCTGAGCTCAGTGCCGCAAACTTCCGTGTATTGCACGCATTGCGCCGCTCAATAACTGACAATGATCGGTGCGGGGTCTCCACGTGACGTCCCAGCATCGCTGACTAATCATTGGCGTGCTTTCCGATGTCATTTTGTAGAATGTTAGCGCATTGTTTCTTCCATGTCGAGTGCAAAAATGCGACACAAAATCCTTCCATGAAAATCAACTTGATTAAAATGACCATTTATAAGGGTTTTTGACGTTTTCTACTTCATTGCATCAGAGCACTTATCAACAAAATATCTTCAACATGAAATTTCCATGCTGACTAACACTCGTTGGCAGCCCATGTGGTGGGGCACCAACAAAGGTCATGAAACCACGCATAGTTCTCTGCACATCATGACTGCGAACAAATCGAAGTGAGGAAAGTCTCGTCTGTCGCCTTTGCATCGGCCAAACATTGGCAACTTATCGTTAGCTACGACCAGGCTATTAAAGGCCTGTTTATCCATGCTGTGTTGCCACTCTGGCCCTGTACCTACCATGTCGATATTGCTTGTTGATTTCTGCACGCTGAACGAATTGGTATTTTGGGATGTGACAGCGTGCACATCTCTCGGCCAGGTTCTGGATGACGGGGAAAAGCTGCCAGCCTCTGCGGGGCTGGCAGAGCTGCGTTTTTTTTCCTCTGCGGGGAAAAGCTGCCAGCCTGTCAACGTTGCGGCGATAACCTGTCTGTAGCCAATATTATCATTGCATGTCGCCATTTCGAAACGGAACGTCGCCGCTTCTTTGGAACCACATCGTGCACCCTTGTGGAACTGCTGGACGATGGTTCACGCCGCGCCGCTGAGCTCTGCCCGTGTCTGTCTGCTGTGGAACTGCTGGACGATGGTTCACGCCGCGTCGCTGAGCTCTGCCCGTGTCTGTCTGCTGTGGAACTGCTGGACGATGGTTCACGCCGCGTCGCTGAGCTCTCCCCGTGTCTGTCTGCTGTGGAACTGCTGGACGATGGTTCACGCCGCGTCGCTGAGCTCTGCCCGTGTCTGTCTGCTGTGGAACTGCTGGACGATGGTTCACGCCGCGTCGCTGAGCTCTGCCCGTGTCTGTCTGCTGTGGAACTGCTGGACGATGGTTCACGCCGCGTCGCTGAGCTCTGCCCGTGTCTGTCTGCTGTGGAACTGCTGGACGATGGTTCACGCCGCGTCGCTGAGCTCTCCCGTGTCTGTCTGCTGTGGAACTGCTGGACGATGGTTCACGCCGCGTCGCTGAGCTCTGCCCGTGTCTGTCTGCTGTGGAACTGCTGGACGATGGTTCACGCCGCGTCGCTGAGCTCTGCCCGTGTCTGTCTGCTGTGGAACTGCTGGACGATGGTTCACGCCGCGTCGCTGAGCTCTCCCGTGTCTGTCTGCTGTGGAACTGCTGGACGATGGTTCACGCCGCGTCGCTGAGCTCTCCCCGTGTCTGTCTGCTGTTGAACTGCTGGACGATGGTTCACGCCGCGTCGCTGAGCTCTGCCCGTGTCTGTCTGCTGTGGAACTGCTGGACGATGGTTCACGCCGCGTCGCTGAGCTCTGCCCGTGTCTGTCTGCTGTGGAACTGCTGGACGATGGTTCACACCGCGTCGCTGAGCTCTCCCCGTGTCTGTCTGCTGTGGAACTGCTGGACGATGGTTCACGCCGCGTCGCTGAGCTCTCCCGTGTCTGTCTGCTGTGGAACTGCTGGACGATGGTTCACGCCGCGTCGCTGAGCTCTGCCCGTGTCTGTCTGCTGTGGAACTGCTGGACGATGGTTCACGCCGCGTCGCTGAGCTCTGCCCGTGTCTGTCTGCTGTGGAACTGCTGGACGATGGTTCACGCCGCGTCGCTGAGCTCTGCCCGTGTCTGTCTGCTGTGGAACTGCTGGACGATGGTTCACGCCGCGTCGCTGAGCTCTGCCCGTGTCTGTCTGCTGTGGAACTGCTGGACGATGGTTCACGCCGCGTCGCTGAGCTCTCCCGTGTCTGTCTGCTGTGGAACTGCTGGACGATGGTTCACGCCGCGTCGCTGAGCTCTCCCCGTGTCTGTCTGCTGTTGAACTGCTGGACGATGGTTCACGCCGCGTCGCTGAGCTCTGCCCGTGTCTGTCTGCTGTGGAACTGCTGGACGATGGTTCACGCCGCGTCGCTGAGCTCTGCCCGTGTCTGTCTGCTGTGGAACTGCTGGACGATGGTTCACACCGCGTCGCTGAGCTCTCCCCGTGTCTGTCTGCTGTGGAACTGCTGGACGATGGTTCACGCCGCGCCGCTGAGCTCTGCCCGTGTCTGTCTGCTGTGGAACTGCTGGACGATGGTTCACGCCGCGTCGCTGAGCTCTGCCCGTGTCTGTCTGCTGTGGAACTGCTGGACGATGGTTCACACCGCGTCGCTGAGCTCTCCCCGTGTCTGTCTGCTGTGGAACTGCTGGACGATGGTTCACGCCGCGTCGCTGAGCTCTCCCGTGTCTGTCTGCTGTGGAACTGCTGGACGATGGTTCACGCCGCGTCGCTGAGCTCTGCCCGTGTCTGTCTGCTGTGGAACTGCTGGACGATGGTTCACGCCGCGTCGCTGAGCTCTGCCCGTGTCTGTCTGCTGTGGAACTGCTGGACGATGGTTCACGCCGCGTCGCTGAGCTCTGCCCGTGTCTGTCTGCTGTGGAACTGCTGGACGATGGTTCACGCCGCGTCGCTGAGCTCTGCCCGTGTCTGTCTGCTGTGGAACTGCTGGACGATGGTTCACGCTGCGTCGCTGAGCTCTGCCCGTGTCTGTCTGCTGTGGAACTGCTGGACGATGGTTCACGCCGCGTCGCTGAGCTCTGCCCGTGCCTGTCTGCTGTTGGTTTTGATGTGGTGTACTCTCGCCGACAAGTGTACCATATGAATATCAGTCACCTGGCTGTGCAAAATAACGATGTCATGAAATGTCATAGCATGCTGTGATGCGTGCTATCGCTCCTTACTTGTCACTGGTACGTTCACACCTGGCTCGACCGACGTAGTTAGGGCGCTGTATAACCCACGCAGTTGATGCGCCCCTAAATCCCAATAACAACACAACTCTGCGACGCATCCTATCGGCTGCACTGCACCTGATCATTATGTGCCGCATGAATTAATTTTGCGCACACTATTGTGAACACAACATGTCCGATGCAGCCGCCGCCCCTTAAAGCTCCCCCCCCCCCAATTAATCGATTGACGATCTTCTTACTTGAACGACCTGCCAGGTCTTCATGCACTGGCACCCGTTGCTAAACGATGACTTCGTTCACTTAATTTGCCCAATTACTAATTTTGACGCAATTACGCCTACGCAACTGGCTTCATGCACAATCCGTCGTGATGGGTAAGCTAATTTCATGCTGTCTTTGCCAGTAAATAATACTTCTATGACAACCGGATAGCGTTTGTCTGAAATAGTGGACACTGATGAGGGACAGAGCACGCGATTGAAAATTAATGCTACGTCAAAGTTTAAACTGGTGGTTTTGTGACCTTAACTCCAAACATAGTTGTGTATTTTTGTACTTAATTTGTTGTGCCTCACCGGATATGATGTATTTCTCCAGCTGCTCGCACAGAAGCATTCATTTCAATTCGATGAAATGAACAGTGTATTTTTTTCGGAGGGGGGGGGGGGACGGTTTCTACCTTTCGCGCTCTCTTTGTTAGTACCATCATGGATGTGTTAAAATAAGAACATGAAGGAATAACTGTTAGGAACTTTGGAATAACTGTGACTGTTTGGAACTTTGGGTGGGCTTTGGCTATGCGTGGGTGGTTTCTGTGTTTGACGATCTCCAGCGTTGTTTCTGGAGTCAGAAACTGCAGCGTGAGGCCAGCAGCTGACCGCAGAGCACCACAGGCGGACGAACTTGGCCTAGGCACACATTCATCGTACCAACCACCTACGCCACTCCCGGATAAACATAATTTACTCCACCACGTGGCTACTAGTGGAGAGAGCTCGGGTAGTTGTATTGCTTCTGGCAACCACGGTACGGTCACCAACGGCGATGGCACTGAACAATATTGTAGAAATCGCACGTCTAATCTAAATAAGTTACCTCTAGACTCAGATATCTTGGGATTGCTTGACAAAGGCCCCAATTTTTCGTTAGCTCAGAAAGTGGATCGTAGCTGCTTGGAAAAGGCAGAATCAGGCATAGAAAGGGCGATCTATGGTTTGCGGTGGAGGAATGTGAGGGAGACAAAACAGCAAACTGTACCTCAGGTACCGCAGGCAGGCTTATCACAAAGCACCTCTAGCATAGGTTATTTAAAGCTTCGCCCCATGTTCCCCGACACTCCTGCATACCAACCACCGAGAGCCACAACTCAAATAGAATCTGAGTTGAAAGATTTAAAAACAAAAGTGCTAAAAGCATATAAATATCACAACAAAGCATCGAACAAAATGTCGGACAATTATGCGAAACAGAGGGAAGTACTTCGGGAAATTAAAAACAACGATAATGTAATAGTAAAGCCGTCAGATAAATGCAAAGGATTCGTCGTGCTAAACAAAACGGATTACATTGAAAAGGCCAGCAAAATAACGGACAATTATCAGAGCATTCCTTCCCAACCAAACCCTACCAAACGTCTCGAAGTCGAAACATGTATTATCATCAAGGAAACTTTATCAGGGAAGTTACATAAAGACACAGTGTTGGCTCTCCTTCCTCATTCCAGCCGCACAGCGGAATTATACGAGCTCCCCAAAAACCACAAACTAGAGGTTTCACTGCGCCTTATAGTGTCGGCGAGTGATGACCCCCTAGACAAGTTATCCTGGTTCTTGAGTAAGATTCTCGTCCAGATACTAGCGTTGGTTCCCGCCCATCTGACAAACTCGGAGTCGTACCTGCAGGGGTGAAAGAAACGTTTCCTACCAAACTTCCGGAAGGCAGCATTGTTTTCACCATGGACGTGAAAAATTTATATGGTAGCATTCCGATGAAGGAGGGAATAGATGCTGTGATTCGTCTAATCGAGGACAATCTGGATGATATTTGTCTTTTCGGGATTGGGGTACAGGACTGTGTGAAATTACTAACACGTATATTTGGCAATAACCTCATACGTTTCGGTAACTCCATGTACAAGCAGACAAAGGGAGTGGCTATAGGTAACCGATGTGCACCTCCTTTAGCGATTGCTTTTATGCACCGACTTGAGTCGATCTTCTTAGCTTCGTATGATTTGAAACCAGCTCTCTACATGAGGTATATAGACGATATTTTTGGTGTTTGGACACATGGCTTGGCCTCTTTGCTCGACTTCTTTGCAGAAATTAACCAACAACATTCCAGCATCAAGTTTACCTTAGAACACACTGGTCATAGCAGTTCGATTCCTTCCTTTCCTTGATAGGTTGTTTGTAGTTCAGGCTGATGGGAGCTACACCACCGAGCTGTACTTTAAACCAATGGCAGCCCCATCATCTTGCACTATGATTCAGCCCACACGATGGCCACTAAAAAGGCCGTTCTAACATCCCAAATGAGGAGAGCAGCACGAGTCTCCTCCGATACCATTTCATGCGAGCGGAGCCTTGCGAAGATGACCACTCTTTTCCTGGAAAACGGATACCTAGCACATCGGGTACACTCCGCCGCTCGTGCTGTTCACCCTCACAACAGGAGTAGGATAGGTGGGCAACGTCGGCATCGAGCGGGTAGCAATTCCAACTATGTTTACATGAGACTTCCTTTTGTCGATGACCAATTATGTCGACAGGTAAACGCAGCCATCCGTTCGCCTCATCTAAACCATGTTAGGGTAGCCTGGACTAGCGGACCTACGCTGAAATTTTACCTGGTCCGCTCAGCCCTGGAAATGCCGCCATGCCCCGCTGGTAGGAGAACGTGCCACACCTGTATCAACGGGCTCAAAGGTAGATGCACATGGAAAACGTAGTTTATAAAATAACGTGCAATCGCTGTCTTGGAACATTTTATGTCGGTGAAACCAAACGTAGTATCAGGGATGGGTACAATGAGCACTTGGGAGATGCCAGACTTCGGAGAGCATACACACCTTTAGGCGAACACATGATCGACAAACATTCTAACATGGAACACAGCGACACTAACAGAAACTTCAAAGTATACATTTTAGCAACAGCCAGGGACAACGCTGATCTGAAGGTCCTCGAATCTCTACATATACGTAATCTACGGCCGCAACTAAACACGCAAACGACGTCTTGGTATATCACATAACATTACATAAACATAAATTATATATAGTATGTATTACGCGTTATATTGGATATATGTCTATATATGTGCGTGAGTCTATGCATCGATATGTATATGGACCATCGGCTCGGGCTTCCTCAGAGGATTCCTTCTTGACATAGTTTGTTTCTGGTTTGGAGTTTCTGTGAGTCTCTGCACCACTGAGGAGGCTTTTCTGCATTCCACGTGTCTTTTTGCACGCTTTTTTTCCCGCGTGCTTTTTTCAATTTTTAAGCTTGAGCTTTTTCATCATTCCTGACGATGGCCCCTGGCCGAAACGTTAAGTAATAAAGTATAATCTTTATAAAAAAATTAATTAATTTAAAAAAAAAAATATATAAAAAAGATTCATAAAGTATAATCTTTATCGTTACTTTTGATGTCAACTCAGCACCTCCTGGTATATTGAAGGTCGGATATTTTCTTTACACGCATTATCTAGAACCCAGGAGCATCTAAGAGCCATTCTTCGTTGTATTAGAGAAGGAATATATTTATGTTATAAAATTGTAAATTGCATGTCACAACTTCGAAAGTCGATCCGCTATCCATTCGGCATCTATTTCTTTTCACCGAACTCTATCCGCTCCGCCCAGTTATCCCTACTAAGCGTCAGTCCGTACGGATATCCAATCCGCGTTCTGCTGTAATTGCCATTATCACTCCAGTACAGTGCAGTGTCTGACATTATTGGGCACAACTGTGGCGTATGTAATCGTGTGATGGTGATGGACGAGCGTTGGCCTCGACCGCATTGTGCCGGGGCCATGCGCGTCGCCGCCTGCCCCACGGGGTCAAAGGTGATTAAACGGCCGTACGAGCGCCGTGGCAGCAAGGATTAGCCGCTGAATGGCCGCCGAACAGCTCGGCGCCTTTTGACAGCTGTAGGACGACGTGCGTGACAGCCTGTCAACTGTCACGCACGCGAGCGCGTCGGCCCGTCGGCCGAGTCTCACTGGCCGTGGCCAAACGCCGGCGAAGAGTCCTATCGGTAGAGTCCTGAAGAGTCCTGTATGGGTGGGAGAGGCGGTTGTTACACACCTCTCAATTTGAAATCGCTCCCCCAGTTTTGTCGATTCTCTGCTCCTCTCTCCTTCAACTTTGAGCAGGTGGGTTCATTGAAAACCTGAATTAGCGTGTCTGGATGTCATTCTGTCAGTTGTTTCACCCGGCCCGGTCCGAGGCCCACAGTCGAGCACCACGGTCCGGGTGGCGACTATTTCCTCCGGGGTCCGGGTGGCGACCTCTCAATATTTACCAAATCGTGATAGCTGGGAAACAAATAGGGTATCGTTGGAAAGCTCTCGCCGATACCAAACTCGTTCACCATATTCTGCCACAGGTGAAAAAAGACACCACTTGAGGTCATTTGAGGTCAGATTTTGGCAAGACTTACACTGCCGAGTTCATACACTGCAGCCTAATTACTGTACAGGTTCATATGAGACACCGATCAGCAATTGGCATCACGCCAGGTAAAATATCAGGTACATACATAGGCCACAGCCTAGTTACTGTACAGGCTCATATGAGGAACCGATCGACAACTGATGCAGGTACAACGTAGTACAACGGTGCCACTTGTGCACAGATCAGAGATCCAGGTCACCAGCTGGGGGTGTTAAAATATCTTATCGTAAATAACTCGTAAATATCGTAAATATCGTAAATAAAATATCGTTAAATAACTCGATTGCGGAAAAAAAATGTTTTATGCTGCGAATAAGTATTTTGTCCAGATTAAGGACATCATTTACACGGGTCAGAGGTAATCGACAAGGCCACAGGTCGAGGTCAAGTGAGGTTAGGCTCATGCAACATTTATATATTCGGCGTGAATGAACCGATTTGAGTGATTCAAATGGAAATCAACAGCATTCCACTGAGGATGATCAGGATCTTTGCCATGTCAGAACAATGTCACAGGTCGAGGCCAAGCCACAAGCCAGAGTGTGATAATAATATGTCCATCGTTGGGGACATTTCGCCTCAGTGCGAGATATGAGGGTGCAGAATCGGCATTTCGCTGGTCGAATTGCAGCGGGACGGCCACGTCGCCTTCCAAGCAACGGCCGAATGTGGCACATGCCTCCCCTCACGGTGGCGTGATGCAGAACACGCCTCCTCTCACGGCGGCGTGATGCAGCACTTCCTCCTCTCACGGCGGCGTGATGCAGCACATGCCTGCTCTCACGGCGGCGTGATGCAGCACTTCCTCCTCTCACGGCGGCGTGATGCAGCACATGCCTCCTCCCACGGCGGCGTGATGCAGCACATGCCTCCTCTCACGGCGGCGTGATGCAGCACATGCCTCCTCTCACGGCGGCGTGATGCAGCACTTCCTCCTCTCACGGCGGCGTGATGCAGCACATGCCTCCTCTCACGGCGGCGTGATGCAGCACTTCCTCCTCTCACGGCGGCGTGATGCAGCACATGCCTCCTCCCACGGCGGCGTGATGCAGCACATGCCTCCTCTCACGGCGGCGTGATGCAGCACATGCCTGCTCTCACGGCGGCGTGACACAGCACATGCCTCCTCTCACGTGGCGTGATACAGCACATGCCTCCTCTCACGGATGCAGGTACGTCACGCACCGCACACCGATATCTCTGACCGTGGTCATGTCTCTCAGCCGGCCGGTGGGCGGTGGGCGGTGGGCGGTGGGCGGCTTTTGCCGCTCATTAGGTGATGCGGACGCCGGTCGACACAGCCGCCTCCGTTCCTCCAGCAGGCGTGGCTCCATCTCTACGGTAGCAGGGGCGGATCCAGCGGCCTGTGGGGGGGGACGGTCTCGGGCAGCAGACAGGTGCTGGTACCGAACCAAACATTGTGCCCAGTGCCAGAATCGTCCCGGATTTGGAACGACATCTTAAGAGGATAGGTATGCATGAATCCTTGACGAATAAAATGTGTCTAGAATGCACTAACATAGAACACTGGCTGCTTTTTCATCACAATCCGACGATAGTAACCTTCCATAAAGGTCAATGACCGTGGAGGCTATGACCTTGCCCCTGCGTCTTGGATCTCCCTCTGGCCAGCGGCAGGCGTCGTCAGTGTCCCCTGGACCCGCCTCTGAGCGTCGACGGCGGCGCGCCGTCCGCCCGTCGGCGGCGACTGTGGGCCGGTCAGACCGGTCCCTAGTCGGGTCACGTCGCGGCCGGCTCTGTCCGGTCCGGTCAAGCTGAAACCGCCTAACGACCACCTGTCATCATCTCGCCCAGCCCGCCCAGCAGAGCGATGGAGAACGCCGGAGGCACAGCGACCGCCAGCACGAGCAGTGAAAGGGAGTGACATATAGAACAAGGATATATCTATATATATATATATATATATATATATATATATATATATATATATATATATATATAGACATAGTGGCATATCGGAGAAAGCAAACAGAAAGAGAAAGAGATAGAAAGCGGCTTGTAACCTGTGCTACTGCTGCATTATGCTTGGGACGGGGAGGAATTTAAATGGATTTCACAGACAATTTCACAGTAGATGGTTTCGCTGGCCAAGATAACACAACATCGATTAAAAATCGTTCCCGGAAACCAATGCCGGGGAGAACTCCATAGAGGGCGGCCGCTAAATTAAGCAGCAATGGGAAGCCAGGAAAACCCATCAGCATTGCGGGTAGCATCGTTCTCCCGAGTACCGAACACTGCCCGGTTGATACCTGCCGCGCTCGGGAGACCGACTCAGTTTTCTTCAGCAGGCACCGCGGAGTCGCATGCCTAGCCCGCTACAGAGACAGACCTGTGACATTTGACCGGCCGACGCTGAGGGACAACTGACAAACGGGTCACCCAGACCTGCATTCCCGTTGGCACTCTGACCTACCAGCTGTCGGCAGTCAGACCTACCAGGCTGTCGGCAGTCCGACCTACCAGGCTGTCGGCAGTCCGACCTACCCACCTGTCGGCAGTCCGACCTACCCAGCTGTCGGCAGTCCGACATATCCAGCTGTCGGCAGTCCGACCTACACAGCTGTCGGCAGTCCGACATATCCAGCTGTCGGCAGTCCGACCTACCCAGCTGTCGGCAGTCCGACATATCCAGCTGTCGGCAGTCCGACCTACACAGCTGTCGGCAGTCCGACATATCCAGCTGTCGGCAGTCCGACATATCCAGCTGTCGGCAGTCCGACCTATCAGGCTGTCGGCAGTCTCGTCTGACACGGTCACTGCCGTGACCCACTCTCCCTGCAGGCAGTCTCGTCTGACACTACCGTGACCCACACCCTCTGCCGACAGTCTCGTCTGACACGACACTGCCGTGACCCACACCCTCTGCCGACAGTCTCGTCTGACACGACACTGCCGTGACCCACACCCTCTGCCGACAGTCTCGTCTGACACGACACTGCCGTGACCCACACCCTCTGCCGACAGTCTCGTCTGACACGACACTGCCGTGACCCACACCCTCTGCCGGCAGTCTCGTCTGACACGACACTGCCGTGACCCACACCCTCTGCCGGCAGTCTCGTCTGACACGACACTGCCGTGACCCACACCCTCTGCCGGCAGTCTCGTCTGACACGGACACTGCCGTGACCCACACCCTCTGCCGGCAGTCTCGTCTGACACGACACTGCCGTGACCCACACCCTCTGCCGACAGTCTCGTCTGACACGGACACTGCCGTGACCCACACCCTCTGCCGACAGTCTCGTCTGACACGACACTGCCGTGACCCACACCCTCTGCCGACAGTCTCGTCTGACACGACACTGCCGTGACCCACACCCTCTGCCGACAGTCTCGTCTGACACGACACTGCCGTGACCCACACCCTATGCCGACAGTCTCGTCTGACACGGACACTGCCATGGCCCACACCCTCTGCCGGCAGTCTCGTCTGACACGACACTGCCGTGACCCACACCCTCTGCCGGCAGTCTCGTCTGACACGACACTGCCGTGACCCACACTCTCTGCCGGCAGTCTCGTCTGACACGACACTGCCGTGACCCATACCCTCTGCCGGCAGTCTCGTCTGACACGACACTGCCGTGACCCACACCCTCTGCCGGCAGTCTCGTCTGACACGACACTGCCGTGACCCACACTCTCTGCCGGCAGTCCCGTCTGACACGCGCCATGACCCACACCCTCTGCCGACAGTCTCGTCTGACACGACACTGCCGTGACCCACACCCTCTGCCGGCAGTCTCGTCTGACACGACACTGCCGTGACCCACACTCTCTGCCGGCAGTCTCGTCTGACACGACACTGCCGTGACCCACACTCTCTGCCGGCAGTCTCGTCTGACACGACACTGCCGTGACCCACACTCTCTGCCGGCAGTCCCGTCTGACACGACACTGCCGTGACCCACACCCTCTGCCGGCAGTCTCGTCTGACACGACACTGCCGTGACCCACACTCTCTGCCGGCAGTCCCGTCTGACACGCGCCATGACCCACACCCTCTGCCGACAGTCTCGTCTGACATGGACACTGCCGTGACCCACACCCTCTGCCGGCAGTCTCGTCTGACACGACACTGCCGTGACCCACACTCTCTGCCGGCAGTCTCGTCTGACACGACACTGCCGTGACCCACACCCTCTGCCGGCAGTCTCGTCTGACACGACACTGCCGTGACCCACACTCTCTGCCGGCAGTCTCGTCTGACACGCGCCATGACCCACACCCTATGCCGACAGTCTCGTCTGACACGGACACTGCCATGGCCCACACCCTTTGCCGGCAGTCTCGTCTGACACGACACTGCCGTGACCCACACCCTCTGCTGACAGTCTCGTCTGACACGACACTGCCGTGACCCACACCCTCTGCTGACAGTCTCGTCTGACACGACACTGCCGTGACCCACACCCTCTGCCGGCAGTCTCGTCTGACACGACACTGCCGTGACCCACGCCCTCTGCCGGCAGTCTCGTCTGACACGGACACTGCCGTGACCCACACCCTCTGCAGGCAGTCTCGTCTGACACGACACTGCCGTGACCCACACTCTCTGCCGGCAGTCTCGTCTGACACGACACTGCCGTGACCCACGCCCTCTGCCGGCAGTCTCGTCTGACACGACACTGCCGTGACCCACACCCTCTGCCGGCAGTCTCGTCTGACACGCGCCATGACCCACACCCTCTGCCGACAGTCTCGTCTGACACGACACTGCCGTGACCCACACTCTCTGCCGGCAGTCTCGTCTGACACGACACTGCCGTGACCCACGCCCTCTGCCGGCAGTCTTGTCTGACACGACACTGCCGTGACCCACGCCCTCTGCCGGCAGTCTCGTCTGACACGACACTGCCGTGACCCACACTCTCTGCCGGCAGTCTCGTCTGACACGCGCCATGACCCACACCCTATGCCGACAGTCTCGTCTGACACGGACACTGCCATGGCCCACACCCTCTGCCGGCAGTCTCGTCTGACACGCGCCATGACCCACACCCTCTGCCGACAGTCTCGTCTGACACGACACTGCCGTGACCCACACTCTCTGCCGGCAGTCTCGTCTGACACGACACTGCCGTGACCCACGCCCTCTGCCGGCAGTCTTGTCTGACACGACACTGCCGTGACCCACGCCCTCTGCCGACAGTCTCGTCTGACACGACACTGCCGTGACCCACACCCTCTGCTGACAGTCTCGTCTGACACGACACTGCCGTGACCCACACCCTCTGCTGACAGTCTCGTCTGACACGACACTGCCGTGACCCACACCCTCTGCCGGCAGTCTCGTCTGACACGACACTGCCGTGACCCACACTCTCTGCCGGCAGTCTCGTCTGACACGACACTGCCGTGACCCACACTCTCTGCCGGCAGTCCCGTCTGACACGCGCCATGACCCACACCCTCTGCCGGCAGTCTCGTCTGACACGACACTGCCGTGACCCACATTCTCTGCCGGCAGTCTCGTCTGACACGACACTGCCGTGACCCACACTCTCTGCCGGCAGTCTCGTCTGACACGTCACTGCCGTGACCCACACCCTCTGCCGGCAGTCTCGTCTGACACGACACTGCCGTGACCCACACTCTCTGCCGGCAGTCTCGTCTGACACGTCACTGCCGTGACCCACACCCTCTGCCGGCAGTCTCGTCTGACACGACACTGCCGTGACCCACACCCTCTGCAGGCAGTCTCGTCTGACACGCGCCATGACCCACACCCTCTGCCGGCAGTCTCGTCTGACACGACACTGCCGTGACCCACACTCTCTGCCGGCGGCGCGGCGGGGCGGGCCGGAGCCGTCTCGCCGCTGGCGACAACTCATCGCGGCCGGGTGTTGATTGGGCGGCGGTATATGGGCGACGTCTGGCGCAGCGCCGCCGACCGCCTGCCGCCGACGGCCCGATGAATAATCGACTGGCGCCACGCCGCCGATGGGCCGATGCTATCACCGGCCAGTCACTGACGCCAGCCGGCGTCCAACGGCGCCCCACGGCCCGGCCCGGCCCCTCGGCCACGCCGCCCCCGCGTCGGCCCGGCTCTGGGCCCGATAGGGACGCTGCATAGGGGGAGAGAGAACACCCGGCGATGAAACATTGAGCCCCGACCTATGCGCGCGCGCGCGTGTGTGTGTGTGTGTGTGTGTGTGTGTGTATGCGCAGCGGCGCACCAAGGGTTTTCATAGGGGAGGAGAGGTCCCACCTAAAAAAAATGCGATAAAACAGAGAAAGCTTCCGGCGCTTGCAGCGCGCCGAAATTTAGAGTTTTGCGTGGTACGAGTCTCAAATTTTATCGTTTGGTCTAGTGTATTTTGGGTGCTAGGGGCTTGGCTGTGCCTCTGTGTGTGTGTGTGTGTGTGTGTGTGTGTGTGTGTGTGTGTGTGTGTGTGTGTGTGTGTGTGTGTGTGTGTGTGTGTGTGTGTGTGTGTGTGTGTGTGGGTGGTGCGCGCGTATGTGTGTGTGGAGGGGGGGTGCGCTGTGAGAGACATAGATCGCCCATGTGAATGCTTGTTTCCTTGCTCTTGTCAGTTATGCACGCATGGCACTCCCTATGGACAAATTTGTCATATGCCACCCCGTTCCTCCGTGCGCTTGCTGTTCTGCTGTTGTATGCATTGGTGTAATATCTGAGGAGACACGTCCCCCTCAAATTTGTTCGGTGTTAACCATTTACTCAATGGCATTGCATGGATAGGATTGGTCTAAATATCGGCTGATCCCAGCAATTTTCGGGTCGCTCCTACACCCAAGGCTGCGCACATTTTACATGCATTTTGAACATGTTTTCAATAACATACAAAAGCGTCTACAAGTTACGACGAATAATTATGATTCCCAGGGTCAATCTTAACTTAGCCAAGGTATTGCATAATAAAACATATTTAGTCATATGATTACAACAAACAGATAAGCCGACAAACATTGAAGCTTTCTATACCCGGTTCTATTGCGACAGCTTCGCTGTAAAACGCTACAGCAAAACGCCACGACGCCACGCACGAGGCTGTTCTTCCATTGTCTGTTCCCGACACAAGAAAATGTCCTTATCACGCACACGTAGCAGTTAACTCGCTTTAGCAGTTAAAGCAAAATGTATTCGGTCGTGAAACACCTTGCCAACGGGTGTTCTAATCAGTGGGGCTTTCCCTTTAGAAACCTGCAAGACGTAACGTCTGCCAACAAGCCACAGGACACGCTTTCCTCACAATCTCCTCTTGTGTGTTCTTAGGAGACACGATCTTTAATTGTGCCCGGCAACTCTACCTCTGCTCTACTCTATTCTACTTTACTCTATGTTGCAAGTCGTTCATAATTTATAGGTTTCGCAGTGAATCTTTTTCATCGAGCGGTGCGGTTTGATGAAAACCCTCAGCGCCCTTCAGTAGACGTACTTCCCGAAACCGATCGGCCAATGTGGTGGCCACACCACAGTTACCAGATTCTGTCGTCAGTGATAATTGGATTTTGCCGCGCAGGTAGTTGCCACAATATTCAAAAAAGGTTCAGCATCCAGAATCTGGTCATCTGGCGGCCGTTGCAGCTCATGCGAGACACCGCCTTTTACGGAACTATCAACACCATCATGTGCATTTCGCTGTGGACAGTGACAAAAAATGTCTCTACACATGCCATGCGAAATATATTTCGTACCTACGTATGATTACAAAATATAAGTTTTTATACTTGCGTGTGCATCCGCTGGAGATATGGTGAAATATGCCCCATAATATTTGGAAAAAGTGAGGCATCAACATGCAGTGTTGCTTACGCAACTATGCAATGTGTAGCAAAGGCAGTCAGAAATGACATAGAAGCCCTTGCTGTTATTACCGGCGAACACGACAAATGGATAGCGTGCCACTGCGACTGATCACCACAAAATCCTCGTTCACCGCGACTTGCACGGTGAAAGAGAAATACTCCATCATCTGGTACCCACCACCAGCCACTTATTTCACGACCCAGAAGGTTTGTTTTGTCAACTTCCCTCCAGCTTGTTCCTGGATCTCGCCGTGACACATACGACTGTTTCTGCCTCTGATAATGACCACAGCATAGAAACCCATGGCATAGCTTGCGTACTATGCAAAGCGACCAATCGATGGCCGTTTGAGGTCAGCGGAGCCTGTCTGGAGGCTGTGATGCTGGCCCCCTCCAAATGTGCTATCGCATGCCATGTATGTCTGTATGCATGTATATCTGTTTGTCATGCGTGCATCCGCCCTCTACGCCAATTTCTTTGGTTACTGGTGTGTCACCTTTTATCTCTTGCTTTATCGATACCGGATGCCACATAAGCCGGTTTAACGTGACTCTTCCTTAACGTAGCTCATCTCTAGCGAATGGCACATTGTCGCTGCCAAATAAATATAAAATGGTATTCTGTATGTAATAACGACTGGTGATGATGTATGGGATGCCTCGCCAGGCTGCACGGTAGTCGATGCGCATGGAAATGGAAAGTCACTGGCTTCCTACAAAACTGTATGCCAATTTCGGCCATCTTGACTGCGGAACACCACTAGTTCACTTATGTGAAGTTGACCACAATTACATTCTCTAATTTTGTCTGAAATTGTTTCCACCGTCGGTGTTCTTCAATGAGGAGTACTTCTTCAAATTCACTACATAACTTCAAAAACATTTTCCTCCGGTATGCGAGTTACGTATTTCCTCACAGCCTTCTGTAGAACGAAAGGTCGACATGAAATGAAATATGCTGATGCGAGATGCAAATGATCCGAATTCGGAATCCCATCGTGGCGAACATCTGTTCGGCGTTTATATGCGTGTCACTTCAGTCGCTCCAGCTCTCGATCCGAGCGTCAAAATCAATCGTTTGCAGCACGATACCTCGATCACCACGCTCCCACAACAGCGTTGAAACTTTAATACAAACGCCGTCGGCGCTGCCGGTATTGATTGCTTGAAACATGTGCTGCTTTCTCATAAGCTGGGATGCTTGCAACGGTCCATCTTAGATTATGACCCGTATAGCAGAACAGAAATGTAATAGTGGAAGTGCCTCATTTGCGCACGCTTCTCAACTGCGCAAGGAAGTGTGAAAATAGTTTCGGAGAACGCTGTAATCCGACACCAAGCACTGTAATCCGGCAACAAGCACTGTAATCAGACACCAAGCAATGTAATCTGACACCAAGCACTGTACTCCGACATCAAGCACTGTAATCCGACACCAAGCACTGTAATCCGACACCAATCACTGTAATCCGGCAACAAGCACTGTAATCAGACACCAAGCAATGTAATCCGACACCAAACACTGTAATCCGGTAACAAGCACTATCATCAGACACCAATCAATGTAATCCGATATCAAGCACTGTGATCCGACACAAAGCACTGCAATCCGACACCAAACACTGTAATCCGGCAACAAGCACTGTCATCAGACACCAAGCAATGTAATCCGACACCAAGCACTGTACTCCGACATCAAGCACTGTAATCCGACACCAATCACTGTAATCCGGCAACAAGCACTGTAATCAGACACCAAGCAATGTAATCCGACACCAAACACTGTAATCCGGCAACAAGTACTGTCATCAGACACCAATCAATGTAATCCGATATCAAGCACTGTGATCCAACACAAAGCACTGTAATCCGACACCAAACACTGTAATCCGGCAACAAGCACTGTCATCAGACACCAAGCAATGTAATCCGACACCAATCACTATACTCCGACACCAAGCACTGTAATCCGACACCAAACACTGTCATCCGGCAACAAGCACTGTATTCCGACACTAAGCACTGTGATCCGACACCAAGCACTGCAATTTGGCAGCAACGCTGAAAAAAAAAGTTGTTTGCTTCTCACTGATATCTACAACTGACAGTTCTGGTGGAGAGTGTATGATTCTCTCTCATCCATAATCACCATGAATACATACATTCAACAATAACGTCGGAGCCCGTGTTGGGTTATCATTGATGAAGATATGCTATTCAGGGCGACCCCACTAACGTCGATTGGCTGCTGCCATTCGACTTCAGTGGGGGTCGCCCTAAATAGCATAGCTTCATCACCCAACAGGAGCTCCGGTATTCTTGATGGAAGTGTCTGCTGTGTCTGAAATCTCCATTCCCAAACCATCATGAAAGAGTTGCTTGCTGCGATCAGAGGAATTCTCCCTGAAATGTACTGCCCAGATTGTGCTCCGAGGTATGCGGAATGTATTTTGCATCTAACTTTACTGCATTGATTTTGTGTCCAGCACACCCGTCAGTTGCCAAATGACTTTAGCCAGATGCACCGTGGCGTTGGAGGGACGGCGGCGGTACCGGAGCCGTCGTAAGGTAGTTCCCCGAGTGTACTGGTGGCCGCAGCGGGCTGCCAGGTAGCTCCGGCTCGCCTCTCTTGACGGGGACTGGGCCGCACCGGCCGGATGGCTGCGCGGCCAGCGAATGTTTTTTTTACTGCTGTTTCGCGTGTGCTACAAGTACGTTGGAGATGTGCATGCGCGTGTGAAATGCTTGACGCAAGTCCGTGCCATCGTACGAACTGCTGCCAGGGGTGATCTGAGCTGAGCTGTCCTGAGCTGAGTTAGGCCATCAGGATGGGCTGATGGTGTCGGTGATGTTCATCCCGAAAAGTGTTCCCACCGTTTTATTTTGACAGATACATTTTGGACATGTTCGTATTGTATGCTACTACCGCGAACAAAATTGCGTGCCTGGCTTAGATTATCATTTTCATCGGAATTGACGTTTTTCATAGCGGATGGTGTTATATATATATATATATATATATATATATATATATATATATATATATATATACATATATATATGTATATATATATATATACATACATGCATACATACATACATACATACATACATATATACACATATATATATATATATATATATATATATATATATATATATATATATATATATATATATGTATGTGTTGCATTGCCAGCAGAGTTCAGTAACGCATTCCTCGTACCGTCGCATCGACGGTCATGCAAAGTTATCAGGCTTTCTAGGGATTTCAATGACCTGTAACATCAGTAGCGCAGCTTAAGCTTCAAAATATTTCACTGTATCTGATTTCTCTATTAACCCGGCGGTCACCGGGGTGTTTACACTCAAACACCAGTCACTGTGGTGGAGGGGGGGGGGGGTTGCGCTCTCCCGTTTATCTTCGCAACCAATGAACCGCTTACGTCGGTTCAAACGGCATTCGATAGCCCCATAACATAAACAACTGAGCCGCCCCGGCAGCTCAGTTGGTTAGAGCGCCGGCCTGCACTCGTCCCCTGTCCCGGCAAGACAGGGTTCGAGTCGCTTTGCGCGCTCGCATTTAGCCCCCGGCTGGGAGGGTCAGTTGGCAACTGGCTCGATAAGGCCGGGGACGAGATACCGGCCGTGTCGGTGCATTGACGGCACGTTAAGCTTTCGGTCAGAATTTTGCCGTTGAGCTGGAATTCATTGATCGGGTGGTGGGGCCAGTGTTTACGCAACAAGCTCTGCTTAGCAATAGACCCTGGTTCATAATGCCACCCAATACAAATTCGGATACAATTTATATTTAAAAAAATATTAAATCCAGATAATTTTTTTTTTTACCTGGATGCCACTGATGAGGTCATACGTAATGTCAAACAAAATTATTTGACTGTTTCTAAGAGCCTATGTTTGAACGCAAACCAGTGCATTACGGTGATATAAAATATCAGCTGTGGTTAAATACATGCAGTACGTGCCTCAAATTGTCCATGTAAACATGTTCTGGCATCGGGTCAAGTAAGGTCACTTGAGACGTTCCCAAATTGCCGTTCGATTCAGCATACAATGCTGGACTGGACATTTTCCAGGACACATTTTCGCAGGAATCTTGAAGAACTGACGTAAACGTTCGCATATGCTACGGACTTTTGCATATTAGTGTAATCTGGTATGACGCCTATGAGGTCACAGTCTATGTAAAGTGGAAATATATGACTGACTCCAAGCGTGCACATATTTACTGCAAACAAGAGCATTAGAGCAATACAAACTTAGTTGTTGGTCCATGCATGCATTTGATACCAATAATCATACAATCTGTACTTATTGAACCCGGGTCAAGTCAGACTTGGGGAGAATATGCTAAATTGGCGTTTTGGTCCAGTGTGTAATGCGTTACATTTTCGTAACCTACATTTCTACGAGGAGCTTGAAAAACGGACCTACACCTTCGCATATACCACCTAATACTCTCTTTCGTGTTCTGTGATATCCAGTATGTTGCACTTTAGGTCGCGCGGTAGATATTGACCTCTGTATAATAATTACAGCTTTATTGGCCTGCCAGTGTTAGATTAACGTTAAAAACAACGACAGCGAACGACGTTATCACGTCATTAGAACATGATCTAAGATGATCTAAGATCTAAGATGATCTTGAGGTAATTGTTTTTGTACAACGTAACCTAGGTATTGATTTCAAGGCACTGAACGTTTCAGGCTGTTGGCTCAATTGATTTGTCTGTTATGGCAGAGAAACCAAGGACTGGGCAACCCCCCCCTCCCCAGCGACTCGCGGGAAGAAACAAACAACATGTTATCCACAAGATGGACAAGCCAAAAGCTACAGTGCCGAAGACGCAGGATTTTTTGTTTGCACTGTGGCGATGGCCGTAACACAGGTAACATTTTCACGGTGTGGGAACAGGCATTTCAGCGACGACACCTGTCATGTCACCTCCAGGCATATTTGTGATCAAGAGCTCGGGCAATGGTACATCGTAGGATGAAGAAGAAAATACAAGAAAATATCGCCATATTGTGCCATATCATATCCATTTAGCATATCATGACCAATACAATTGTTTGACACGACACCAGAGGCATTCCAACAGTACCTGGCACCATGCCAGAACACTCCAATACCTTGGACCATGACCAATACAAGTGCCTGACACGACGAAGGACACTCCAATTGTACCTGGCACGATGCCAGAACACTCAAATAGTGTCTGACACGATGCAAGATCACTCCCATAGTACCTGCCACGATGTCAGAACACTCCAATAGTGTCTGACACGATGCAAGATCACTCCCATAGTACCTGCCACGATGTCGGAACACTTCTATAGCTTGGCATACCATGCACGCGCTTGTGCGAAGACTAATAAGAGTAATGGTCTATTTGAATCACGTTGACTTTTTCGCTTCGCGTTGAATAGCAACTGCATATTCCGTTCGTCAGTCTACGTTGAATGGCATGGTCGAATCGTGACCGTACATGCTGTGTATTCGGCTCAGAACGCGCATGTCGCGACGATAAATAGTAAAAATAGATAAATAGATAGATAAAGAGTATCAGACACCCGTAGAGTTACGACGATGCATAGAGAGCAAGTGGAGTTACGATACGTGTGACCAGACCAACCAAATCACATCACGAAATCATTTGAGTGAAATTACTCTTGTGCAAGGTGTGGGTCGGCATGACCTCGATTAATTTACTACTCGATATATGTTATATGGTAGCGACAGCATGGTCCGAATAATTCGATAGCGATCCATGTGAAATGAATACTACAAGTCAGAAAGCAGGAGTCACTCCTATCAACAATGATGCAGTTATAAAGTCATACAGTCATAAAGTCATAAAGTGCTAAGGCTTAATAGGAGCCACAGGGGCCCACCTGGGTTAAGCCTATCTAGAAAAGGTACTAGAAATGTACATACTCTCACCCCAATCAATCCCTTATCCCAAGTTCCTAGGAAGCTATATATCCCAGCCTATCTAGCACCATTCACTTGTTATTGCATAACACCCTCAACAATTACAAGCTCCTCCCATCATACCCATTGTGCTACGATAGACAATCTCATCAGTATCACATCCCGAAGGAAGGTGCTGAATCCACTGCTAGGTACACCCTATATAAAGTTATAAAGCGTTTAGACTTAATAAGAGACTCACTTGCTATTGCATAACACACTCAACAATTACAAACTCATCCCATCGTACCCATTGTGCTACCTCAGACAATCTCATCAGTGTCACATCCCGAAGGAAGGTGCTGAATCCACTGCTAGGTACACCCTATATAAAGTTATAAAGCGTTTAGACTTAATAAGAGACCCAAGGGCCCATCCAGTTAAGTCTGTAAATGGAAGATACTATAAGCCTGGTAAAAAGACCCTCCCCAACCATCCCACATCCTGAAGAAACCAGTCCTCCAATATCCCACACACCTTTCAATGCCTATCTACCCTAGCTATCCAGCCCTACTCCCCTGATCTCTCTTAACACATGTGGATTGAATGCCTTATCAATAATTTTCCAACTACAACCATGCCTGCTTAAAGGGGTCTGTGCCGTGCACACTTACTTAACATAAATCTCACCCCATCCATCACAAATTAGAACTCAAAAACAAGATTTTCCTGTCTAAAAAATGTGTACATCCTACTTTTAAATACATTCAATGAGGAACTCCCCACAACATCAGCAGGCAGCCCATTCCACTGATCAACAACCCTTTGACTGAAGACCAAATTAATTAATTGTAGTCTTTCGTAGCACACTTGAAACCTGACATACGGTGTAGACTAGACATTTTTGGCCCAATGTGCAAAGTGAACGACTAAGTTGGACGAAAAGCATCCACCAGTGAAATACATGTGAAAACCTATGTGCATAAGTCGGATTTCCTGGTAGGCTAATTGCGTTCAATTACGGTCCTGATCTAGTCCATGCTCCACTGCTTCTTGGAGGTGTGCTGTATAGATGCCGTTCCAGATGTATCAGCTGAGCTGAATCCACGGCGTTATGGAGCTCAGCCTGTCCGTTCAGCCTGATACGCGAAACATGAGGCAATCGTGCTGTCTCCATCGGAATTCCAGCAAAGATGGATGACTCACACAACTTGATATTTACTTTGTTTTTGTTTAACCAGTACGCCGTGTGTATAAGAAGCCCGAAACACGCGATGAACTGTTCTGTTCTAGGATACATAGAAAGTTTCAAGGATTGGTTTTCCAGTGTTTTTTACTTTGTACGGTGCCATGTAACTGCGTGGCATGCTTCAAAGTAATCACGCTCATGGTCTTCAATCATGTATGACATTGACAGTGCCGGGTGGCAGACATAAATCAGACGTCTGCTATGCTACCATTACGTCTGCCGAGTGGCAGACGTAAAGGTAGCATTACACGCGAGGATTTATACGAACCGCAATGGAGCATGCTAAATTGCGATTAGTGTTTCGCAAGATGATGGCCACTGCCGACAGGGCGCAACGTGAAGATGCCCTCTCCAACAAAACTACTATACAGCCGACAGATGTGAAACAGATGTGTTTCACCTTCTTTCTATTATTGGTGAGAATGCTGTTTGCGATCCTCCATCATGTGAACGGTTCAGTTTCACAAGGCAGTTCAGGTTCGTAATAGGTCAGCTTGGGTCTTAGCGACGGAACACTTTAATCCCCTCGGAGCGTTGGCCGAAGCAAGCTGGGTAAAGAACGTGAACCTACTCGGATTGCGCTCAAACCGGCGAAATTACTGCAGAAAATACTTCGAGCATAAATGGAAATGCATTAGAGAGCAGCCTGGTCCCGAGGCCTGCGCACATGATGGCGTCCTGCCCCGCCCCAATGACCGCCAGACATACATATTGCGACTGGATGCGCTCTCAGCAGTACCCGGGCTGTTCTGCCGAGCCGAGGTGCATCTAGGGGAGGGATACATGCCATATGTAGTCCCGCACCAGGCAGTACATTTGCGTGAGGGATACATGTCGGTGTGCGTAGGCGCGCACCAGGCAGTACGTTTGAGGGAGGGATACATGCCATATGTAGGCGCGCACCAGGCAGTACGTTTGAGGGAGGGATACATATCGGTGTGTGTAGGCGCGCACCAGGCAGTACGTTTGAGGGAAGGATACATATCGGCGTGTGTGGGCGGGCACCAGGCAGTACGTTTGAGGGAGGGATACCTGTCGGTGTGTGTCGGCGCGCACCAGGCAGTACGTTTGAGGGAGGGATACCTGTCGGTGTGTGTAGGCGCGCACCAGGCAGTACGTTTGAGGGAGGGATACCTGTCGGTGTGTGTAGGCGCGCACCAGGCAGTACGTTTGAGGGAGGGATACATGTCGTATGTAGGCGTGCACCAGGCAGTACGTTTGAGGGAGGGATACATGTGTGTAGGCGCGCACCAGGCAGTACGTTTGAGGGAGGGATACATGTCGTGTGAAGGCGCGCACCAGGCAGTACGTTTGAGGGAGGGATACATGTGTGTAGGCCCGCACCAGGCAGTACGTTTGAGGGAGGAATACATGTCGTGTGTAGGCTCGCACCAGGCAGTACGTTTGAGGGAGGGATACCTGTCGGTGTGTGTAGGCGCGCACCAGGCAGTACGTTTGAGGGAGGGATACCTGTCGGTGTGTGTGGGCGGGCACCAGGCAGTACGTTTGAGGGAGGGATACATGTCGTGTGAAGGCGGGCACCAGGCAGTACGTTTGAGGGAGCTATACCTGTCGGTGTGTGTAGGCACGGACCAAGCAGTACGTTTGAGGGAGATATACCTGTCGGTGTGTGTAGGCGCGCACCAGGCAGTGCGTTTGAGGGAGGGATACCTGTCGTGTGTAGGCGCGCACCAGGCAGTACGTTTGAGGGAGGGATACCTGTCGGTGTGTGTAGGCTCGCACCAGGCAGTACGTTTGAGGGAGTTATACCTGTCGGTGTGTGTAGGCACGCACCAGGCAGTACGTTTGAGGGAGTTATACCTGTCGGTGTGTGTAGGCGCGCACCAGGCAGTACGTTTGAGGAAGTTATACCTGTCGGTGTGTGTAGGCTCACACCAGGCAGTACGTTTGAGGGAGGGATACCTGTCGGTGTGTGTAGGCTCGCACCAGGCAGTACGTTTGAGGGAGTTATACCTGTCGGTGTGTGTAGGCTCGCACCAGGCAGTACGTTTGAGGGAGTTATACCTGTCGGTGTGTGTAGGCGCGCACCAGGCAGTACGTTTGAGGGAGGGATACCTGTCGGTGTGTGTAGGCTCGCACCAGGCAGTACGTTTGAGGGAGGAATACATGTCGTGTGTTGGCTCGCACCAGGCAGTACGTTTGAGGGAGGGATGCCTGTCGGTGTGTGTAAGCTCGCGCCAGGCAGTACGTTTGAGGGAGGGATACCTGTCGGTGTGTGTAGGCTCGCGCCAGGCAGTACGTTTGAGGGAGGGATACCTGTCGGTTTGTGTAAGCTCGCGCCAGGCAGTACGTTTGAGGGAGGGATACCTGTCGGTGTGTGTAGGCGCGCACCAGGCAGTACGTTTGAGGGAGTTATACCTGTCGGTGTGTGTAGGCGCTCACCAGGCAGTACGTTTGAGGGAGGGATGCCTGTCGGTGTGTGTAGGCTCGCACCGGGCAGTACGTTTGAGGGAGGCATACATGTCGGTGTGTGTAGGCTCGCACCAGGCAGTACGTTTGAGGGAGGGATACCTGTCGGTGTGTGTAGGCTCGCACCGGGCAGTACGTTTGAGGGAGGCATACATGTCGGTGTGTGTCGGCTCGCGCCGGGCAGAACGCTCCGGTCCAGCGTGAACTCTCAGGTCCAGGATGAGTCCGGCCGAGGGTTTGTCCAGCCCGTCCGCCTGACCAGAGGGCAGCTTGGCCCGTCCGCCTGGCCAGAGGGCAGCTCGGTTCATCCGCCTGACCAGAGGGCAGCTCGGTTCATCCGCCTGACCAGAGGGCAGCTTGGCCCATTCGCCTCGTCAAATGGCAGCTCTGTCCGTCCGCCTCGTCAAAGGGCAGCTCGGTCCGTCCGCCTCGTCAAAGGGCAGTTCGGTCCGTCCGCCTCGTCAAAGGGCAGCTCGGTCCGTCCGCCTCGTCAAAGTGCAGCTCTGTCCGTCCGCCTGGCTATGGGGCAGTTCGATCTGTCCACATGACCAGAGGGCAGCTTGGACCACCCGTCCCGATTTGCAAGTATAGTGGGCACATGCTTCTTGTTACTCTTCATGACGTTGTACAGGTTTGCACCCATTCGTTATTTGCACACAAGAATAGCGTTCGGATGTCAGCATATTGACTGATATTTTTGTCGACGACAGTTTGCACGTCGCTTCACAGTTACATAGTTATACACTTGGAGGTATTGCGAAATATAGGCTGTAATGTGCCGTGTCAAACAAGTCGAATTGATCCCGTGTTAATCGAATTGATCCTGTATCGTCAGTGTATCCGCATCCGTCATGAAAATACGTGTGGGTATGCATGAATTGGTGCTAAAGTCCCATGCATGACCTATGCGTGGTGCAGATAATTGTGCATGCACATGCATGCACATTTTTGCAAGGTAAACACATTGCCGAATGGTGAGATGCGTATTGCCGAATGGTGAGATGCGCATTGCCGAATGGTGAGATGTGTATTCGCCCCACAACCCGTGAATCGGTGAAAATGTGTATCTCGAGTGATATCAGGGGTCAAACCTGGAAATTTGCTCCATAATATCTCAATGTATATTTGGTTTGTCATGTTCCCATTTACCAACTGTAGAAAGCTTCGTTCAGAAATCCTGTAAAGCAAGAAAGCGTAATTGATAACAGCGATGAACGAATGAAAGCCACCAAGAAACTGTCATGTTGAGTTCTATACCGTAGATGACTTGCTAAAAGAAGATGCGGAACTTAGTAACCCAGATGAGTGATCAGTAAGCTGTCTCGCAGCATCTCAAGCGCACCAGGGCGTGCGACCTACAGCTATCTTCGATCTGTAGGTATTCATCAACCTAACATGATATCCTTTTAATGTTCCGTTGAAATCACTGATATTTGTCTTAGCGTAGGGCTATATAGCGAAATGTATCTATATTTTAGCAGGAAGCTGACATAACTACATTGAATATCATTAATTGGAACATAATTCCTTGAATACCGTCTAGTGCAATAAAGGTCATTCCGAGATTTGCGCTATGATAAATTGCAAATCAGATGCCAACAA
The DNA here is from genome assembly GCA_034440615.1 of Ashinkailepas kermadecensis. Lineage (NCBI taxonomy): Eukaryota > Metazoa > Arthropoda > Thecostraca > Neolepadidae > Ashinkailepas > Ashinkailepas kermadecensis. The sequence continues at coordinate 217,690 of JAOTOM010004498.1, read as the reverse complement.
CATAGTAGTCATCGAATCAATGCAATTATTTTGGGGTGGCTTCTTTAGATTTTGTCAGGTAATATTTGTATTTGCTTTTGAAGATGAATGAATACCGATGCCAATCGAGCAATATATGGGTGAATGAAAACGTTTACCGTTCTTGAGATGACGGTACATTTTCCTTTTGCTGTGGAATAACAATTGAACAAGCTCTTCGACACGAAGTGTATTTTACCATCAATTATATTGGCTGACTGACATTCATGAAAACATTATGAAGCCTGTATTTCATCTATTTGGATTAGTTTCCGTCGAATGATTATCGTGATGAACTTTGTTTGGAAGCACATTGCTTACCTTCATCACAGTTCTTGGTTGAAAAAGAACCGTTCACTTCATCTAAACTTTCCATCTAAAGCTCGAGGAATATAAAAATTACCTCCACCCGCCTGATGAAAGGTTCCTAGACTGGGCACAATTAAATTAAATTCAATTTCACTGCGCAGTATTGCCGTGAGTCAGCCGGAAACCAGGGAATTGGCAGCGACGTTCCGAATGGATCGATATTATCATCGGCTTTCGATTCAATAGGCTAAGGAGGGAGCATTCGCAGTCTTAAAAAATGTAGTTTATGTTGTGTGGGGGCCGTAAGAAGGAAAACCCATCCTACGCTTCTCCATTGCTATCAGCTCTCCTCAGTCAACCCAAAGCAAACCTTCTCCCTGCAATCCCATAAACAACTACACTGCTGATTCAGTTCTTAGCATGAGTTTGCAAACACGACTCCTTAATGCTTCGCTCAAAAGCGAGGCACCTGGCTCTGCCTGGAGAGAATGCTGGGCTTATAGTGCTTACGTTGAATATAAATGCTATGGTAGTCTGAACCCGAGTTCCCAGCTGCTAGCAGAACTTTATACGTCATGCTTCGGGGCTCACTCTGAAGCCGGAGCTTGGGCTTCAGACCAGCCACTCAACTCGGCTAATTAATAAAGCAGGTGTGCCGTTAAGTAATTGCATTTTCTGCTGCAGCCATTCAGAATATGGTCGCACGGGCCAGCGGAAAACTGCGCGTCTGCCGGATATAAGCGGCTGTCAGCTGCATCAACAGCTGTCGGACGCACGTTCCGATCGGTGCCGTTAGCGGCACACACGATGCGGCGATGCCGATGTCCTCACCCCGGTCACGTGCATGCAAGTGATTTTCTGTCCGAACGGCGTGGCAAGTCATCCTCAGGCGCCTCCCTCTACCCTCCGGCGTCCGGGTGGCCCCAGCGCAGCTGGTCGTCTCTCCGGAGACTCAGAACTCTCCGGATTGTGGCGACTGTCACTGCTGGGACGATTGATCGTGTTGTGTGATGCATGCTGTGACTGGACATGTCGTGTTTGCGCTCAGGGACATCTGGGGAGAAGTGCTGGCGGGATGCACGCACGCAAGGGGATGCATGCATTCCATTCCGCTGTAGCTTAATTTGCATTTGAAGGTTTTTTCATATTGGACTGCCAGGTGTTCATGCATTGTGCTTGCAAACTTCGCTGAACTCGCGTTTTAATGCGGTACGATATAATACACGCTCATAGGCGAAATAACGTGGGGAACTAGGAGGCTCGTGGTCCCCATTTTCACGATATTAGCCGTTAGCTACATGGCAAAAATGTGCTGGTCACTCGACCTCTCCCTAGAGTTCATTCACCCCCGAAGACGCGGAATGAGGAATGTGTTTGCAGACATATCCGACACTTCCGTTAGCTAAAGGTCAACGAAGGAACACCTCAACTTCCAGTGAAGAGGTGCATCTAAGTTCTAGTCACTTCGAATAGGTGCATCTTTGGTTAGTGACTTCGAATCCAAGCAAAACTGCTGCACTTTGTTACCGTTTGCTTTCAGCCTTCAGCCAATGCATCAAGCCACGGGATGTAACCTGAGCCACCAGGCCTTGACATACATGCCCCCGGAGTTCATAAAATGGATTATCTTGATATTAACATAGCCTTTTATCTGGTCTGACATCGCCCTGAATAACATAGTCCACAGTAATCCTGTTAATGGTGTTAGCAGCCATTGCATTTCATACTTCCAGCTATATTTGATAATTTGTTGACGAATGGTCGGCATATGGAAGACGTGCCGCGATAACCGTTCACAATATTTGCTGAGAGCAATCCATGGTTTCGGGAGGAACTCAACTATAGGCTTCCACAAAGCTAAAATATTGGAAAGTAATGGTACAATGGGGTTTTTGGGTTCACTAGATCCAATGGAGGTTCGACACCATTCATACCGTGCAATGCCCACGCGGATAATTTTCATTAACAGAAGTGTTGACGATAATTAATGATATTCACAATCCAACGGAGGCTATTGTGGAAGAACAGTCCACAAAGTTCGAGAAGAACAGTTTGCAAAGACTGACGGTTCGCCGAGAAGCATACGGCATTTTCCGGTAGCCACAAAAAGACAAATGTCTCGTGAAAATTTCAGTGGTGTAGTCCTTCATCTATTCTGCATGGCTTGCAATCGCATGAGTGTGTTTTAAGTGAAAAATTCCCGCTGACCAAAGGCTGAAGACGTCGTGTCATTTGCTGACGGTCGCTGAGTGTTTCCTCCGGCGGCTTCGGTTATGAAGACGACGTGTCATTTGCTGACGGTCGCTGAGTGCGTCCTCCCGCGGCTTCGGCTATGCGCAACAACTGCGCACTCGTCCGGACCTCGTGTACACACAAACAGCCGTTCAGACAGACCCTGGCCACCGCTTCCGCCGCACACGATAATGCCGACCACAGACCACAGCTGACCACAGACCACAGCCGACCACAGACCACAGCCGCCCACAGACCACAGCCGACCACAGACCACAGCCGACCACAGACCACGCGCGGGACCTCGTCAGTACCACACGCTGACCTTGCTGCACAAGGTGCGCCTCCTGGGTGAGCCAGAGTCACTAGCCTGCGAATTCGCTCTGGTATCACAGACACGCGACAGGACCACCAGGCAAGACAGCGATCTGCACGTGCCCAGATCGCGAACCAACATGGGCAAGCGACGTTTTTGTAGTCGCGCGGCTAGACAATACAATGCCTTGCCGCCCGATCTGACGCGGCTACCCATCCCCTGTTTGGACCGCACCTAAAGCGTCACCTGCGTAGGAACCCGGATTGTGGAGGCACTTAGCGCCTTATTTATGTGTCTGCTTTTATGACTGCTTGTAGACGATATCGGAATGCATGATACTTCTGCCGACCTCTTTTTATTTGCATGACGTGAGGCTGTAATAGCCACGAGTTAATTGTGGATGGCCTTAATACATGTCAGTCTGTCTGTCTGTCTGAGGCGTCATTGTGACGCCTGTATTTGGCCGCTGCTGCTGGCAAGCTATGCTATCGTATCGTATGCAGATGGTGTACCTGATACTGACTGAGGAATGTGGCTGATGGCGGTACGCATCATACACTGATGGTTAGGGCTCGGTAAAATGTGGGCGGAGTAGAAATTTGAGGTTTTCAACTTTGGCTCACATGTTTTCGGATGAAGATCCAGTTTTGAAGCAATTTTGGTCTATGCATTTTTTTTTAGCTATCCTTGATTCCCAAATTCGCACTTTTGCTTCTCCAGTGATTCGTACTTTTGTTTATTCAGTTGCAATTTGCCTTTTCTATAAGTAAGCAATCAAGCTGCCTCATGTTTGCCAAATTATGCAGTCAGGTTGTGATCTGAAGATTACCTAGCCTGGTCCTGATTTAATCCTGATCATTATCATGTGATATATGTTCCCGATGCCAACCCCAGAAGCGTCCAGGTCTAAGCCAAAAAACCAGCAATGGCTTGCCAGCAAATTGAGTGATTTTGTTGGTAGAGGGAAGGAATTCTAGCACAGTGAGGTACCAACTCTGGGAGCAGTGACTCAGATAATAATTTTCATCAAAGATAAACTGATCGTTGAGGAAGAGGTTCCGAAAAAGGACACAAAGAAGGCCATTGTTTAATACAACGAAGAATGGCTCTTAGAATGGCAGATTGAGTGATTTTGTTGGTAGAGGGAAGGAATTCTAGCACAGTGAGGTACCAACTCTGGGAGCAACTTTACACGCAAGGACTAAGAAGGCCGACATTACTGGAACGTCAGTGCCTCTAATCCGGGTCCAGTGGCACATCTCTAAACGCAAGTTCTGTCCACTTACGGCCATCTAGGAGAAGAGTCACGTGACTATGATTGATAGGCTGTTGAAAAGAGTTGAGAATGTAGCGTGGTGGAGGACAAACAAGAAGGAGAAGCAGAAGGTGGAGGAGTTGCTTGACCAGCTCCTGAACATCACCATGTGCCTCACACTATTATTCCGTCCCAGGAGGCGGAGACTGGCTGCCCTAGCCAGGAGTGCCAGACCAAGGCGAACATCAGGTGTTCCTGTTCCCAGGCCAGCAAAGTGCAGGTGATGGAGCTCAGGTGGCTCTATGGCCAAAGGAATAAGAAGGGGAGTAGTCTGACATGGTAATCGGTAGTGATGACAAGGTTGGAGTCTAAACGTCAGAACAAAGCAACCAATAGGAAAGCAGTCGAGGTTGATACTGAGCAAAATAGGGGGAGGAGGAAACAGAAAGAAAAGAGCAGGCTGCTGGAGCAGCAGGAGCAGGAAAAGCCATTCGTTGATGAAGGAAGGGAGGAAATGACGGAGGAGATGTTCATTCCCCGGACCCAACAGTGAAAATGGAGCAGGAGGAGGCAACTAAGCTGATGGACAGACTGCCAGACCAGAGGCTTGATCACCTAGTCTGCCTTGTGGTTAGATACCTGGACAGACCAAGATCCAGGAGCAACACCATGCCCGTGTTGAACACAGCCAGAGGCAGTCTAATGTGTGGCATCTCCCCTGCTGCAGCAGCTACTGTGGCCAGCGAGTTCCTCAAGGATCTCATAGCATCAGGGCACCTGACCCTCAGATAGCCTGCCTTGCCGCCTGCGGCTCCAGCAAGCTGGTCAGGGCCAAGAAGGCTGTCATGGTTGGATCCGGGGAGCAGGACAAGGAGAAGCACGTGGGGGACAAGATTGTTGGCATGGCGTATGCTGACCACAAGGCCCCTCTCACCAGGAAATTTGCGACACACATACCAATGAACTTCCCTTTCGCCACCTCATCATGCTCATGATGACCCATCAGTTTGAGAAGTGGCTTGTAGGTCCAGTCTGTTCTGTGCTGTCCAAGGTCAGTGATATAAACTATGATCCCAAACTCAGGGAATGCCGGGAGGTGAGCACCTGATCTTCATCCCAGGGGAGGTGTTGAAGGGGATGGGTATTGACCAGAGGGCCTGCTGCAAGCTGGTCCAAGCAGTCAAGTCGGACCATCTCCTGGAGGAGCTACGGGATATGCTGCGTTGATTCCTGTGCCACGGAACCTGCACGTCGCAGATATCTTGGGCTTCAAAGTATTGATATGACGCTGCGACAAATGCTGGCCGATGATTCTCAGATCGTAGCATCTGGGGATGTATTTGTATACCTAAAACAAGTAAATTTTGACATAGTATAACGCCCACCACAAGCACTCTGATATGACCTAAAACCCATCGCCTAACAATAATGTTATGACAGGTAGAGTTATGGGCGCAAATGACCAACGCAGTCGATGCGCCCTAAAGCACAAATCCACCACCACCACCACGTAAGGTGGCCTACAACATTTCAGAGGATCATCATGTGGACCAGGAAGCATACGTATCGTTGTCGCTGACATCAATATGTGTTGCTATAAATAATCCCTAACCAATCGAGACAAGGCCGCCAGACAGAAGCTTCGCTTTGTCGTATATCGGAAGTAATCCAATGATATCTGATCTTTATACTTTGAGCTAATCTGGAGCATTCTAGGACAGGTGGAAGGACAATGTTCCCAAACCCCAGGGCATCGGTCAATTCGACCGGGTTGTACACTGAATAGAGATGGCCGTGAACTATGCCCCATAGTGTAGCTTCGGTTCGCGCAAATGCATCGTCAGAGCGTAGCTTGGGCTAGCAAGTGTATCGCCGGGTCATGTCACCGTCGTACCGTGCGTGGCTGACGGGCCAGGTCATGTGAATGCCGTACCGTGCATGGTTGACAGGCGAGGTAATGTGACTGTCGTACCGTGCATGGTTGACAGGCGAGGTAATGTGACTGTCGTACCGTGCATGGTTGACAGGCGAGGTAATGTGACTGTCGTACCGTGCATGGTTGACAGGCGAGGTAATGTGACTGTCGTACCGTGCATGGTTGACAGGCGAGGTAATGTGACTGTCGTACCGTGCATGGTTGACGGACCGTCATGTGACTGTCGTACTGTGCATGGTTGACGGACCGTCATGTGACTGTCGTACCATGTGTGATTGACGTGATTTCTCCGTAAAATTAGTGAAGCATAATTTATCGGTGCAAATAATCTTGAAAATTAAACATGACTTCAAGTTTCCATCCACAGACTTACTGAAAGATTTTACAAAATTCTGCTCGTCAGGCGAGCCCCAGGATGAAGCCAAAATATAACACCATTCTCGGGTGAGAGTCACAGCAAATTTTGCGAGTGGGTAAAAAACTGAAACGCATGAGCTGCAAGATGGACCACGAACAAATGAAACTAATCACAATAAAACCCTTACCGAACCAGCAGCTGAATATATTGGGGCCCATTCCAGCTTAGACTGGTCCTTCGAGCTGACATGGGCATTACAGCTCTCGGGTGGGCCTTCTCTTATCTTCACGGCCTTTGACAGCCCTCAGGGTGGACGTCTTCGGGTCTCAGGGGAGCTGTTAGACGTCAGATGTGTAGAATGCGTATTGTTATAAGCGTATAGTTAGGCTATTAGATGCGTTAACATTTTTCATCGATTATATCTCTGCCCCTCAAGATGGTCACCTGGAGGATTCCATCGGACTCGCCAGGGGGTGGGTGCCCCATCACCCTTTGGAAACGTCACTGCTTCCTGATGGCCCGGGCCCCTCCATGTGCTCAGAGGGCCTTTATGTAGCGCCGGAACCCTCCGCTTCGGCTCGGATCGTCTCTGTAGCTCATGGGCATCTTCATCGACCTGAGACCGGCTATCAGCTCTGAGCCCCTCTCCATCAGCCTGAGTCGGAGCCGGCCCAGTGGCTCTGCACTTTGAGCCCGGGTCCCCGTCCGTCAGCTCAGGGACCCACCCTCTTCCACGGTTCAGGACACTTTCCGTGCGGCCGAGTTCCCTCTTCAAAAGCTTGGACCTCCTCTATTATGCAATGGGCTTCCAGTGCGGTTTCGGCCCCCATCGGCCCAGGGGCCCTTTATGCCGGCTCTGGACATTTTCCAACGCATCGGGATTCGCACGCGGCTAGGGACCCTCTCGGTCGGCGCATGGACCCTCATTAGCGCCCCAGGGCCTCCTCTGTCATGGACCCTCATTAGCGACCCAGGGCCTCCTCTGTCATGGACCCTCATTAGCGACCCAGGGCCTCCTCTGTCAGGCCTCCGCATGAACCCTCATTAGCGACCCAGGGCCTCCTCTGTCAGGCCTCCGCATGGACCCTCATTAGCGACCCAGGGCCTCCTCTGTCAGGCCGGTAGCCATCTTTCAACAGCTCCTCCATCAGACAAGGGGCCCTTGCAGGGCTTGGACCCAATCCGTCAGCCCTAGGTCCATTTCTGACGGCCCGATGTCCTCTCCGGCAACTAGGGCCCATTCCATAGTCTCAGGGGCCTTCTTTGACGACCCAGGGGCTTTTCCGCAAGCCTTTTCAACCACTTGCGCCCTGTCCATCAGGTCAAGGACCATTTCGTCGGCTTGGGCTCCGAAGACGGCCCAGGGACCCTTCATATTGGCTCAGGGTCCTCACCGTCAGCACGGTGCCTTTCAACTAGCCGGGCCCCCTCCGTCGATCCCTGCATGTTAGCCCAGCCAAGGGCGCCCAACATCTTCCTGAGTGCACTCTCCGTTGACTCGGGGCCCTCTTCATGTCCCCGGGACCCTTTCAGTCAGCCCGAGGCCCCTTTCGTCGGTCCAGTGGCCCTACACTTCGACCTAGAGGTCCTTAGGGGCTTCCTGTACCGACGCCTTGAGGGCCCCCTCCAACTCTCCGGGGGGGGCTGCCCCCTTCGCTCCCCATTGGCACTGATGTGATTATGTTTTTATTGCTGAAAATGTATATTTTAACAAAGCGGCAGCCGAACGTCTGTGTTCATCGGGTTTAAAATTACTTCCTGGCTCATATGGGATATTTCAAGTCACCTTCATGACAAAAATGTCTGTTTAACATAGCACTGCTTATATGCTTGGGCAAACAGCGCTTACCTGTCCGACCCTTGAGACCGCCGCTGGTATTACTACAGGCACGTCTGCCTCCAGACGTTCCAGGGCACATCTGGCACATTGAGCACTGGCTAGGTCTGGCAAGAATATTACGTTGCGATCTGGATACTTCTCCTTGATGAACGTGAACCGAGCAGCCCGCAGACACTTGTGACGTCACACCACTTCTGACGTCACACTCCGCCGTGCGCGTCACTCTTACTAGGTAGGTTTACTGACCGAGTTGGGTTTCGGCTCATGTCAAGCCAGACGAGAAGTTTACGTGGTAGCTTGCATTCTGACCGGAACTTGATGTGAGGAGGGACTTCTCCACCAGCTGAAGCGTAGAAGCCCGAGTTGCAAGGCCGCCGGTGTCGGTGAAGTATGACTTGTCGTTCATTAGCACCTCGACGTTCCCGCTGCTCTACATTGGGTAGCGTGACAGTCGGTCTAGTCTATTTTTAGGTAGCTGTCTGAACCTCAGTTATCTGCGGTGCTTTCGTTCTGTTCCGGTATTTGATACCTGAGTCTTGCAGCATTATCCGGAATTAAGATCGCGAAATTACAAATTTTCTGGCGAGAAACCGTTTGTGGATCCCGATCTTGCTCGTGGCGGCGATTACCACAAACCCGCGAAAACAAGGAGTCATTTCCTTCGTCATTCTTCATTGGTCAGTGTGATCTACATTGCAATGGATCTGCGGTTTGGTGAGAATCATATCAACAGCGGACCTAGATATGTGTTCAGATTGGAAGTGTTGCACAACAGCAGACCTAAATATGTGGCCAGGTTGGAAGTGTTGCACAAGTGTTGTTGGAAGTGTTGTGTCGTGAGGAGCACACGGTGACCTGTTTGTGACCTCAGACGATATTGTCACCACGGCATCGCCCTTAATAGCAAACAGCGTGACGAAATCGCTACAATCTCACACGCAACATTTTAATCTCATTTTCATGTCATACATGTTGTGTGGCTCACAAGTGGTATGCAGTATCAAGTCACATCCTGTCACATTCCACCCAACATGTTCTTGGTGTAACACCTGTGAAATTTGAGGCTTTCGAAACGATCATCGTTGCTAAGTATCTCCGTCCTAAGGTGACGCACAGTGGAACAAAGAGTAACATGCTTGAGCTGTGTTTCGAAGAAAACAAAATTCAATACAAAGGAAGAAAAACACGCGGGACCAGTCCACTTACAAATAGTCGATTTATATCTTGTTGGTCACAACCCAAACATTTGTTTTATTTCTGCACCAGTAAAAGCGGCGAATAAGGCGAAGTCGGACATTACGCAGTTTGAGCCTTTGTGATTAAGATCACGCATTACTGCATGTTCAAAAGTGAAGGGAAGGATATACCGGGAGCGTAAAATTTATGCTACTCGTTAGATTTGCATTTCCCTCAGCAGTCACCGGATGGACTGCCGCCAACCATTTCCTACGCTTTCGTATCCAAATCAATTCAGGCTGGTTCACAGCAGGACCATGTTATCAACCATATGCTTCCGTGTCGCTTATCGTAATCGTGCAAGGCTGCAATGCTACACAATGACAGCGCAGTCACCCGTAGGATGGAGGGCGCTTCAACACATGCTGTACGTCTCCATACAGGCTGGCTCCTGCTGCCTTTCAAATTCGTTGCCGGGCCACATCAGCATGCGCTCACGTGGTGGTCAGCGATATAAACCTTCCGTTGCTCCCCAGCTGGGACAACTGAGCGCACTTATGCCGGGACGGCTGAGCGCACTCACTCCGGGACAGCTGAGCGCACTCACTCCGGGACAGCTGAGCGCACTCACACCGGGACAACTGAGCGCACTCACACCGGGACAGCTGAGCGCACTCACACCGGGACAGCTGAGCGCACTCACACCGGGACAGCTGAGCGCACTCACACCGGGACAACTGAGCGCACTCACACCGGGACAGCTGAGCGCACTCACTCCGGGACAGCTGAGCGCACTCACTCCGGGACAGCTGAGCGCACTCACTCCGGGACAGCTGAGCGCACTCACACCCGTTCGGTGCGCCATCGATGGAACACCTCGCAGCGACGCGCAGCCTCGCAGGCGGACACGATGCAACATTCAGCGGGTGCGACAGTGTGTCGCCGGCGACAGTCACGTGCGACACAGGCCACACCGCCGCGGTCGACGCAGGCGCCGGCGCGTCCACGGGCGACGAGCGGCGCGGCCCTCGGGGATCGGCCAGGCCGTCGCCATCATCCGACGTGCATTCCTCCGTCGCTGGCGGTCGGTCCGGTCACATGCGAAATTTCCATTACTCGCCGGCGGTAGGTGGGTGGGGGCCGGCCGGCATCGACCCCCACCTTAATGTCTGCTTTAGTGACGTGTGGCGGCGTGGCCGGCGGCCGCGGCGGAGCTCCGCCGCTGACCTGTCGGCTGACCTGCCGGCTGACCCGTGTCGACTGCGCCTGCCGCAGCGCAGCTCAGCCGTCGGCCTGCTGCGCGACTGCGTCGTGCGTGCAGTCGCGCGGTCGCGCACCTGCGCGGTGTGGTCTCGTCGTCCCCCGTGCGTGATTCGAACCGCTGTTTTCGCTTTCTGACTCGAGTCGGAAGGGAAGCGGGTGCTGAGGTCCTCGGGCGTGTTGGTTTCAGCAATGCAGCTCTCCTGCTACACGCTGGTGTGTTGCACTGACCTGCTGTTTGGGCATGAGGTCCAGTTTTTCATAATATCACTCCATGCGATATCATGGAGATTACCATGTGATGTTGTGAACTGAAATCCTTGAACATCGATCCGCTGAACAATTTTTCTTCGCATGGTTTACAAGAGTCGCTCAATCTTCAGTGTGCCGTTCTGACACGCAACACATCGTCTACCGAGCTAATGCTCTTCATGATTATATCTTAATGGGCCTTAATTAGCTTGCGAACTAATCTTCGATTCGAGTTTGAGTGGCCACAACGATGCCCGTGCTCGGCAGTGAACACAGCGTTCGGTAGAGCGGAGCGGTCCGTCGGCGGCCGAGATCACTCCCACCTTCCTCTCGAGTCTCTATCCATCACATTCTCCATCCGGCCTCCTTTGTCTCGGCCCGCCCCCTCTGGTGACGCGGTGGCTGCCACGGGCCCACCTGCGCGGCGGCCAATGATGACGGATCGTGTCTCCGTCGGCCGCTCGCTGCCAACGACGCTGCACTGGGCTGTCGCCGTGTCGCACGGTCGCCACATTGAGTTGTTGGCCGCTCGGTCGCAACGGTGCTGTGTATTGAGTTGTCCGCCGCGCTGGGAATGCGGCTGGAACGCAGTAGGAACGGATGGGGACGGATCAGGAACGGAGTGAAAAGATAACGGAAACGGAACGGGAACGGAACGGAAACGGAACGGAAACGGAACGGAAACGGAACGGAAACGGAACGGAAACGGAACGGAAAAGGAACGGAAACGGAACGGAAAAGGAACGGAAACGGAACGGAAACGGAAACAAACAAAGGAAACGAAACAACGGAAACGGAACGGAACGGAAACGGAACGGAAACGGAACGGAAACGGAACGGAAACGGAACGGAAACGGAACGGAAACGGAACGGAAACGGAAACGGAACGGAAACGGAACGGAAACGGAAACGGAAACGGAACGGAAACGGAACGGGAACGGAAACGGAACGGAAACGGAACGGAAACGGAAACGGAACGGAAACGGAACGGAAACGGAACGGGAACGGAACGGAACGCAAACGAAAACAGAACGGAAACGGAACGGAATGGAAGCTGGATGGGACGGAAACAAGTAAACAACGGAATGGGAACGGAAAACAATGGGAAGGGGACTGAAGTGGACCGATCGGGAGAGAAGCAGGTTTGGAGCAGAGTGGGAATGGAGCCACAGCCACACGCGAGGTGATGTAAACGCAACATAAATGTTGTGGGAACGGCGCGAAATGTGGGAAGATCGGAGCGAGACGGAATATCATCAGAGCGGAACGGAACGTGACCGGTGCAAGGCGCAACTGCGATGAAAGCGACATTGAATGAAGTAGGATAGGACGAAAACAGAAAGGAAGACGACGCAACTAAATTGTGCTGGAACACTATTCAGTGCTGTAGACGATTCAGTGCTGGTCAAATCTCACATCGTTGGATACGGTTATTGGATTAAAGCCTGTGCGGCTAAGTCTTGCGATTTCGATGCTGTGGGATGAAGGAGACAGATAAAGATCGTACAGAGGACGATGAGTGCGAGAAGGTACGGAGCGGGCCACATCAGTGGAGGTTGTTAAAGAACGCGCATGCGGGTACCTGAACTACGGTGCAAGCTCCTTCCATTCATTGATATAGAAGCAAGTTTGAAGCTGGTAGCATCCTAGCCATTTGTAAAGTTATTCACTTCATGAAGCGCTAAAAGAGTCATGCATTTGCGCTTCTGGCTGTAAGTGTGTCCTTCTTGCTATGTGAGCTGCAGCGCATGCTTTCACTGCAAAAAAGCGGTGGCTAAGCAGAAGGAGGGAATATATAGCGTGTGTGTGCGTGTGCGTGTGGCTGGCAGTCGGCGGTGACATTCGCTGATGCCTGACCTGACAGCGGGCACTGACGTCCGACGGGCCGCCCAAGTCATTGGCTCATAGGTCTGGGCGGTGGGGGTGCTGCACGCAGTCGGCGGTGACGTTCGCTGATGCCTGACCCGACAGCGGGCACTGACGTCCGACGGGCCGCCCAAGTCATTGGCTCATAGGTCTGGGCGGTGGGGGTGCTGCACGCAGTCCCGTGGCACGTCGCACCAGTCGGCCGTCCCGACATTACCCGATCAATGTCGTCCCTGGGCGCTGTCAATACGCTGCTGTGTGCACGCGCCGACATACCCTGCCTGGCAGAAGCTTATCTGACTGGTGTGGCAGACAGTGGATGCTTGATATTCCTCGGCCATGGGCTGCATAGTGAACAGGTTGCGATCGGCCAACATATGTCGGCCGCCTTTGGGTCATATGCAGGGACTCAACGCAAGCGGAGCCAGTTGGAGTCATCCGCCGGATCACAGCTGGCGTATCGGTGGATGCACTTCACGGCCAAATCTCCATTCATTCTCGGCATGCTCCATCGACTACGGAAAGCAGCTGCAGCTTCCGCACCAGACGACCTACGTTATCAACTGACGTACCTGATGGCGAGGGACATGCCGCTGTTCTGCGCAGGCGACGTGAACCTGGTCCTGCTCCGGCTATCTGCACTAGAGTGCAGAGTTGTGGCAAATGCAACGACCGAAAGCCCGGTCAGAAAGCTTGGCTGGAATCGGCTGGCTTTCAGCGGGGATACATACCGGGCTTTCAGTCTGGTTTCTGTTATGTGACTGTGAACCACGATCAAAAGCATTTGAACATCGGTAGGTATATATGGAAAAGAACGAAATCACGGACATTATAAGGTTCAATTCGGCATTCCACCGAGAAGCTCTGCCTTGCGCATTTAACAATCTGAAATTGCCTCCCGAAATAGTCCACCATATCTTGCCTGCCATTTGTTGATAGCAGAGGATCAAGAAACATAGCTGTTAATATCTCCAAGCATATCACTAGCACACCTTGTTTATCAAAAGCAAGACTTGCGCTTGGAATGAAGGCAAAATGTTTTAACTGATGTTCTCACACATCAAACAACATAAAATGGCTGGAGCCAAATTAAGATCCCCAAGAGTAAGGCCCGTAGACGCTCGCAATAGCCCGAAGGCGTTTGTATGGACCAGCAGACGTTCGTAGGAACCTGTAGACGTCCATAAAGGCCTTAGGTATGGGCACGCATACATTCCTAAGGGTCTGCAGGCATCTGTGAGTGGCCACTGCCCATAGACGTTCGTAAGGGCTCGTAGACGTTATTAACTCGCGAGTCACTGGGAGGAGGGAGGGCTTCTCCCCCTTGGTTTATCTGCCATAACAATGAAACCAATTAAGACAGCAGCTTGTGACTCAGTACCTTTAAATGAACACCTGGAGTACGTTGTGTATATAAATTGACCTCAAGGTCATCTTAGGTCATATTCTAACGACATCAAGTCGTTCGTAGGCATTGTTTTTAACGTCTCAATTGGTTGCTTGCTGTTATGAGATACAATCTAACCAATGTATACCGACAGACCAATACAGGTGCAGTTGCTGTACCAGAGGTCATTTTGTTACCATGAAACATCAACTAGGTCATTCTGGGTCATTTTGATTCTTCATTTCATTCAAATATAATGACCGCTTTGGACTGGAAACGATGTTCAAGTCGTTATAAAATCCATATATCGGTTACCAAAGCATCTTTACCTGTGAGGTCATCGTAGGTCAAGCATACATATTTCTGTTTTGATGTACAATGCTATGTTATGTTATAATTGCATCACAAACTCGATCGCAGGTGTTGCTTGTCCAGCCTGAAACGGTTACGTGTTGTCATCCGACCAAATCTAACGCTGGCGGGTCAATCCAGCTGCAATTATTCCAGAGAGGTCAGTGTCTACCTCATGACCTCAAGTAAGACATACTAGATGCGACAGAACACGAGAGAGCGTCTGTTATATACACGAAATTGCAGGTCCGTTTTTCGAGCTCCTCGTAGAAATGTAGCCTCTAAACATGTAGCGCATTGCACACTGGACCGAAACGGAAAGTTGACATCTTCTCCCTAGATGACTTCATTGATCCGAGGACAAGTTCAGATTGTATAATTGTTCGCATCGAATACATGCACCGATCACCACCTAAGTTTAGGTTACTCTAATGCTCTTGTTTACAGCAAAAGTGTGCACTCTTGGAAACACCCAAGTATTTCCACTTTACATGACCATCATGCCAGATGTACATCATTACATGGGCCATGCCGGATTATCCAGATGTGCAGAATTCCGTAGCATTTACAACAACAAAAATTATGTCAGTATTTCAAGATCCTTGCGAAAATGTATCTTGGAAGATTAATTGTATAGTATGCTGAATCAAAACGACAATTTGATCTCCTCCCCTCAAGTGACCTTACATGACACGAGGCCAGAAAGTATTTACATGAACAAGTTTAGGTACACACTCTATGTATTCAACAACAGCTGAGATTTTATATTACCCTAATGTCATGGTTTGCGCAAAAAATATGTGCTCTCGAAAGCAGTCAATTTTTACTTGGCATGACCTGTGAGGTCACCAGTCATCTCCAGGTACGCGAAAATTATTTTCTCTCGATTAAAGTTATGAGGCTTTCGAATGCTTTTTAAATAGGCGTAATCGGTTCATTGGTTGAGAAGATTCAAGAGGGAAGCCCATCGAATGACTCGCGTGAGTGCAAATATATCAGTGACCGCCGGGTTAAGGGCCCGACAACAGCCTTTGTGGCCATAAAGAGTGCTGTTTGCCTTTCTATCTCCGCCATGGTGGCCCCGTAGATGTCTACGCTCGGCCTCGTAGACATTCTCCAGGACCCGGGAACAGTCTCGGGAGAACAAGGGAAGCATTGGTTGACATCATAAACCCTTCCTTCCCTACCTGTGTAACAGTTATTAATTGTTTCTTGTCGACAGGAGTCCAGTGTAGCCCGCTCACTGCACGGCCAATGTTGTGTGTACGACCGAGGTATACAAGGCAGAAACAGCATAAACCCGTCTCTCTCCCTGCATGGCCGAAAGGGTAAATTGTCACGTAACAACCGCAAACTCGACTCTGCCCTTTAACACCGGCCCGTAGTCTTCATCCTGGTAGGCTGTGACGGAAGGCTTTACAATGAAGCGGCGCAGCATCCTGCCAATAATAACTGTGGAGCGGCGCAGTCTATGCTCCCAATGACCGGCCATGTCAAGCCATAATTCGGTTCAGTAATTAATTTTGCACCAATTTTGTTCAGCAATGGGATTTAGCCGGTAGCATGCCAGTACGATATTTTTCCTGATTAAAAAGGAACTTTAGTTCGCATGCTTTCCGAGGTAGTCTTTAGGACCAGGGTATTATGCAAAGAAGAGCTTATCGCGTAAACCCTTTCCTCACGACCCAATCTGGACATTCTAGTTAAACGGCAGAACTTGTACCGAGAGCTTAACATACAGTCAATGCACCCACACGGTTCCATGTATCCGGTCATACAGGGCCAGCTACCAACTAACCCTCACAGCCGGGGGATATGAGAGCGAGTGAAGCGACTCGCATGCTGTCTTGTCAGGAGAGGAGAGGCCAATGCAGGTCGGCGCTCGAACTAACTGAGCTATCGGAACGGCAAAATGCCGTTCCGATGCCGGCAAAATGCCGTTCTTGGGTCCCATTATATGAGACATTTCAACTGCAGAGCCGCCTTTTACGACGACCATCGACTCACGTGGGCCACCTATCGTGACACACACCCAATGCCAGGCGCTGACCCACCAGACGGGGGCAGACGCAGCGATGCTCAAACGCCTCGCTTATTGGTGGGAATGCCGCGTTTTCCCCGGTGCTGATTGGCTGATGGTGCTCAAAATGTCACGTGCTTGATGCCCTGAAGCATCGACTTGCCCTGAAGTTTGCAACGGTTGGAACATATCCTTGTTCCGAAACTTCCTCAATCCCGTGGAAGTAACAGGAGTTAAACAGTAATTAGGTGAAGATGTGCTGGAGCTCACCAGTAATGCTTCTGATCCCAGGTAGGGAAGTAATAATTAGGCGAAGATGTGCTGAGAGCGCTCCCCTGGAGTGCCTCTGACCCCAGGTAGAGAAGCAGCACTTGGCGAGGGTGTAGGTGAGGAGAGGTCAACCGTCGTTTTCAGCTCATGATTTGCCATGTGACTGTACAGGGTTTCTAAAATACTCCCATCAAAAGAAATAAGTATTTTTATATATTTATATAAAACTAACTCTGTAAAGGTGGCTACCGTTCCCTCCCTGGTCCTGCCCGTACCAGGCAGCTGAGGATTCATGGTGTGTATGATACATAAAGCCTCACTGCTTTCCGAAACCGGACTGCGTCCGTATATGATGAACACAACATGCAGACATGACAACGTTGAGCCCCTCATGTGGTTTGCCCAAGACGTGCCCTTGTGTGAAACTCATAGCACATATATTTAAAACCCATTCTCGTATTTATAGTGCGTAATAATCAGAGCGTTCCTTTCATGCCTGTTGGAAAGATTCCGACCATTACTAGACCATTACATTGGTCCACGTGGATTCAAAGATATGGAAATCGCATTTGGCCATTCTTCTGATTGTCCGTGCCCTGTAACATCATGAGTCACGTGACATGAGTCACGTGACATAGATCAGTGAGGGTGCTTCGGGGTGAAGAGAATCAAGGCCATTCATTTCTGTTCAGATTTTTGAGAGCCACCAAAGATATCCAAGGATGGAGGGGGAGGGAGAATATCAAGGATATTCATGATCAATAAATAATAATATCAATTATCCTCAGGCAGCCATCGTCAAGAAACTACGCCACGTCGTGCCGGGTCAACACTCACTATTTGCACCCGCATTCTCTACACCTGTACTATCCACACCTGCAGTACACCTGCCTCCATCTACACCTGCACTATCTACACCTGCACTATCTACACCTGTACTATCCACACCTGCAATACACCTGTCTCCATCTGCACCTGCACTATACCACCTTGCTCTCATCATATTATCAAACCCTCACCCCGAAAAACGATATTTGCTATCACAGAGACATGGTTAAGCCAATACGAGACAGCTGCAAAAGTTCGCCTGGGGGAGTCGTTTAAGAAACATTTATATGAGCTAAATGGAAACGACCAGTGTCAGAGGAATTCCCCGGACTAAGAGCTACAAATCGGAGCCAATTCGACGCCAAGAAGCATAATCTAGGGTGGATTTAGATGGCAATGCCATTAAACGTCCCATTTATGACAAATCATGAAGGCGGCCATCAATGTTGCAAACATTATGGAGGCCTGCAACAACCTAACATAAAAGGAGGACAGAGCAAGCAGCCGGATGTAGTCCTGCACCTGCGCACCTTCAGCCAGACATGACTCCTTCCAGCTGCACGGGCCGAGATGGCTGACCATAACACGCGCCACTCATCACAGCAGTTATTAGCGCAGACCTAGCCGGACCGGATCAACCCACCCACTCACAAGGCGTGATATCGCCCACTCACACGGCGTGATATCGCCCACTCACACGGTGTGATATCGCCCACTAACACGGCGTGACATCGCCCACTAACACGGTGTGATATCGCCCACTGACAAGGCGTGATATCGCCCACTCACACGGCGTGATATCGCCCACTCACACGGTGTGATATCGCCCACTAACACGGCGTGACATCGCCCACTCACTCGGCGTGATATCGCCCACTAACACGGCGTGATATCGCCCACTGACACGGTGTGATATCGCCCACTAACACGGCGTGATATCGCCCACTCACACGGTGTGACATCGCCCAATCACATGGCGTGATATCGCTCGCTCATACCACGTGATATCGCCTATTAATACGGCGTGATATCGCCCGCTCACATAGCGTGATGTCTATCGCCTACTCACACTACGTGATATCATTTTTTTTTCATTTGGGTGGTTCACGACGCACTTTATGCAATCTGCTAACCGACGCCACCCACCGTTTTGCCGGTAGACCCCGGGATTGGGAAATGTCAGACATAGATCGTGCGAGCGTTAGCCCGGGACCTTTGTATCCAGAGTTCAATGCTCTAACCACTCAGCCATCCCCGCCCCACGTGATATCACCGAGAGGCAGCCGAGATGACCCACGCACGGCAGTGTCACGTCGTGTCCATAGATGGCGCCATGTATACCTGGTACCTGAGAACCACAGCCCATGATGTCTAGGATTGACGTAATTCACTCAGGAGTAAAAAAAAGTTAAGCAACCGGCTCAGCTAATCACGTTCCCATATGGCTCAATCCTTGCATCAGACATGCTGCAACAGCTTACATTCTCAACCACTGGTAACCCTGGATGGTCAATGCTCAACACCAGTGGCGAACGTCGCGTGGCGACGAGCAGCACCTTGTCTCTCGGCGACCACCCCGGTCACCACACCTGACAGACATGTCTCATCCACCAGCTTGTTCAGCCGTACCAGTACCCGCAGGAACCAATACTGCTAAGGGGGCGAGACCACCTCACGCCAAAGTAGCGCTACAATTAACCGAACAATGTGCGACGGGAAGCGTAGGCAAGGAAACGCTAATGCGTCAACCGTCGATATGGCGTATCTCTTATGCTATTCTCACTGCCACACATGTCGGGCCACTAACGATGAGCGGGATAAGCCTGCTCCGTTTCAGTCAAGCTGTTGAGAACCGCCTGTTGAACTACATATTCTTGTCTGGACTACGTGGTGGGTGAAGCTCAAAACTAAAACTTGTATTTGTAAATGTGATACAGAAGGGGAACGAGGTTAGTTTCAGACAGCTTTGTGTCGGTGCTTCGCCCCTGTGCATGTAAACATACTGAAACCAACATCGAAGAAATAGTATTTCAACTCTGCTCATGCAGTACCGTGTGTTCACTAAAGACCATATATGCGTTTTGGGCGTTTAGTTGCGAAGTACCAGGATATCATTCCGTTGAAAATCATTCAGAAAATCATTCCGTTGAAACCAGGGAGCATTGCATCACTTCCTCGGCTCCATGAGCGAAGTAGAATAGTTTGCCATTGCATCATTGCCTCTGCTCCATGAGCGAAGGCTCATGGAGCGAGCATATCATTGTCTATGGGCGTGTAAAGCGATTACAGTTAGTCGCAGAAAACTAGGATAATTATCATCCCGTTGACAACCAGGAAGCATTGCATCATTGCCTCGGCTACATGAGCGAAGTAGAATAGCTTGCCATTGCACCATTTCCTCGGCTTCATGAGCGAAGTAAAAAGTTTGCCATTGCTACATTTCCTCGACTCCATGAGCGAAGTAGAATAGCTTGCCATTGCATCATTTACTCGGCTTCATGAGCGAAGTAGAATAGCTTGCCATTGCACCATTTCCTCGGCTTCATGAGCGAAGTAAAATAGTTTGCCATTGCTACATTTCCTCGGCTTCATGGGCGAAGTAGAATAGCTTGCCATTGCATTATTGCCTCGGCCCCATGAGCGAAGGCATTGCTTCATTTACTCGGCTTCATGAGCGAAATAGAACAGTTTCATCTCTCGCTGCGCATTGCATGGCGGGCCGGGTATAGGTTCAGTTGTGGCTGGCCAATTGCGATTGGGACGAAGGGCCGGGTCCCGGCACCGAGCTGGTCCGGTCCAGGAAACAGTACCGGGGCTTATCAGACCTAGGGAGAACGACTTGCGTTGGAGCGGTGTAGGGAGCCATATCCATGGGTTGGTTGGTTGGGTATTGGTTTTTACGACACGTCGTCCGTTGAGTTATGTAGCGTCGCCAATCTCTCACGCCGATTGGCCGCGGGAGAAGAGTAGCGACAGGTGAGACTCGAACCCATAATCTTTCGATTGTGAGACGGGCAACTTACCCCTAGACTACTCGTCCCCAGCCATATCCATGGGTATGGGATGGTGAGGAGGCTGGACCCGGGGAAAAGCGTCCGTGTCGGTCATGTACAAGAGTAGTGGGGAATAGTAGAACCTTTGCTCACAGCTTATTTTACGACATTAAATGTATCTGACTGCTAGGATTTGACGTACGGACATTTCTAGACACATCATCTCCAGAATTTGACTGCGTTCCGGTCAGTCAGTACCAAACGTGATTACGCAAACCATTAATTTCAGCACTGCATTTTGACTAAACCTCTTCTATGTGAAATGAAAGGTTTCCGAGTTGAGTGTACCGTAGACTAGACGGGAGGAAATTAACAACTTTGTTGCGTGACTATGCCTTAAAATCAATCGTCTCGAAATTATTATCGTTGGACGACCGATGACAACTACCTCTTCGTATTAACAGCGAACCGTCTCATATTGAAATAGTATATTCCCGTGAGGGCAATGGTTATTAGCATTGTTACGAGCCGCCAGGTGCTGACCGCTCAGCCCGCCCCCTGGGCGCGGCGAGCAACTCGGCGGGCTGTTACTGCCACCATTAGCGGCATCGAACTACTACTATCTATACTTGGTGCCGGTAGGTGTCGCGCCCGGCGGGCCAGGCGCGGAAGCGTCTGTTATAAAACTAAACTAAGCTAAACTTATCAGGTAAGTGCGGCAGTATGCATTCGTAACTCAATAAATATAATAAATAGGCGGATGGGAACAAAGCAGTAGCACTAAGTCGCGCACCGAAATTAATTCAGGGCTGAAATGTGGTGTGATATCTGGCAACGTCCCTTGCCGCTGCCGCCGAGCGCCTCCCGGCAGGGACAAGGTTAGAGCAGGGTCGATAGTCTAGCCCACCACCACCCCATCAACCACACCTCGGTCCGCGACGCGCCCTTCCAGTCTCCTCCTTCCGTCAGAGACGGTCTTTCAGCCGTACATCGACGAAAACGGAACGGCTGAAACAAACGGGAGTCGAGACCGTCGCAAGCCAAACAGAAGGTCGCAACTGCAAAAAAAGCGCCAGCGAACGAGTAAGTAAATGCTGTTACGTACCTGACTTTTGAATATGAGAAATGGAGAATAGATGAGCCTGACCACCCTCAGGTCAGTGTTCCAATTTATTGACAGAATAAAGTGAATATCACAGAGAACATCAAACATCGGTGAGATGATGTCGTTCTAGTTAATTTGAATTTGGAGAGCTTATGTACACATGATGCCTAGTAAGCTTCACAAAACTTCACCAAGATATTCTGCAATTGTTTTATGGATCACTTCCCGGTGACATCAGCATTCTTGGCAGGCTAGCTAAATCATAATCGTGGAATACTTATCCACTAAACGTCGTGATAATACAAAGATATATAACCGAGGCCTCTTAAGACACGTCGCGAAGAAAGAACCTCCTTAGGAAATAACATCAGGAAAGCCTGGTAAAGAAAGACCCTCAGTGGCCTTTTAAGACATATCAAAATGTAATATGAAGCTTCATGACATGTCTCACCGCCCTTTCATCATGTAATCAATTTCGAAGCAAGCCGTAGCATCAATTTGGTAGTAAATCTATGCTTCTGTTTTCCTCTGGGTGAACAGTCATATATTTTCATTAAGCTCATTTTGTGTCTAACGCAAACAAAGAGCCCACCAAGATTTGCATTAGCACCTTTTCGCACACTAGTCGAGAGTCTTAAGCAACTACGCAAGCACGTGAGATTGTTTTTCGTCTAAATGATGTTGGAGGTTGCAGATTTGGATTGGAATCGGCAATGAAGAAATCTTGAGGTATGTTTGCGAATACCCGTGTTAGAACTTGCAATTTGACTATGCACTGTGTTAAGAACAAGAGCAATAATAAGTCTGTCTCACTTTCGCAACCTAATTATTATTGATTATGTAGTCGCGCATTTAGATCGTGATCATTTTCGTTTTCGGTTGGGTGGTGGGGGAGGGGGTCAAATAGTAACGGAAGACACACCGCTAGACGTATTTCACCACGGCTACCAAACCTCCAGCAATTGTCTCCATCGGGATCGCTGGCCCGCGAAGTAAATTATTGGAACGCATCCATACTAGTTTCTCAGGGTTCGGGCAACACCGTGCAACTCACTTTAACTTATGATAACAAATTTAAAGCAACACAGGTAAGCCAACATGACGAGGTTGGCTTTAATGCTATGTCCGCAAGCAGAGGTATATTGGGTCGACGCGCTAATGTATTTTGTTTCAAGGTATGCAATGGGATTTCTTGCCTCCTTCTAAGCAATGCAAAATGCTGACATAAGCGGTGTCAGGGACATGGAGAATGGAGAAAACGATCATGAATGTCATGTTTTGAATACGGGTACTATAAATCACATCGATTTGATTGAATTTACCGAATGGCCAGCTTTGTTATCCTGACTTATTTCCTTAGATATGCGGTTTCACCTTAGGCACACCTAGGTAGCCATGTCGGGGGTGAAATAACAAAGAAAGTAAACTCAAAATGCGGATGTTTATCAGCATAGCTGGGCCATTTGGAAGTATTTTTAAGGACGTTTTGTCGTTCATAAGAACGACAAAACGTCGTTAAAACGTCGAACGACAAGACGTCGACTACACCTCTGATAACAGAGGTGTAGTCAGGGTGGCTAAAGGTATAGGGAGAAGCAAGGACGCATGAACCAGGGGGCAGAGGGTGCAGAGCAAGCGTCCGACCTTGGACGAGCCTAACATTATCTCTATGTGCTTTACATTGAAAGCATCGCTTCAAACTGGTTCTATTTCCTCCACGTGAGACAGTTCCCTTGCACTGCAGTGCCACCAGTGCATTGACAGAGGATACTTCATACTCTACGCATTCTGTAGGTGACTTCATTTCAGCTCGATAAACGTTTTCATGTCTCAGCCTACCCCAGCCAGTTATTTCTTGACTCACGAACGTGCAAAACAATATGTGGAAAGCATACCACACCCACGTTAACTCGCCTAAATTTTCCCCGTTATTCATCTGTATGACGTAAAAATCAGCCCTCGTGTCTCTGGAAGATAGAGTCCAACTTTTGTTCTGCTTGATTTTTGCCATCCCAATACCCCCTAATTTGACGTACTGGAATCGCCACTGTCACTCCTACATGCAAGATATTACTCAATACGCACTAGGTACATACTTCTTAGAATAAGGCAATATCATTGTGCCCATCAATACAATCTTGCGTTCATTTTCTTGTTGCAGCAGGCGACAATAATGTTACGGTGCATGCCCCTCTCCCACCCGAAGAAAAACAACGTCACCTGGACCCGCCTCTGGTCAAATTTACATTTCGTGTTTCAACATACAACATGAAGAGGAAAGCTAAGTAAGTCACCATGTTCCGTGAGGCCGCTCGGAAAGCATGGGAAAAGCGAGCGAAAACCAGAAGGGGGTGCTTCTAAGGACCCACATGATGCATGGGGTTGAGGAGTTCTAGTCATGGTTGATAACTTCTTGATCGATAGCTGGATAACCTACACAGGAAAAGGCACGTTTTGCTTGAAAGCACGGGAGGGACCCTGGCGTGCGACCCTGCGCTTATACCGCGATTTGTTGGTACACAACATAAGCTTTAGGCGAGGGTGGACTGGTGAACGAAAGGCATCCGCTGTGCGCGCGGCGACGCCCGTCCGTCTGTCTAATTGCGCGTGAGTTGGCTGGCGGAGAGTCGGTGGCGGGCTGGCTACCAAAGGCTGCTGTCTCATCAGCTGACATCAGTAGTCAGCTGTCTCATCTGCTGACATCAGTAGTCAGCTGTCTCATCAGCTGACATCAGTAGTCAGCTGTCTCATCTGCTGACATCAGTAGTCAGCTGTCTCATCAGCTGACATCAATAGTCAGCTGGCTACCGACGGTGGCTGTCTCATCAGCTGACATCAGTAGTCAGCTGTCTCATCAGCTGGCATCAGTAGTCAGCTGTCTCATCAGCTTACATCAGTAGTCAGCTGTCTCATCTGCTGACATCAGTAGTCAGCTGTCTCATCAGCTTACATCAGTAGTCAGCTGTCTCATCTGCTGACATCAGTAGTCAGCTGCCTCATCTGCTGACATCAGTAGTCAGCTGTCTCATCAGCTTACATCAGTAGTCAGCTGTCTCATCAGCTGACATCAGTAGTCAGCTGTCTCATCAGCTAACATCAGTAGTCAGCTGTCTCATCAGCTTACATCAGTAGTCAGCTGTCTCATCAGCTGACATCAGTAGTCAGCTGTCTCATCAGCTGGCATCAGTAGTCAGCTGGCCACCGACGGCGGATGTCTCATCAGCTTACATCAGTAGTCAGCTGTCTCATCAGCTGACATCAGTAGTCAGCTGTCTCATCTGCTGACATCAGTAGTCAGCTGTCTCATCAGCTTACATCAGTAGTCAGCTGTCTCATCAGCTGACATCAGTAGTCAGCTGTCTCATCAGCTAACATCAGTAGTCAGCTGTCTCATCAGCTTACATCAGTAGTCAGCTGTCTCATCAGCTGACATCAGTAGTCAGCTGTCTCATCAGCTGGCATCAGTAGTCAGCTGGCCACCGACGGCGGATGTCTCATCAGCTTACATCAGTAGTCAGCTGTCTCATCTGCTGACATCAGTAGTCAGCTGTCTCATCAGCTTACATCAGTAGTCAGCTGTCTCATCAGCTAACATCAGTAGTCAGCTGTCTCATCAGCTGACATCAGTAGTCAGCTGTCTCATCAGCTAACATCAGTAGTCAGCTGTCTCATCAGCTGGCATCAGTAGTCAGCTGGCTACCGACGGCGGCTGTCTCATCAGCTTACATCAGTAGTCAGCTGTCTCATCAGCTGACATCAGTAGTCAGCTGTCTCATCAGCTTACATCAGTAGTCAGCTGTCTCATCAGCTGACATCAGTAGTCAGCTGTCTCATCAGCTGGCATCAGTAGTCAGCTGGCCACCGACGGCGGATGTCTCATCAGCTTACATCAGTAGTCAGCTGTCTCATCAGCTTACATCAGTAGTCAGCTGTCTCATCAGCTTACATCAGTAGTCAGCTGTCTCATCAGCTTACATCAGTAGTCAGCTGTCTCATCAGCTGACATCAGTAGTCAGCTGTCTCATCAGCTAACATCAGTAGTCAGCTGGCTACCGACGGCGACTATCTCATTAGCTGGCATCAGTTGCCAACTGGCTACCGACGCCGGCTGTCTCATCAGCTGGTGAGAACTACTGACGTGAGCGGTCAGCTGTTGACGAGTGGCCAGCACATCAGCTAAGAGTTGACTGATGTGTCATCTGGTGACGACTGACTGCTGTCAGTGGTGTGTGGCCGTTGCATACCGTGTTTGTGTGACACCGCCGCTAGGCGGGCCGACTGACGCCTACCCTGTGACCTGCTCTGTGACTGGCTCTGTGACCTGTTCTTGTGACTTGCTCTGTGACCTGCTCTGTGACCTGCTCTGTGACCTGCTCTGTGACTTGCCCTGTGACCTGCTATGTGACCTGCTCTGTGACCTGTTCTGTGGCCTGTTATGTGACCTGTTCTGTGACCTGTTATGTGACCTGTTTTATGACATGTTCTGTGACCTGTTCCGTGACCTGTTTTGTGACCTGTGCTGTGACCTGTTATGTGACCTGTTCTGTGACCTGTTATGTAACCTGTTATGTGACCTGCTCTGTGACCTACTATGTGACCTGCTCTGTGACCTGCTATGTGACCTGATATGTGACCTGCTCTGTGACCTGCTATGTGACCTGATATGTGACCTGCTCTGTGACCTGCTATATGACCTGCTATGTGACCTGCTATGTGACCTGATATGTGACCTGCTATGTGACCTGCTATGTGACTTGCTATGTGACCTGCTATGTGACCTGCTCTGTGACCTGCTCTGTGACCTGCTATGTGACCTGCTATGTGACCTGCTATGTGACATGCTCTGTGGCCTGCTCTGTGACCTGCTCTGTGACCTGCTATGTGACCTGCTCTGTGACCTGCTCTGTGACCTGCTCTGCGACTTGCTCTGTGTCCTGCTCTGTAACATACTCTCGGACCTGCTCTGTAACCTACTCTGTGTCCTGCTCTGTAACCTGCTCTGTGACCTGCTCTGCCTCCTGCTCTGTGACCTGCCCTGTGACCTGCTCTGTGACCTGCCCTGTGACCTGCTATGTGATCTGCTCTGTGACCTGCCCTGTGACCTGCTATATGATCTGCTCTGTGATCTGCTATGTGACCTGCTCTGTGACCTGCTCTGTGACCTGCTCTGTGACCTGCTCTGTGACCTGTGCGGGCCGTGATTAACATTTCGACGCGTCATGGACGTGTGACGCTTACTGTCTTTTTTTTTTAAGCATAGCAGGTTTTGACATCTGACTATTTTCACCACTCTACAATAGATGAACTAAAGTACAATATTTTGCGATGGAAGTGTGTTCTCTCGTCATTGGCATCGTGCCAAATATTGATGCCATGGCCATATTGACCACGATTTTGCAGCATTTCGCCTTAGGATCAAATTACGAATATGATGCATTCCGATTGAAAAAAAAAATGGTTCGAGTGGTGCGAATGATGCCGATGTCGAAGAACAGCATACTTCTAGGCAAGAGTATGCTACATGTACTACATCAACATACAGCTTCTTTGGGACATTAATAACTTGCATAATCATTGTCTTTTCACTCAGCACCTCAAAAATGTCTTCACTATCTCCAGTGTAAGGATAAGGTTTGTCAATATAGCTGCCAGTGACGAGAAAAGAGTGAGATGTGCCTACCTACCAAAAGGGACTGATTAACATCCTTTCCAAACCACCTTCGGGGTGGTGGGCATGCAGCAGACAATGAAGAACTGTTCATTTTAGGTACACATATACTACATGCATCATCATAATGCTTCTTTTTAATCAATGCTGGACGTGTGCATGAGCGCTAAATATGAATACGCCCATGGTAGGAGGGTTGGTGTCAAATTTCCACTGTGAGACACCGGCCATAACGTGGAACATTAATGAAATTATGGAAGCATGGCTTCACTAAGTTCGTAGTTGGGTAGCCCGCTGATGCCAGTCGTGCAAGCAGTGCGAAGAAGCCGGAACGAAGGCATTTGAAATCCTACACCTCATCGAACGAAAAGTGCTCTACAAAAGTGGTCATGTTATTGCAATTCTATTCAATTTCTTTCTCCGACCATATTACAATGGTATGTTCCGGCATTGTTCCCTATTTCACAGATAATGTCGATTATTTTGGAATGCGTACATAGAAGAACATAAATGGTTCTGGGACTGGGTCTTCTGGAATATTGAAGGAGAATACTATTAATATGTTTTCACTCGGGTATTGCAGACGCGTAGGGCAGAAATAATTAGCATTTAAATGCTAGGGTTATGGAAATAATATATTGTTTGCATAGCTAACTTCAGTTTAATGACGGCAAATGTAGTACAAGAGAAGAGAGTATCTTTTACAATTGAGGCTGCTATATTGTCGGCTACAACCACGCAGTACAATCTGTCACAGATAATTATCTGGCATTTGAATACTTCACATTTGGTTACGTTGTACACGCTGACAGTCTCAAGAATGGGGTACATGAATACTATATTTGCACTGGAGGCACATTTCTTAAGTGAGTTAATATTGCGTTTGAATAATGACTGGCATGGTACATGTTTGTTCAGTGCTCAGCACTACATCAACTGTTGATGTTATTTCGTTGCTGTTTCTGCTGTTGCTCTTGCCCTTGTTGGGGGCTTGAAGGCAAATTACCCTACACGAGATTGCTTGGTTTCACATCCTTGTTCTCTTCTCTTTGGTCTGTTTGGCCTTCTGGCGCGGATAATGTGTGTATGCTTGTCTGTGGCAAGTGCCGTTCAGAATGTGATGAGAAGAGGACAGATGGAGGACAGAAGAGGACAGAAGAGGATGTGGTGAGAAGAGGACAGATTAGTGATGGAGGACAGAAGAGGACAGAAGAGGATGTGATGAGAACAGGACAGATTAGTAAGCGTCCGCCGGAGATCCAGCAACAGCAGCGACACACAGGGCACTAAGTAGGGCAGGGCACTCATAAATGCAGGGTATTTAGAAGGGCAAGACATTAATGAGGACGAAGCACTAAGCAAAGTAGAGTTAAGCGCGAGTCAGGACACTCAGTAGGGCACTTAAGAAGGCATCGAGGAGAGTAGAGCACTCAGGATGACACTAGGCAGGGTAAAGTATTGAGGGCAAGGAGTTAACAAGGCACTTAGAAGGCTCTAAGTAGGCCATGGTTATCAGAAGAACACTATACGCAAAACTGGTACGGTGCCAAGGGGAGGACTCATGAGGACAGGGCGCTAAAAGGGATGGGGTACATTGATGTGAGAGCATTCGGTAATGCGAAGGGCATTGTGGAGGGCACGACACTAAGTAGGATAGGACACTAAGTAGTGCATGGCATTAAAGAGGACAGGCCACTGGATAGAGCACTCCGGAGGGTAGAGCACTAGGGAGAGCAAGGCACTCAGTATGGAATTTATGAGTGCACTAATGAGGGTAGGGCGCCGAGGGGGACACCTATGAGGGTGGGCACCAAAGGGGTAGGGCACTATGGCGGATAGAGCATTCAGGAGGGTAGGGCACTAAGTAGGGACTGAGCGCCCAAGAAAACATGGCAGGGTACTAAGTAGGACAGGGCGTTGAGCATGGTAGGACACTTGACTTGTAGGGCACACAGGAGAACACTAAAGAAGGTAGGGCGCTACAGAGGACAGGATGCTGATGAGTGTAGGGCACTAAGTAGGACAGGGCACTAAGGAGATTGATTACCTTGGACAGGCGATCCGCATGACAGGGCACTATAGAAAGCGGGGTACTGAGAAGAAAGGAAAATAAGTACGGTAGGACATTATAAGGAAATCATGGCAAGACAGAGAACTAGGCGGGATAGGACACCCAGAAGAACAAGACACACATTATGGCACTTTGTAACAGAGTTTCTATAAATTGTACGTTTGGCTGTCCCGTAACTATAAATGATGTGACCCCGTAAGCCAGCCGACTTTAAATGTACCGTAACTGTAACGCCTCACGAGCCTGAGCCGGCTGGCGACTCGCTGCCGGCCGTGCCGCGGCAGAGACCGGACGTCGGGTCATGGTCCAATTATCGGCCGTCGGCCGCTGCTAGTCAGCGTTTTACAGGGCCGACGGACGCTGCCACTGCGGCGTAGAATCGGGCGCCGGGAGCCGGCGGCCCCCCGCTGGGCAGTCGTGCCGCAGCAGCCAAGCGACGCGGGTCTGTGACGCTGGCGCTCGCGCGTTCTAAATTAACGCCTGATTTCGGCCTCAAAATTCGACCTTAAGACAATATCACGGTCTTGCGTCGTAGAGGAACATTTAGTACTGAAGTTTGAGTGTATCGTTTACTCGTTCATCTGCACTGCACAATATACAGTGCAGAGAACTTGGACTTTTACAGACGGAGAACCACAACGCGAACGCGAGGTCCATAATCCTAGACTATCACGTGACCGATATAGGAACTTTCATACAACTTGGAAAGACACTAAGGAGGATAGGATAGTCAAGAGGGTAGAATTGCATCGAGAAAGACCAGATGCTTAGTAAGGCACTTAGGAGGGCACGAATGGTGGTAAGGCAATCAGGAAACCAAGGCTAGTTGAGCACTAAGGGCCGCAGTAAGCTCAGAAATATAATCATGGCAGGACACCCAGGAGGGCAGGGGACTTAGAGGGCACTACAAAGTACTGGGCATTAAGTAGAGCACTACGTTCAAACAATAAATATAACAGACCCAAAAAGGAGACTTAGAGGGCCTAAAAGTACCTTCAGCCACCCACACCCCACCTGACCTTGGAAGACCTGATCGGCCGACCTGACCTGGCCGGACCTGACCTGACCATCATCATCCTCATCCTCACAATGTTTTTTGTAATCAGTCATATGATTAAATTGAACATTTTCTCAGAGTGGTGCAAAAACACTAGGTGCTTAAATCATGACACCTATCTGGTGGGGAATGATACTGGAGTGAAGGATAAGCATAGGTACACGTTTCTTATTGGGATATTTTCTCATGTATACCTAACCGCCGACGCAACAGATCATCGGTGAAGTCACCACCCCCCCCCCCCTCAATCCAGCATGGGTCGCGATCCCAATTTAGTGCTACTTTAGGCAATTGTTAGCTGGTTACCATTGTTAGTTTATGTCAAATCTATAGGCTTCGAATACAAATTTATGAAAATGGAAAGCCACCACCCGACCGTCGTTATCATTCAATCCGTCCCCATGTAGCAGGAGACGAAGTTTGATTAGTGGCTGGAATTGTGGAAAATTCTGGCAGAGGTGTTGTGAAATGCTGTTGCATAGTTTATTTCGGGGGCCAATGTGATTTTGACAATATAGAATTAGGTGCCGAACATTTTCGTTTCGGCAGTAACAAAAACATTCAGGAGATGCACGTTTTTGAATTCGAAATAGATGGAGTTTGGATGAAACATATCAACCCGAAGTCTGGTGTGGAGTGAGTTTCATTTCTTTGATCCATAAGATTACAATTTTGGTAGACTGGTCACACCGAACTGATGCGTAATCGCTTCACGAAGGAGATGTGGGGAAGACAGGGTGCGCTTTCGCTTAGGCTGTCCCAGAAACGTCCAGTGGCTGGGAAGAACGATATTTTTAAAGAATGATGTGTGGCGTGCAGTTACTGTGTGATTGTTGGCGTTGCGAAATGTCCTACCTATCTCGTGCACACATGTTTGGGGTACGATAGTACTGATATAATATGGTGTGTTCTGTTCTGAGTCGCTAAATTTATGAAAAGTATCAGCTTGTGTATTCGTCGTCTGGTATATAGTGAGGTCCGTCCTGAGTTCAGTCGAAGTTTGTTAATCTTACGCGATCTTACATTTACCACGAGCAATGATATCTTTCTTCAGAGCCGAATCATGTCCCCCTTCTTGGATCACTTTCCCATCGTGGTATCACTTAGTATCGTTCCTCCACAGCCAAGCCGCGGCGTTTACGAAATCGTATGGGATTACACAAGACGAGACCCAGCACGACTAACTACACTGCTATACAACACGAATTGGGATCAATTCTTGAACAGTGAGTTGGGCATTGTAACTGACCAGTAATCTGCCACTCTAACCACTGCCAAACCATGTATTCCCATGAAAACTGTGCTACAAAAGCCACTTCAAAAACCGTGGCTGACAAGTGAGCTCAAACGCCTTATTATAAAACGAGACAGACTATTCCGGCATGCGTGGCAAAACAACAACGACAGTGGCTGGGACCGCTGGAGATATCAACGGAACACGGTGACTAGCATGAAGACAATTAAAATAAAACATATACAACGGCAAGTACAAAAACTCATAGATCACAAGTATGACTCTCCCTACAAATATCACCAAACACTGCATGCCTTAGCAGGACGAACCAGAGAAGATGCGATACCACCGCTCGAAGTACCTGACGGAAATATAGTGACAGATTATTATGACAAAGTTATGCTACTAAATAATTACTTTGCTTCACAATCTACTCTGAACATAACTGGTGCACATCAGGTCCCAGCCCACGACAACTCGATTACAGTGCCTACTCTTGGAAGTATTCAAATTGAAGGACAGGAATTTCTTCAGTATAATCAATTTCCTAAGTGCAAATAAATCCACTGGTTCAGATCAAATTCCAGTCAAACTTCTCAAATTATCTGCCATTATGATCTCAAAGCCTCCCTCAAAGTTATTCAATACTTCACTTATGGAATGTATTTACCCAAGCATGTTCAAGGAAGCAGACATTAGGCCAGTATACAAACACAAAGGGTCTCCTTCAGACTACACTTGCTACCGTTCCATAAGTATTCTCTCAGCATTCTCAAAAATGTTTTAGAAAATCGTCTATGTACATATCTACTGCCATCTTACTCAGCATTCTCTACTTACAGATTAACAGAGTGGGTATCGTCGCAGCCATAGTGCAGAAAAGCCGCTGCTGTATCTGACGCACAACTTGTGCAAATCACTTGACTCTGGACATGACTATCTCGATATTTATCGCTGTTTTAATAAGATCTGGCACAAAGGGCTCCTCTTCAAATTGCAAAAATCAATTTGGACTTACTGACTCACTCCATGACTGGTTGCAATCATATCTACTAAACGGAAGACAAACACGTACGGATCGGTTATGCTTTTACAACGACCCAAATTAAAAATGCGGGATGTCCACAAGGGTCTGTCCTAGGACGCTTATTATCACTAATGTAATTTGACGAACTTTCAACACGTACAACACATGACATTCTCTTATTCACAGATGGCACTTCGCTGCATACCTCTCACACCACTGCCAATCTTGACGCTGCGCAACGGACATTTAAACGTGACTTAGACGAGATATATAAATATGGTCAAGAATGGGCAATCACCATCACACTTAGAAAACAATTCAACAAACGTTTTCACACAAACGTCAGCACAGCTTGCCAACACTACTATTTGGAGGCAATAACATACCAATACATGACAATACAATACAACACATACCTATCTTGGACTCACCCTGTTCCAAGATCTATATTTTCACGAGCACATAAACATAATCTACGAAAAAAAAGTTAACAGAGCACTTGGTTCACTGTACAATATACACCCAGACAGATTCTAGATCAGATAAACACCACATACATCAGACCCAACTTTGACTATTGTGATGTTATTTACAATGGACAAATTACAACCCAAGATTAAACACGATTAGAAACTTTACAAGCCACAGCAGGACGACAAGACACGACCTTACCCGACCTGACCTGACCTGACCCGACCTGGCAGGTTCACTGTAACTGCATGGCAAGGCACTGGCAATACAAAAGAATTGTGCAAGGCACTATAAAAGGAAGCGCAATCCAGTGGACCAAAATCTAAGCAGCACCATCCAAAGACCGGGTAGCAATAGTGCTACCAGCCTCGCAGGACCAAAAAAAACTCTGGAACCCTGGACTACAGGGTAACCTCTGGGACCCTGGACTATAGGGTAACCTCTGGGACCCTGGACTATAGGGTAACCTCTGGGACCCTGGACTGCAGGGTAACCTCTGTGACCCTGGAATACAGGGTAACCTCTGGGACCCTGGACTACAGGGTAACCTTTGTGACCCTGGAATACAGGGTAACCTCTGGGACCCTCGACTACAGGGTAACCTCTGGGACCATGGACTACAGGGTAACCTCTGTGACCCTGGACTACAGGGCACCCTCTGTGACCCTGGACTACAGGGTAACCTCTGGGACCCTGGACTACAGGGTAACCTCTGGGACCCTGGACTACAGGGTAACCTCTGGGACCCTGGACTACAGGGTAACCTCTCGGACCCTGGACTACAGGTAGCCTCTGAGACCCTGGACTACAGGGCACCCTCTGTGACCCTGGACTACAGGGTAACCTCTGTGACCCTGGACTATAGGGTAACCTCTGTGACCCTGGAATACAGGGTAACCTCTGGGACCTGGACTACAGGGTAACCTCTGTGACCCTGGACTATAGGGTAACTTCTGTGACCCTGGAATACAGGGTAACCTCTGGGACCTGGACTACAGGGTAACCTCTGTGACCCTGGACTATAGGGTAACCTCTGTGACCCTGGAATACAGGGTAACCTCTGGGACCCTGGACTACAGGATAACATCTGGGACCCTGGACTACAGAGCACCCTCTGTGACCCTGGACTACAGGGTAACCTCTGTGACCCTGGACTATAGGGTAACCTCTGTGACCCTGGACTATAGGGTAACCTCTGTGACCCTGGAATACAGGGTAACCTCTGGGACCCTGGACTACAGGGTAACCTCTGGGACCCTGGACTGCAGGGTAACCTCTGTGACCCTGGAATACAGGGTAACCTCTGGGACCCTGGACTACAGGGTAACCTCTGTGACCCTGGACTACAGGATAACCTCTGTGACCCTGGACTGCAGGGTAACCTCTGTGACCCTGGACTACAGGGTAACCTCTGGGACCCTGGACTACAGGGTAACCTCTGGGACCCTGGACTACAGGGTAACCTCTGGGACCCTGGACTACAGGGTAACCTCTGGGACCCTGGACTACAGGGTAACCTCTGGGACCCTGGACTACAGGGTAACCTCTGGGACCCTGGACTACAGGGTAACCTCTGGGACCCTGGACTACAGGGTAACCTCTGGGACCCTGGACTACAGGGTAACCTCTGGGACCCTGGACTACAGGGTAACCTCTGGGACCCTGGACTACAGGGTAACCTCTGGGACCCTGGACTACAGGGTAACCTCTGGGACCCTGGACTACAGGGTAACCTCTGGGACCCTGGACTACAGGGTAACCTCTGGGACCCTGGACTGCAGGGTAACCTCTGGGACCCTGGACTACAGGGTAACCTCTGGGACCCTGGACTGCAGGATAACCTCTGGGACCCTGGACTGCAGGGTAACCTCTGGGACCCTGGACTACAGGGTAACCTCTGGGACCCTGGACTACAGGGTCTCAGTGGAGAGCCACCTGCCAGTTCAGGGAGATCCTTCATCTCCAAGAGGTGAATTGTGCAATGCCTCCACCCTATAAATTCTTTGTCATGTTCTCATATTGAAAAATAATCTCCAAAACTTACCCATTCATTCAGATTTGGCTGCCACATCATTCGTCATAATAATAAGCATGTGGTAGAAAGCGCTTCGTGGCTCAGTGGTGGCGCATCAGTAACGTGGCACATGGCTCCGCCTTCCGCCCAGATTGAAACTCGCAAAACCACTTCCGCACACTGAACGACTCTATCTCGTCATCTATAGAATTGGAAGTCTGAAATGGAGATTTAGCAGCCAATATAATGCTAACAAATATAGAACGCCCTGCCACAGGTCAAGAGAATACCCCGGACAACGAAAGGTGAACCGAGCGACCAAGAAAACTCAAATGTGACCACTTCAAGTGGAATTGATCATGGTGACTTCAATAGAAATCAGGCGGACATTCGCCAATATTGCTCTAAGTTCGATTTTGTACGTCTCAGGCCGAAATACATTGTTGGAATATAAGCTAGCATTTTTGTTGACTTATCTTCAAATCATTCCAAGTTGGCATTTAGGCCAGCATAATGCTGGGACTAATGCGGAAAACAAAATCACGATAAACATATTCAAATAATTTGCATAGTCTTTTGTGTCCAAGTAGCGTTTGATGTCTTGACGACATTTCCCAACTGTCTCGGTTGCTGCCAATATGACTTCGTATGACCTGAAGCCAAATGGGTGAAAAGTGTGCCTAGCAATGGATGTTGTGACAATGGAGATGGATCGGTGAGAAGTGTGCGCGGTGATGACGTTGTGACGATATGAATGAATGTACTCAGTGTCCTGAAACCTGCTGGAAGCTGGCGCAGTTGCTAACAAGGACTGCCCGCCGTGTGATCGAGGCCGTACGTGGCCAACTGGTGGCAGTAGACAACATATTCATACATCTATAGTAAGATTTTTAAAAGCGTAAACCCGTATTCCAAACAGGGAAGATGCCTGTCCGGTTTTCCCCACGGCATTGCAGCATTCGTCTATGCCTGGTGTAACACCCTTTGAACGTTATTCAGCAGAACAAGTGGGCATTGCATTCGTGATGGTATTCAGAAACGGCGATACACACTTATCGGACGATTGCATTAACACCGAAGTATACTTTACATACTATGCAAAGGAGTGCAGAGAACGTTTGCCGATGAATTTACCGTTACGGCGTTAAAAACCAAGAAGTTTTCAACAAAATGCAAACAACCAAGAGGGAAAGCAAAGCATAAACGGGCCACCACAGCGTCTCATGCAACTGAGGAAACTTGACAAAACCATGGTCATTTTGTGCATTGTAGTATTTCACTCTCTATGCTGTCCTTCACTCAATTATTCAGCCCAATATGAAGCAGATTGATGTTGAAATGCCAACAACGCCGTCGGCACGGGTTGGGGAACCCATCAGACATCGGCAATCATCCCCAATATCCTTATCTGTACCCGTCCTTTTACTCAGCCTGTCCAGTTCGGGAGGAGGGGTGGGATTGAGGTGGGAGGAGGGCGTGATGGGGAGGTTGAGAGGGTGGTACTTGGATTCTGGTAATCACGATGATATCCTGCCTGACGTCGACCAACAAGTGGTATGTAATGTAACTTGAAGATGACTCACTGAAGTTTTCAATGAATATTGTTTATCGTCGAACACAAATCTTCAAAGCGGTTCTCCAAAATTAGAAATTCGGGTGGCGAAAAAAGCAAAGGTTCCACTTGGCTCTTTTCAAAGACATCGCAACCTCGATTCAACTTCTAAGGTGAATGTGTGACCTTCCATCTTCACTTTTAACAGAGGGTTAATTGAGTGAACGTGACTTTTTTTTCAGTGTCCGGATCCTGCATATCACACCGTATCTGAACCAATCCCGTAGAGCGGCACGCCGTATATAAACCGATCACTCGGTGTGGCACACCGCACCTCTACCGTCTCGCAGTGTGGCACATCGCACCTCTACCGTCTCGCAGTGTGGCACACCGCACCTCTACCGTCTCGCAGTGTGGCACATCGCACCTCAACCGTCTCGCAGTGTGGCACACCGCACCTCAACCGTCTCGCAGTGTGGCACACCGCACCTCTACCGTCTCGCAGTGTGGCACATCGCACCTCAACCGTCTCGCAGTGTGGCAGACCGCACCTCAACCGTCTCGCAGTGTGGCACACCGCACCTCAACCGTCTCGCAGTGTGGCAGACCGCACCTCAACCGTCTCGCAGTGTGGCACACCGCACCTCAACCGTCTCGCAGTGTGGCAGACCGCACCTCTACCGTCTCGCAGTGTGGCACACCGCACCTCTACCGTCTCGCAGTGTGGCAGACCGCACCTCAACCGTCTCGCAGTGTGGCACACCGCACCTCTACCGTCTCGCAGTGTGGCACACCGCACCTCAACCGTCTCGCAGTGTGGCACACCGCACCTCTACCGTCTCGCAGTGTGGCACACCGCACCTCTACCGTCTCGCAGTGTGGCACACCGCACCTCTACCGTCTCGCAGTGTGGCACATCGTACCTCTACCGTCTCGCAGTGTGGCACACCGCACCTCAACCGTCTCGCAGTGTGGCACACCGCACCTCTACCGTCTCGCAGTGTGGCACACCGCACCTCTACCGTCTCGCAGTGTGGCACATCGCACCTCAACCGTCTCGCAGTGTGGCACACCGCACCTCTACCGTCTCGCAGTGTGGCACATCGTACCTCTACCGTCTCGCAGTGTGGCACACCGCACCTCAACCGTCTCGCAGTGTGGCACACCGCACCTCTACCGTCTCGCAGTGTGGCACACCGCACCTCTACCGTCTCGCAGTGTGGCACACCGCACCTCTACCGTCTCGCAGTGTGGCACACCGCACCTCTACCGTCTCGCAGTGTGGCACACGCACCTCTACCGTCTCGCAGTGTGGCACACCGCACCTCTACCGTCTCGCAGTGTGGCACACCGCACCTCTACCGTCTCGCAGTGTAGCACACCGCACCTCTACCGTCTCGCAGTGTGGCACACCGCACCTCTACCGTCTCGCAGTGTGGCACATCGCACCTCTACCGTCTCGCAGTGTGGCACACCGCACCTCTACCGTCTCGCAGTGTGGCAGGTCGTACCTCTACTATCTCGCAGTGTGGCACATCGCACCTCAACCGTCTCGCAGTGTGGCAGACCGCACCTCAACCGTCTCGCAGTGTGGCACATCGCACCTCTACCGTCTCGCAGTGTGGCACACCGCACCTCAACCGTCTCGCAGTGTAGCACACCGCACCTCTACCGTCTCGCAGTGTGGCACACCGCACCTCTACCGTCTCGCAGTGTGGCACATCGCACCTCTACCGTCTCGCAGTGTGGCACACCGCACCTCTACCGTCTCGCAGTGTGGCAGGTCGTACCTCTACTGTCTCGCAGTGTAGCACGTCGCACCTAAACCGTCTCGCAGTGTGGCATACCGCACCTCAACCGATCTTGCAGTGTGGCACACCTAATCCAAACAGATCTTTTGGTGTGGCATGCTGTGCCTGAGGTGATCTCCCAGTGTGCCCACCGCATCTAAACTGATCTCTTAGAGTGGTACACTGTGCATTAGGTCATCTCTTGGTGATGGACGTCAACCACCCTATGTGCCACGTACGAACGCGCCGTGAGGTCTTCTTACGTAATGCAAGGAACACACTGGCTACCACCGTCACCCCAGATTAACGGCGGCCATGCATGATCAACATGGAGCAAAATACTTCTAGCCTTCGCATGCAATCCTATTTATGCTTGATGTTTAATCCGATATAAATTCGGAATAGCTTTAGAGATGTTCATATTATCTTTGGTGGTCCGAGGTCAGCATGTTGGAACTACGTTGCAAGATCAGCCTAATACTGCGATTGCTATGCAAGATGGATTAGATCTCGACCAATCTCATATGCAAGTGTATGGCGACTGTGCATACCGTTAATGACACATCACCTTCATCTGACCTGACTATGCCTTCAGCTGAACACCTATATATCTAATCGGAGCCACACAGTATTGCTAGACGCCCATTGGTATCACTAACAGGCATCATAAAACGGATCAATATTCGAGGAAGAAAAGTACCCCAGCGTGGCCCATGCTGGGATGACGTTGATCTGCCATAATTGTGACCTTGAAGTGAACAGGAATTATCTGATTGCTGCTGAATTTTCACAACAATCTCATAGCGTATTTGGTGAATATCCTCGGCATTCTACGGAATTTCGTACATAGTTCAGAAAGACCCGTATGTCCTGGTGGCAAATCATTGGATATAAATTAAAGGTTAAAGTGATCTTCACGATCCAGGAAATACTTCAAGCTAGAAAAAATGCAAAGCTATATTGCGATGTTACGAGCACAGGTCATTGTCAATACATACACTCGTTGAATCCCAGCGAGTTTGGATGAGTTTATAGCAAAGTGTTTATAGGCTTGACGATGACCTATGGTGAAACGTCGCAATATAGCTTTACAATTGAAGTCTTTCCTGGATCGTGACGATCAATTTACCTTCAATCTGTCGGCAATCATTATATGGAACCCCGATTTAAACTCTTATGCATTGTACACATGCAATTATTTGCTTCAGCAGTAAAAGCAAGTGTAAAGAGAGTACTTGGCCTCCTTAGCACTGACACGGAGGCCACTCATTACCAATTCTTGATAGCAGCCCTTATCCCATACCTACCAACCATTCTTTGAATGCGAGTCATTTTGGAACAATGGCCTCGCCTGCGGTCGGTGACCGTCGAGGTGTCCAGACCTGGTCCTATTGACTCGTTCTCTTTGCACTCGATCTGTATACCAACCATGACTGGGCCCGGCAGTTTCATACGCCTCCCACGTGCCATGGCTTTCCGCTTAGCCATGCTGGTCATGCCCGCCACCATAACCGCCATGCCGACGACCACCATAACGACTGCCGAGTATTCTCCTCCTGTCCGTGCTCAGGCGGACAATCAGAGTCGCTCATTAGCTCACTAAGCCGGCCGCTCTGTGTACCAGCCGTCGACACCAGCCGTCGACACCAGCCGTCGACACCAGCCGACGACACCAGCTGACGACACCAGCCGTCGCAACACGCCAGCCCGCCGCTCGAACTGGATACGTCGATGGGGGGGGGTCGTTTGGTGGCGGACCGGCCGACCTTGGCCCATCATGGAATAAAGCACCGGCGGAGCTCAGGCTGGCGGCCGTCCGAGCGGAGGATTTCGCGCGCACACTCTGAATAGCAATGGCATGCGATTGCCTTGTCTTGATGGACCGTCAGTCGTCGGGTATTGTTTCCAGGTCTGCCGGCGGATCCGCTCCGGCCAAACTGAATGTCTGCGGCCGGCGGGCCGTGCGGCGAGCAGCGCCGCGGATACGGGTCTCGCTGCGACACAGGCGGGTCACGGCACGGGCGCATGCAGGGTCGATGCGACACAGACGGCTCACGGCACGGGCGCGTGCAGGAACGGGTCGCTGCGACACAGACGGGTCACGGTACAGGTCGCTGCGACACAGAAGGGTCACGACACGGGCGCGTGTATGGTCGCTGTGACACAGACGGGTCACGGCACGGGTCGCTGCGACACAGAAGGGTCACGACACGGGCGCGTGGATGGTTGCTGTGACACAGACGGGTCACGGCACGGGTGCGTGCAGGGACGGGTCGCTGCGACACAGAATGGTTAGGGCACGGGCGTGCAGAATGGCGTGCAGGGACGTGCGACTGAGGTCACCGCCGCCGTCGGCACGCTGCGTCTGCGGCGGCTCGACCAGTTGGCTTCATCGAGCCCGGGGGAGAAACGAAATCAGCCCGGGCGCGTCCGCCCGGTGACGTCACGCATCAACAGCCCAGTGGGGAGTACCGTGCCAAGGAAGCCGGGTAAAATGGCGCCCGGGGGCCTCCTTTGGTGGACTAATTGCTCCTCGTCATCACAGTCTGCAGCATGCTCACTCGGGCCGTGCGTCGACCCGATGCGAGCTGCGAGCCGCTGAAGCAAGTCATTGGGAAGTCAATGGAAACATTTCAGCAGCACTGCGCTCTCATTACCCGCATTCTATGAGCTGCTATGAAACATTTACAAATCAAGTTGACACATGCGTATTTTTTAGATTAAAAAGCTTCACTGAAAGCTAACTCATGCCAGCCTTCTGCATAACCAGGAAGCAAACGTGTGCTTAAGGTTCTCGCGCCACTTACTGCAGCAGTCACAGTGGAGCTCACCATGGCTCGCTGGGCTGCCGGAGGTAAGTACAATGCGGCAGCATGTCGAGATATAGGTCGCTCAAGCACCCTCACTGTGGTCGATTCTGCTCGTCTGGATCCGGAACGCGGACAGGGCTTGTGATGCCGGCCTGGTCGGGCGAGACCGGCCCTTCGTTCTGCTCTGGTCTAACCATGACATCTGAGTACAACTATGGCGACGCCATGAAGAGCCTTGCGGCGGACTGTGGCACATGCATACTCCTCAATGTAAAGAGATAACGTCACAGGGCGCGGGCACAGAGTTTGATGAAGAAAATGGTAGCATGTCACCAACTGACATACGCAGAGCCAGGTGTTGTCCAAGCGATGAGCAAGCCACGAAGGACGGAGGAGGGGTCAGGGGGTCAAGATGCAATGTCGAGCGGCCGATGAGAAAATAGGAAGCTTCAACCAAGTAGGAATGAAGACCGGCCAAATTGCTGTCCTCATGGCTACCCCTATGCGCACACGGATGACAGCTTGGCCACAATCAGCAATGTGTCGCATGACTGCTTTCCGGATTCACGAGTGGAAGCCGAAAAAGTCAAGAACATGTTCAAGCCGCAGCGTGTCATGGTGGAGGTCTCCCCATAACTTGCCAAACTTACAGGACCACCCCCTCAAAGACATGCCAAACTTGCAACACCACTCCTCTAGGCTCCACGGTGGTTTATGGACCAGCAAATGTGGAGAAGGAAAACAAACTACATCTCTCACACTCATTGCAGGGAATAATTGAACTTGTCCCTCACGCCTGTTGCCAAGCAGACAACTTCTGCAACGAACAATGGCAAGCAACTACAGGTGGAGAAGAGAACAAAACGACAAACCGAAAAATCGGTACCGCTCTACAACATGAAACGGCATACATCGAAGTGAAGTCTCTCTGGCAATCATGTGTCCTTCGCACCTATTTGTCGTTTGTCATCGTCACTGGCGGATCCAGGGGGGGGCATTCCGGCCATGGCCCCCCAAGCGCTTTAAGGGGGGGGGGCATAGTGTCTTTTGGCCACCCCCCCCCCAAACCAACAAAAGTAAACTGAATTAAAATGCAGTAACCTTTGCTGAGGTTAAAAAATAGCGTTCCGGGTGAAATAATCTCCAATTTTAAAGGTATTTTGCTATAATTGTTTGGAAGCACTATATGGTAGGATAGTAGATTCTGACACATCGAGGGTTCTATGCTGTTGAAGTTCTGCTTACAGCAAGAGATGACGAAATCAGCAGTTTCCTTATTCCTTCGTCAGATAGGTTCATGAAGTTTGTTTAGCCAGTAACGGGCAAGCGGACCCAGTGAGCCAGATTTCGAAAGCGGAATTTGAAGAGGATGTTTTGTGCGAGTGACCAGTTGAGCCCAGTTGAGCAGCATGTTTCGTATGTTGGTGTTGGGGTTGCTAAGATGAAGAGACAGGCTACATTGACTGATTTTTTCAAGAAGAATAGCAAGAGGAGGTACACTGGCGGATCCAGATTCTGACACACATCGAAGGTTCCATGCTGCTCAAGTTCTGCTTACCGCAAGTGTTGACAAAATCGGATCCGCCAGTGTGTATACGTGCACGAACGTTGACGTGGTACAAGACGTTGAACGTGAACGTGAACGTTTTGGTAAACAAAAACAAAAATCCGGTAACATAGAAACGGTGGAGGTAGGCTGTGGCCCCTACACAGGCAATTATGTTGTCAATTTGTTTTTTTTTCTTCAATGGGCCCCTTTGCCAAATAGTGGTCGAAATCCGGTGCTTTTGACCAAAAATAGTGGGAGAATAGGCACCCTCCAAATCCGTTCGACTCCTCCCCTGCCGCAATTCCTACGTACGCCAGTGGGGGAGGGGGAGGGGAGGGGCTGACGCCGAAAACCGAAAGTTGCCCCCTCCCCCAAACCGGTGGGCTAGATCCGCCAGTGGTCAGCGTATCCATTTCAGTTGCACGCCAGCAGCATTGGTCAACAGTGCAACCCACCGCCCCCCCCCGCACACTCCACCATTGACAGAAGCAGCCGCGACGCTCACAAGATGGCGTTCTGCGTCGACAATGCGCCCCATCCACAGTGGTGCCCAGGCAGCTTCCTGTCTGGAACACCTCCACAATGACTGTGAATCACGTGCAAACACGCGCGCTCTCATGCGTTCGCGATGGCTCATTCATTCGTGCGTCTGTTTGCTCTGTGAAGTTCGGGCAGTGGCTTAATTAGCTACGAATGAGCAATCGAGTAACATGGCTGAATCTAAGTTACATGGCGTCGTTTTGACAGGTTTGCGCCGCCATGTCAGGATTCTCGCGTCAGGGCTCCGGGCTCAGGCTCTTACTCAGGGCTCCGGGCTCAGGCTCTTACTCAGGGCTCAGGGTTGCCACGTCAGGACTCAGGGCTGCCACCTCAGGACTCCTATGTCAGGGCTCAGGGCTGCCACGTCAGGGCTCAGGGTTGCCACGTCAGGACTCAGAGCTGCCACCTCAGGACTCCTATGTCAGGGCTCAGGGTTGCCACGTCAGGGCTCAGGGCTGCCACCTCAGGACTCCTATGTCAGGGCTCAGGGCTGTCACGTCAGGGCTCAGGGCTGCCACCTCAGGACTCCTATGTCAGGACTCAGGGTTGCCACGTCAGGGCTCAGGGCTGTCACGTCAGGACTCCTATGTCAGGGCTCAGGGTTACCACGTCAGGGCTCAGGGCTGTCACGTCAGGGCTCAGGGCTGCCACCTCAGGACTCCTATGTCAGGACTCAGGGTTGCCACGTCAGGGCTCAGGGCTGTCACGTCAGGACTCCTATGTCAGGGCTCAGGGTTACCACGTCAGGGCTCAGGGCTGTCACGTCAGGGCTCAGGGCTGCCACCTCAGGACTCCTATGTCAGGGCTCAGGGTTGCCACGTCAGGGCTCAGGGCTGCCACCTCAGGACTCCTATGTCAGGACTCAGGGTTGCCACGTCAGGGCTCAGGGCTGCCACCTCAGGACTCCTATGTCAGGACTCAGGGTTGCCACGTCAGGACTCAGGGCTGTCACGTCAGGGCTGAGGGCTGCCACCTCAGGACTCCTATGTCAGGGCTCAGGGCTGTCACGTCAGGGCTCAGGGC
Source organism: Ashinkailepas kermadecensis (assembly GCA_034440615.1). NCBI lineage: Eukaryota > Metazoa > Arthropoda > Thecostraca > Neolepadidae > Ashinkailepas > Ashinkailepas kermadecensis. The sequence goes on along the minus strand of JAOTOM010004498.1, from coordinate 173,112 downwards.
TGCCACCTCAGGACTCCTATGTCAGGGCTCAGGGTTACCACGTCAGGGCTCAGGGCTGTCACGTCAGGGCTCAGGGCTGCCACCTCAGGACTCCTATGTCAGGGCTCAGGGTTGCCACGTCAGGGCTCAGGGCTGCCACCTCAGGACTCCTATGTCAGGACTCAAGGTTGCCACGTCAGGGCTCAGGGCTGCCACCTCAGGACTCCTATGTCAGGGCTCAGGGCTGCCACCTCAGGACTCCTATGTCAGGGCTCAGGGCTGCCACCTCAGGACTCCTATGTCAGGACTCAGGGTTGCCACGTCAGGGCTCAGGGCTGTCACGTCAGGGCTGAGGGCTGCCACCTCAGGACTCCTATGTCAGGACTCAGGGTTGCCACGTCAGGGCTCAGGGCTGCCACCTCAGGACTCCTATGTCAGGGCTCAGGGTTGCCACGTCAGGGCTCAGGGCTGCCACCTCAGGGATCAGGACTGTCACGTCAGAGCTCTTAAATCAGAGCTCAAGGCTGCCACTTCAGGGCTCAGGGTTGTCACGTAAGAGCTCTTAAGTCAGGGTTCAGGGCTGCCACAGGGCTCAGGGCTGCCACAGGGTTCAGGGCTGCCACAGGGTTCAGGGCTGTCACGTCAGGGCTCTTACCTGTGTTTGGAATATTCGTGACGCATGCATTGTATGACAGTAGTGTTTTATGTGCCTTCTCGCTTTTATGTCGTGATGCATTGTGGCACGTATGGCGACATTCTGGTACTTGTAGCATGCTAGTAATTGTATGACGCCGTTGTTTATGATGCTCTGGTGATTTGTGACGTATTGGAGTTGGTGGATTCACCAAATAGTGCAAACTCAGACGAAGCGAACTGATTTGGGTCCAGTGAGAGCCAATGTCTACGGAAATTATAATAATGCATCCTGACAGAATTGATTGAGGAATATATCCAACAAACGATCGGATGAGACTTGAGGTATGCACAATGCCGTCATGAAACTGTGCCGTTGGAATTGTTCGTCGATGCTGATAGTTAATACAATATCACTACTTTGGGAGTCGTTGCCGAATTAGCCTACGTTGTTTTGTGGTAAAGAGTGTAGTGTATTATATATTACATTATATTTCCGATATGTTTTATGTTTGATATATATATATATATATATATATATATATATATATATATATATATATATATATATATATATATATATCAGATCTGTTGCACCTTGAGCATATGATAATTGCAGACAAAGTGGTGTCAAGCATGGCAAACACCAGCTCACCCGCAACATGTTGACAGGAACCTGACGGCATTGCATGTGAAGTCAGATGAACATGCCTGCTTTAGCACATCCACTTCCACACCATGCGATGCTCCTGGGAGAGAGGAGGGCACTCAAGGTTGTCTTCGTCCACTCCACGTCCGTGAAATCCGAACCTATCCGGAACTCGTCCTCGTCCACTCCACATCCGTGAGACCCGAACCTAGCCGGAACTCTTCCTCGTCCACTCCACGCCTGCGAGACGAGGGGGAGCTTGGACTTGTCCACATGCACCTGCGTCATCAGGCTCAGACTGGCTGCCGGCTGGTTTTGCGACACAGAGAGGAGCTGGTTTCGTCCTCAAACTGCACTGACCACACTTTCTGACACTTTTTGTCGGCAAAAACAGCCTGCACCTTGCTGATGATGTGGCTGGCGATGGCACACTGCGCGGTACAGCTGCCAGTTGGAGAACTTTGTCGCCTCTGATTAGTGTTTTTCGCCCGCGAGGTATTCCAGCGACTGATGACTTCATTAACTGCCTCAACTTCCGCCGGAATTTATGTGTAGCGTCGGCGGTGCTCGCCGACGGCGACGTCCAATGCCTGGCAGCCCAGCCGGCGTTGTGCGCAAACCTGCTGCCGAGGAAAAGTTTGTGCATACGTTGTGTTCGTGTCGCGGCGCGCCGCACTCTGGCTCACCGGTCCCCGGCCGGGCCGCGGACGATAGCTCACCCTGGCGGTCGCCCAGGGTCATCAGTTTGTGCCCACCTGAAGGTAAACGGCCGGGGTAAAGCTAAAGGTAAAGCCGTTTACCTGAAGGTAAACGGCTCTTGCAAGCAAGCCACAGACAGGCACGCGTGTCCACTTTGCATGGGTCACGGTGAGGGCACTTGACTTTGCATGGGCACTTGACATTCTGTCATCGCTTTCGGGATTTCACACGTGACATATGTGCGAGCCATCCTCAAGAATGACTAATCTTATTCCAGGAAAAAATCAGCATAGCACCAACGATCATAAATTCAGCCATCGTTGCATGTATGGTGCTTTTCTTGTTTCAGAGGATTCACATACTGGGCCAATTGAAACCAACAAAACATTGCTTGTGGATGTGACATGAGTGTCGTACAGCTGTGGGTGGAAGGGTTCATCACATGCGCCCGCTAAATAAGAATTGGGCAGTTGTAAGATGTTCAACAGGATATCAAGCGACAATTTCCTTGTCAGGTGGATATCACAGGGCAAAGTACCGAAGAAGTACGCAACACAGGCGCAGTTTACGTCCAGAGGCCCATCAACACCGGTGAAAAGGGAATATAATATTTGGTTAGTACTACAAACTATTGGAACACCCCTCAAGATAATGGAAGGCACTGGAATATATATTTCGATATATATAGGATGCATTGTGGCTGGTAATCCGATGAAAACGATAAGCCGTGGAAAATATTATAGTTGCACTTGCTCATATGATATCCGTATGACTCATTGCCGCTATGACTAGATTGACGGAACTTGGTACAACCGGCTGTGCTCAAAATTGACTCTGGACTTACGAACTCTAAAATTGTTCATAAGTGCGAGATAGAGTGAGGCTGGATTCCACCAACAACCGCGGGAAATGCCCACAAATAGTTCCCCATTTCAGCGCTATCAGCGGAAGAATACTATCTTCACGAACCAGCGTCCATCTGCCGCGCTCTTCCTGATACGTCCGCAGAGACACAGGCAGAAGGTCAGCGTACATGGTCGCAGCCTCGGCATGTAATGCACACCTAATGCTGGGGTGAACTGGCGCAGAACTGGGTGGAAGGGCCATCCACATTTCGGGAAACTAGCGCCACGCATAGGTGGAGTGGTCCGCCCCATACTATGCTCCTCGGCGATTGCTCGGTGCCCCACCAGTTCCCAATTTGCTGCTCACAATGCATGGGGAGAGTGCGCGGGTTAGTGCAATACGAGTTGTCGCTGAGGGTATTGACAGAAGTGGTGACGGAAATTGTTTCCGACATCATTTTGTACCGATTGGTTCGAATCAAGCCAATCGGTATTGCAGTCTTGAGCTTGCTTCGCCGTTTGTATGTAGTTGCACAGATAGCTTCCATCTCTGACATCTCCTGTTTTTCCATTTACCTCTCATTTCCTGTCAACCAGACCCCTCACTCATGGAAATCAAATCATCTGTTGATAAAAGACCCCTGGTGGCCAATGGCATCGTCGGCTACAGGACAATGTCTTCTGCCGTGAATGGCCGACTAGTTGGTGTGTGCAGTGTTGAGCAGAGGCTGTAGTAGGCGATGTGGACGTCATCTCGGTAGGCTGAATGGCCGACTAGTTGGTGTGTGCAGTGTTGAGCAGAGGCTGTAGTAGGCGATGTGGACGTCATCTCGGTAGGCTGAATGGCCGACTAGTTGGTGTGTGCAGTGTTGAGCAGAGGCTGTAGTAGGCGATGTGGACGTCATCTCGGTAGGCTGAATGGCCGACTAGTTGGTGTGTGCAGTGTTGAGCAGAGGCTGTAGTAGGCGATGTGGACGTCATCTCGGTAGGCTGAATGGCCGACTAGTTGGTGTGTGCAGTGTTGAGCAGAGGCTGTAGTAGGCGATGTGGACGTCATCTCGGTAGGCTGAATGACCGACTAGTTGGTGTGTGCAGTGTTGAGCAGAGGCTGCAGTAGGCGATGTGGACGTCATCTCGGTAGGCTGAACGGCCGACTAGTTGGTGTGTGCAGTGTTGAGCAGAGGCTGTAGTAGGCGATGTGAACGTCATCTCGGTAGGCTGAATGGCCGACTAGTTGGTGTGTGCAGTGCTGAGCAGAGGCTACAGTAGGCGATGTGGACGTCATCTCGGTAGGCTGCTGCAGGACGCCCCACAATGCCTGCCCACCTTTACCAGATGGGCCCCTGTGGCTCTTATTAAGCCTTAATACTTTATACTTTATGCACCAAACAAAACGACCGCATTATTGTGCAACGTCCTGAAGCACGCCTCTTGACATGAAAATTGATATTACTGCTGCAAAATCGGTCTCCTCTCTCGCTGGGTAAGGATATCTCGGTAGTCCGTTCGGGTACAGTCAGCAAGGGTACACTAATCTGTATGTTCGTCCTACGACGACTACCACACTGGCAAACACGGTAGCATTTAGCTTTCTCCGGTCCCTCTTCCAAATCGCTCCCCATCCCTTTCTGACATCACCATCGCTTTTTGACATCCCATCCTTCTCATGTACTCCCTCATTTTCACCCATACTCTACCATGCCTTTTCCACATCTACATCTGCCCCTAAGTTCACATTCCACATACACATCGCTCCTCATGCCGCCTCATGTACTATCCTACTCCTAAAATAATCACCATGCTCCCACATAGCATCGTGCTCCACGTCCGCACCAGCCCACCACCAGTCCATCTGCCCTCTACTACCTCACCACCAGGTCTGAACCAGCCCACCACCAGTCCATCTGCCCTCTACTACTTCACCACCAGGTCTGAACCAGCCCACCACCAGTCCATCTGCCCTCTACTACCTCACCACCAGGTCTGAACCAGCCCGCCACCAGTCCATCTGCCCTCTACTACTTCACCACCAGGTCTGAACCAGCCCACCACCAGTCCATCTTCCCTCTACTACCTCACCACCAGGTCTGAACCAGCCCGCCACCAGTCCATCTGCCCTCTACTACCTCACCACCAGGTCTGAACCAGCCCGCCACCAGTCCATCTGCCCTCTACTACCTCACCACCAGGTCTGAACCAGCCCGCCACCAGTCCATCTGCCCTCTACTACCTCACCACCAGGTCTGAACCAGCCCGCCACCAGTCCACCTGCCCTCTACTACCTCACCACCAGGTCTGAACCAGCCCGCCACCAGTCCATCTGCCCTCTACTTCCTCACCACCAGGTCTGAACCAGCCCGCCACCAGTCCATCTGCCCTCTACTTCCTCACCACCAGGTCTGAACCAGCCCGCCACCAGTCCATCTGCCCTCTACTACCTCACCACCAGGTCTGAACCAGCCCGCCACCAGTCCATCTGCCCTCTACTACCTCACCACCAGGTCTGAACCAGCCCACCACCAGTCCATCTGCCCTCTACTACCTGACCACCAGGTCTGAACCAGCCCACCACCAGTCCATCTACCCTCTACTACCTCACCACCAGGTCTGAACCAGACCGCCACCAGTCCATCTACCCTCTACTACCTCACCACCAGGTCTGTGCCAGTACTCTACCAGTCCATCTGCTCTCTACTACCTCACCACCAGGTCTGAACCAGCCCACCACCAGTCCATCTGCCCTCTACTACCTCACCAGCAGATCTGAACCAGCACTCTACCAGTCCATCTGCCCTCTACTACCTCACCACCAGGTCTGAACCAGCCCGCCACCAGTCCATCTGCCCTCTACTACCTCACCACCAGGTCTGAACCAGCCCACCACCAGTCCATCTGCCCTCTACTACCTCACCAGCAGGTCTGAACCAGCCCGCCACCAGTCCATCTGCCCTCTACTACCTCACCAGCAGATCTGAACCAGCACTCTACCAGTCCATCTGTCCTCTACTACCTCACCACCAGGTCTGAACCAGCCCGCCACCAGTCCATCTGCCCTCTACTACCTCACCACCAGGTCTGAACCAGCCCACCACCAGTCCATCTGCCCCCTACTACCTCACCACCAGGTCTGAACCAGACCGCCACCAGTCCATCTACCCTCTACTACCTCGCCACCAGGTCTGTACCAGCACTCTACCAGTCCATCTGCTCTCTACTTCCTCACCACCAGGTCTGAACCAGCCCACCACCAGTCCATCTGCCCTCTACTACCTCACCAGCAGGTCTGAACCAGCCCACCACCAGTCCATCTGCCCTCTACTACCTCACCACCAGGTCTGAACCAGCCCGCCACCAGTCCATCTGCCCTCTACTACCTCACCACCAGGTCTGAACCAGCCCGCCACCAGTCCATCTGCCCTCTACTTCCTCACCACCAGGTCTGAACCAGCCCGCCACCAGTCCATCTGCCCTCTACTACCTCACCACCAGGTCTGAACCAGCCCAGCACCAGTCCATCTGCCCTCTACTACCTCACCACCAGGTCTGAACCAGCCCACCACCAGTCCATCTGCCCTCTACTACCTCACCAGCAGGTCTGAACCAGCCCACCACCAGTCCATCTGCCCTCTACTACCTCACCACCAGGTCTGAACCAGCCCGCCACCAGTCCATCTGCCCTCTACTACCTCACCACCAGGTCTGAACCAGCCCGCCACCAGTCAATCTGCCCTCTACTACCTCACCAGCAGGTCTGAACCAGCACTCTACCAGTCCATCTGCCCTCTACTACCTCACCACCAGGTCTGAACCAGCCCACCACCAGTCCATCTGCCCTCTACTACCTCACCACCAGGTCTGAACCAGCCCGCCACCAGTCCATCTACCCTCTACTACCTCACCACCAGGTCTGAACCAGCCCGCCACCAGTCCATCTGCCCTCTACTACCTCACCAGCAGGTCTGAACCAGCACTCTACCAGTCCATCTGCCCTCTACTACCTCACCACCAGGTCTGAACCAGCCCACCACCAGTCCATCTGCCCTCTACTACCTCACCAGCAGGTCTGAACCAGCACTCTACCAGTCCATCTGCCCTCTACTACCTCACCAGCAGGTCTGAACCAGCACTCTACCAGTCCATCTGTCCTCTACTACCTCACCACCAGGTCTGAACCAGCCCACCACCAGTCCATCTGCCCTCTACTACCTCACCACCAGGTCTGAACCAGACCGCCACCAGTCCATCTACCCTCTACTACCTCACCACCAGGTCTGTACCAGCACTCTACCAGTCCATCTGCTCTCTACTACCTCACCACCAGGTCTGAACCAGCCCACCACCAGTATATCTGCCCTCTACTACCTCACCAGCAGGTCTGAACCAGCACTCTACCAGTCCATCTGCCCTCTACTACCTCACCACCAGGTCTGAACCAGCCCACCACCAGTCCATCTGCCCTCTACTACCTCACCACCAGGTCTGAACCAGCACTCTACCAGTCCATCTGCCCTCTACTACCTCACCAGCAGGTCTGAACCAGCACTCTACCAGTCCATCTGCCCTCTACTACCTCACCAGCAGGTCTGAACCAGCACTCTACCAGTCCATCTGCCCTCTACTACCTCACCACCAGGTCTGAACCAGCCCACCACCAGTCCATCTGCCCTCTACTACCTCACCACCAGGTCTGAACCAGACCGCCACCAGTCCATCTACCCTCTACTACCTCACCACCAGGTCTGTACCAGCACTCTACCAGTCCATCTGCTCTCTACTACCTCACCACCAGGTCTGAACCAGCACACCACCAGTCCATCTGCCCTCTACTACCTCACCAGCAGGTCTGAACCAGCACTCTACCAGTCCATCTGCCCTCTACTACCTCACCACCAGGTCTGAACCAGCCCACCACCAGTCTATCTGCCCTCTACTACCTCACCACCAGGTCTGAACCAGACCGCCACCAGTCCATCTACCCTCTACTACCTCACCACCAGGTCTGTATCAGCACTCTACCAGTCCATCTGCTCTCTACTACCTCACCACCAGGTCTGAACCAGCCCACCACCAGTCCATCTGCCCTCTACTACCTCACCACCAGGTCTGAACCAGCCCGCTACCAGTCCATCTACTCTCTACTACCTCACCACCAGGTCTGCACCAGCAGTCTACCAGTCCATCTGCCCTCTACTACCTCACCACTACGTCTGCACAAGACCGCCACCAGTTCATGTGTCCTCTACTACCTCAGTTTTTCTACCCCGCACACCACCTAAGCGGACATTAGCACGGACCCTCAGACAGACCCTCAGACAGTCTATCGGACGAACTCCCAGACAGTCCCTCAGATGGATCCTCAGGCAGTCCCTCAGACGAACTCTTAGACAGCTCCTGAGACAGTTCATCAGGCAGACCCTCAGACAGTTCATCAGACAGACCCTCAGGCAATCCATCAGACGGACCCTCGGACGGACCCTCAGATAGTCAATCAGACGGATCCTCAGAAAGACCCTCAGATGAACGACCAGAGGCCTCCTCAGATGGACCCTCAGACAGTCCATCAGACGGACTCTCGGACAATCCATCAGACGGATCCTCAGATGGTCCATCAGGCGGACCCTCAGAGAGCCCCTCAGATGGACTCTCAGAACGTCCATTATATGGAACCTCAGATAATCCATCAGACGGACTCTCAGAGAGCTCCTCAGACGGACCCCAAGACAGTCCATCAGACGGACCCCAGACAGCCCATCAGACGACAAAACGACCGTATTTTTGCGATGCCCTCATTGCGATGCGATGCACTCATCATTCACCAAAATGCCCTCTACTACATCACCACCAGGTTTGCACCAGCCCTCAACCAGTCCATCTGCCCTCTACTACCTCACCACTGCGTCTGCACAAGACCGCCACCAGTTCATCCGCCCTCTACTACCTCAGTTTTTCCTGCCACGCACACCACCTAAGCGGACATTAGCACGGACCCTCAGACAGACCCTCAGACAGTCTATCGGATGACCCCCCAGACAGATGAACCCTCGGATAATCCATCAGACGGACCCTCATTCAGTCCCTCAGACGGACCCCAGACAGTACCCCGGACAGCGTGGCATCTGCTGCGGTCCCTCGGTGGCCAATTCGGCGCACGTCAGACGTCCATTTGGAGTCACGACTGTGAATGATGACACGCGCCGCCGATCGAATTTGGATGAGGCGAACGGGCACGGGACGGCGCGCCGCGTCGCTACTGCCCGGGCGGAGGCAACCAGACAGCGGAAAACGGCATCAGCAGCGCTGATGAGCGCTCGTCAGCGCCGGCCACCGCCCTCTCCCCGCCCGCATGCTTGTGTCCGGTGACGTCATCCGCTGTGCGCGACGTCACCGGCTCTCGGCAGCTTGGTGGGCGACTCTTCCGGTCCGCGGTCGCCCACTCAGGCGGCAGCTGAGGATACGGCGGTGGTGCGAACACAAGCGTGTGCTAAAGGGATATTATTTGAGGACAAATAGGTTTACTGGAAATGCAATTATTTATAGATCGCGTCAGTTCGATTCTTACATTGGTTCCGGCGAGCGAGAGCGATGTTTAGTCAGGTAGTATAATGCAACGGGCCCAAATCATGATAATCACCATGGGTATGCGTCAGGACCTAATGCGTGGCTTACTATGACCAGCTCAAATTCACGATTATTTAGAAATTAGTTATTGCTGGACCGCTCACTGCTCTCTCAGATGTAATGTCTGGACCGCGATCTTGCCTGCTGCCACTAATGCGATGATCCACACAATTAAGATGGGCTCTAAACAGTGATTTTTTTTCTCACATGCAATATGTTGAAGTTTATCGATGTGGTGCTTGTATTTTATGCGTCACGTACCACGACATCAAATGGAAGTTGCAAAATCATTAGCTATAACCGTTTACATTAGGCTATTTAGATTAGTGGCTATTTTACCGCCAAGGGTTCACCAGCATCCAGTTTGTCAATATTCGAGCCGATAATTTGTCTTCTTCTTTAGCAGTGAAGGAGTGCGATCTGCTAGAGAGTAGAGACAAATTACGTTACGGAAGTGACAATAAACCGGCTTATGTGGCAACCGGTATCAGGCAAACAAGACAGAAAAGGTGAGAGGCGCCTGACGGCAAACAAAGTGGCGTATAGGGCAGGTACTGCAGGACATACAGAACATACCATAAAGACATACACTGCTACGTCTGGCAGGCAATTAAGTCTTTTAAATGTCTTAACTAAGCAGTAATGAGGCAGGCAAAAGCAAGGCAGTCCAGGCTTACTTATCTTCTCCCTAAACCTCCGGCATCATCGGACAGAAATCATGCACAAAGATCAGGATCATGGCTCGCGCATGATAACATCTAAATCTTTATTTCGCGCCTGCCCATCTCCCTCCCTGTGAGGAGCCAACGACTCCTCACCAATGCCAGCACCAACTTCTAGCGGAGACAGCTTTGTTTTTGGACGGTGAAGAAGTTTCGCGTCGCATCGTACGTCCACGACTCTTCCCTGCCGTTTCTTGCCGAAAAGACTTCTTCCACTGCAGCCAGGGCCACTGGTCGCGAGGGATCGCGGCGCTCACCAGCACCATGACGTCACCGACTGTCACGTTCTCCGCTGCAGATGGCCACTTGTGTCGCTGGGACATCACTGACAGCAGCTCACGCCGAACCCGCCACCAAGCATCACCGACGATGCGCTGAACGACGGTTCAGCGTAGACGTAGATCGCCCTGGGTAGCTGAACTTGTGACGGGAGCGGGACCACTTCCTACTAACTACTAACTCCTACTAACGGGACCACTTCTTACTAACGAAGAAGTAATTTGGAGTTAAGGGCGGGTCGTCCTTCAGATCCGTGCCGCAATAAGATGGCGGTATGGAGCCAAGCATTCCTTCTATCTCCGTGGAAGCCGTCGACAGCTCATCATCAGCAAGTGATGCATTTGGCGGAACCACTTGCAGCGCCCACTTGGCTGATGTGATCGGACTTTCCAACGCGCCACCATGATGCGGTACAGAGGGCGGGTTCATCTGCCATTCAAGGCCACGTTGGCCGAGCTGGCGGCTGATCTCGAAAGCAGCCTGGTCGATGTCCTCAGTTCTCTTTGGACACCTAAGACATTTGTAGCCTTGCCACTTAGCACTACTTCTTGTCGACCCTTCAGTGCCACCATTCGAGTCCGAACGAGAAGAGATGCATCTGCCGTCATTTTCAGGTGGACAGCCCGCTTTGCAGCGCACGTGAACACGCAAATGCATCCCTGGCACATGTTTTTTTCTGGCTATCTGTGTGATGTAGGGACCAGCGAAGTGGACACCACAACAGGCAAACGGTCGCAACGTGTGCCCCAGGCGACGTTCTGGCAGTGGGGCGATCAGGTGTGCTCCCGGCTGTGCTCTCTTGCGGCGGCATACCGTGCAGCGACAGTCCCACGACCTGGCCGCTTGCCGTCCGGTCATAATCCGCAAACGTTCTGGTGTCTCGGCTGAGACGTGATTCACTCGGCCTGCGTGCGAATCACGTGGTGAACGTTGATGATGAGGTTGTCCGCGTGACTCTTCTGTGGTAGAATGATGGGATGTTTGACATCAGGCGTAATGGCCGCCTTCTGTGGTAGGCCAGATACCGTGAGCAAGGGCGTCGCCACCGGGGCAGTCGCCCCCTGCCGTGAGACTGGGGGGCGCCGCCCCCTGAAATTTCAGGAGGCCCCTATCCGGGAATGCACAGCAAAAAAAGTGAGCAAGAAGGCCGACGAGACATGAAAGGAGGCCTCCAAGATGTGAGAGGAGGCCCCTAATTTGAAGGAGTCACCTAGGAGAGGATAGGAGGCCCCCAGGATTACAAAGGAGGCCCCCAGGATTACAAAGGAGGCCCCAGTATTGAAAAGGATGCCCCCAGGATTGCAAAAGAGGCCTCCAGGATCGCAAAGGAGGACTCCAGGATTGCAAAGGAGGCCCTCAGGAATGCAAAGGAGGCCCCAGGATTGCAAAGGAGGCCCCCAGGAATGCAAAGGAGACCCCAGGATTGCAAAAAAAGGCCTCCAGGATTACAAAGAAGGCCCCAGGATTGCAAAAGAGGCCCCCAGGATTGCAAAGGAGGACTCCAGTATTACAAAGGAGGCCCCAGGATTGCAAAGGAGGCCCCCAAGATAGCAAAGGAGGCCTCCAGAAATGCAAAGGAGGCCCCCAGGAATGCAAAGGAGGCCCCCAGGATCGCAAAGGAGGACTTCAGGATTGCAAAGGAGGCCCTCAGGAATGCAAAGGAGGCCCCCAGGATTACAAAGGAGGCCCCCAGGATTGCAAAGGAGGCCCCCAGGAATGCAAAGGAGGCCCCAGGATTGCAAAAAAAGGCCTCCAGGATTACAAAGAAGACCCCAGGATTGCAAAAGAGGCCCCCAGGATTGCAAAGGAGGACTCCAGTATTGCAAAGGAGGCCCCAGGATTGCAAAGGAGGCCCCCAAGATAGCAAAGGAGGCCTCCAGAAATGCAAAGGAGACCCCCAGGAATGCAAAGGAGGCCCCCAGGATCGCAAAGGAGGACTTCAGGATTGCAAAGGAAACCCTCAGGAATGCAAAGGAGGCCCCAAGGATTGCAAAGGAGGCCCCCAGGAATGCAAAGGAGGACTCCAGGATTGCAAAGGAGGCCCCCAGGAATGCAAAGGAGGCCCCAAGGATTGTAAAGAAGACCCCCAGGATTGCAAAGGAGGCCCCCAGGAATGCAAAGGAGGCCTCCAGGAATGCAGAGGAGGCCCCAGGAATGCAAAGGAGGCCTCCAGGATTACAAAGAAGGCCCCAGGATTGCAAAGGAGGCCCCCAGGAACGCAAAGGAGGCCTCCAGTATTACAAAGGAGGCCCCCCAGGATTACAAAGGAGGCCCCAAGATTGCAAAGGAGGCCTCCAGGATTACAAAGGAGGCACTCAGGATTGAAAAGGAGGTCCCCAATATTGCAAAGGAGGCCCCCAGGATTGCAAAGGAGGACTTCAGGATTACACAGGAGGCTGCCCTGAATGCGGACTTTTCAGATTTAGAATGCCAGTACCAGCAAATTTTGATGGACTACCCTGCTTCCCGAGTTCTCATTATGGGTGATCTCAACTGTGATTTTCTCAAAGATAACAATGATAATGCAAAGAAACGTCTATGTGAATTTTTGTCGGATTTTGATCTCTCACAATATGTCACTGCTCCTACTTACCGTACCGGTTCGCTTCTTGATGTTCTGATGTGCAATGATGACGATCTGGTCCGATGCTGCGGTGTGAAACATTGTCATTTTAGCCCTCACAAATTTGTACGTGCTTATTTATCTGTGCCGAAGTGGCGGCAGGCCAAAGTTACTGTTCAGACTCGCTGTTTACGCCGCATTGATACCCAGTCATTTCATCACGATTTGGTGTCCATCGATTGGAGTGGGGTGTATTTGTCACCAACTGTTTCCGAAAAGTGGGACCAATTTTTAGGGAAATTTATGCCGGTACTCGACTCCCACGCCCCCTTGCGCTCGGTTAAAATCAGAAACCCCAGCGCCCCCAAGCTCTCTGATACTACAAAAGCCCTTATGGCCCGGCGCAGGGAAGCCCTGACAGAGGTGGGACATGGCTCAATCCGCTATAGCATCCTAAATAAAGCGGTGAAACGCGAGATTCTCCGTGATAATCGAGAGGAGTATAGCAGGAGAATAGAGGAGGGTGGCGCGCGGTCTGTATTTAAAAGCATAGACACCGCAGTTGGTCGAAACAATTTCGACAAACGCGTCATCCCTACCGCGTCCCCAGATGACCTCAACACTTACTTTGTGGGGGTAGGTCCCCGTGTAGCAGCGGAGGTGGCCGCGCAGGGTAGTTCCCCCAACCTACCATGCTTGCTACCCCGTGTGGGTGCCTGCGCGTTCAGCCCCTCCCCCCTCTCACTGGCGGACTTTCAATTACTGGTCCTGGGGATGCGGTGCTCTGCCTCCGCAGGAGCAGACGGGATTTGCATGCGGATCGTGCGTCTGACCCTCGACGTGTTAGGAGATATATATCTTCACCTGGTCAATTCCTGTCTTGCGAACTGCGACTTCCCCCCGCTTGGAAACATTCCCTCGTTTTTCCGGTTTATAAATCAGGCGATTCATCCTTGGCTTCCTCTTTCCGTCCAATTTCCATAGTTCCCACCATCGCTAAAATTGTAGAGCGTGCTGTACACCAGCAGCTCTACGGCTACCTGTCCTACAATCGCCTCCTCTCCCCTACCCAGCACGGCTTCCGTCCCAATCACTCTTGCGAAACCGCACTCCTGTCCCAATCCGACCGTATCCTTTCCGCCAACGACCGTGGGGATGTATCTCTTCTGTGTCTCCTCGACCTCAGCAAGGCATTCGATGTGATAAACCATGAGAAGCTCCTCGCCAAATTAAGCATCCACGGCATAGAAATATCCTGGTTTTCGGCCTACCTGAGTGATCACACTCAGAGCGTCAAAATTACTGATCGTTTAGGCAACACAAAAATATCTTCCCGGCTTCCCAACAACGTCGGTGTGTTCCAGGGTAGTTGTTTGGGACCGCTCCTGTACAGCGTGTTCAGCAATGACCTCAGCCTCTTTGTCGAAGAGGCAGAGGTCACTCAATTCGCAGACGACACGTCCTTACTCGTCAGCGGCAAAAAACGGGATATAATATCCACTTCAACCACTGATACCCCACCCCTGATCTCCCGTCTCGAGCGCGTCCTGGAATGCCTTGATCAGTGGTTTCGCGCGAATGGTCTAAAAGTGAACGCTGCCAAGTCGCAACTTCTTCTTTTGGGCGGACCTCAAAATTTGCGCAACATCCCCGACTTTTCTGTAAAATTCCGTGATCAAAATCTCGTCCCCTGTTCTCAAGCCAAAAACCTCGGTGTCATTTTTGACCGCACGCTGTCCTGGACGCCCCATGTTACCCAGCTCACCGGCCGTTGTTTCGGCACCCTCATTGGTTTGTCACATGTGAGGCACAGCCTACCGTCCGAGATTCTCACTACCCTCGTTACAGCCCTGGTCATCTCCCAGATCCGGTACTGTATTTCGGTTTATGGAAACTCCACCCAAGAAAACACCAACCGGGTACAAAAAATTATCAACTTCGCTGCTAAGATGATTTTCGGCCGCAAAAAATTCGATCACGCCTCGGATCTGATAGAGGAACTGGACTGGCTGAGGGCGGATGAGTTAGCCAGCTACCACACACTCACCACGCTCCATAAGATCCGTAGGCAGGGAGTCCCTGAAGAGCTGGCAGATTTGTTTCGAACGGTGGGTGAGCTGAGGGAGAGAGAGGTACCGCGTCGAGGCGATGACATCCATGTCACTCGGTGGCGCACCGAGATGGGCAGGCGCAGATTTCGGGTCAGGGCTCCCTTACTGCACAATGCATTGCCTCCGGAGATCAGAGAGCTACCTGTGTCGAGGTTCGGCCGAGCTTTGAAGCGCCATATTGTTGGCGGCAGGGAATGATTTATGCTATATGACCCATGTGTGTATACGGTTTTGTTTTTAACATCTCATTTTTCATATAGGTATGTATGCCAGTTTCACCTTTTAGCCTTTTATACCTGCATGCAGTTTTTAACTCTTGACTTTGAGCCGTAATAACCATGTCTTTATTGGATGGTTCAATAAACAGTCTGAGTCTGAGTCTGAGTCTGAGTCTGAACAGGAAGTCCCCAGGATTGCAAAGGAGGCCTCCAGGATTGCAAAGAAGGCCCCAGGATTGCAAAGGAGGCCCCAGGATTGCAAAGGTGGCCCAATACGGGAAGGGAGACCTCAGAAAATGAGAGGAGGCCCAAAGACGGAATATAAAGCCAGTGGATATGAGATGAGATTTCGGAGACGCAAAAGCAGTCCCTAAAACGGGTAAGGTTCCACCAAGATAGAAAAGGATGATCCTGAAAAGTGTCAGGAAGCACCTAATTCGGAAGAGGGCGATATAAGATTGGAAATGAGACCCTATGATAAACGAGGAAGCCCCTAAAATATGAGAGAAGGGCAATTAGATAAGAAGGATGGCTCCCAGACGGGAAAGAAGGCTTCAAGACCGGTAAGAGGGTCCCCAGGAAATGACAAGGTAACTGAGATAGGAAAGGTTGCTTGCAATTTGGGAGAGGAGGTACCTGAGAGAGAACAGGAATCCACCAGGAGATAAGAGGCCACCCTTAAAATGGGCAAAGATATAATCAAAACGCAGAACAGGAGGCTCCGAAGACGTGAGAGGAGGCCCCTAATTTGAAAAAGAAAGCCTCTAGAAGAGAAAAGGAGGTCCCTGCCGGACTCGAGAGGAGTCCCTCGAGATCGAGTAGGAGGTTTCCAGGGCCGAATGAAGCCCCGACGACCGGAAGGAATTCCCAGGAAATGAGAGAAGGCACTTAAGGTGGGAGTGGCAGGTAGCAGGTATGGAAGGAGGCGAGGTTTCCAAATTGAAGATCCCTCAAGACGGGTAAGCTTTGCGAGGACAAAGGAGGCCCACGAGGCGTGGCAGGAGGCCCCTAATTTGGCAGAGGATGCCCCTGGAACATGAGAGGAAGCCCCATGCCACGTTAAAGGGGCCTTAGGATGTGGGAGGAGCCCCTCCAAAACGGGAGAGGAGGACCATTGAATATGGAGGAGGGTAGGATGCACGAGAAGACGTCCAAAAGCCGGTAAAAAGGCTCCAGGAAATGAGGCAAGACCCCTAAGACGCGAGAGGAGGTCTATAATTTGCAAGAAGCCCCTGAAATGCCAGGAATCGTGCCGGGGTACTTGAAAATCACGATATGGGCCCAAAAAGATCCGGCCGGGGCCCCGGAATATCACGCTGAGCCTAGTTGTACCAAAAATTCACGCTCGGACCATGAAAATCACGCTAGGGGCACGATAGGTAGTACCGTTCCCCAACAGTATCATTGGGACACAAATGAAGCCGGGGCAACGAAAAACAATCCGGACATGGATAATCACTCTGGGGCCCCAACAACGACATCAAAAACATCAAAAACGTATTGGACACCCACAAAGTGTCTAGGTCCTTAAAACTCGAGCTAGGGATCCAAGCAAATGACGTCGGGACATAAAAGATTACATTGGACTAGAAAAAAAGTCGCGTCGCAGCCCTTCAAAATCTCACTGGACACCAAAAAGGTCGCGCCTGGACCCAAAAGGTTACAGCTGCCCCAAAAAATCAATTATCAACCGGAATGTCACTCTGCTCCTCAAAAAAAAATCGGGTCAAAGTCCCCCCAAAACCCGTTGGGCACTGGAAAAAAACGTGTCAGGGCACCGAAAAAAATCGCACCTGGAAACCGAAGAATCGTACCAGGACCGAAAATAACGCATAAGGACCTTTAAGAAAATAGAACTCGATGTCCAAAAGTTCACACCGAATCTCGATAGAATGGACCCCAGCACCGGAAAATTAAGAACAGGTCCAGAAAAAATTCCCCGGAGGGCATTTATACTCCGAAAGGTGCCATCGGCTGAAAAAAGTCCTTTGGTGGCCGCAGTGACATATCAAAAGGGCAAATGCCCCCTCCCTCCTAAGAGGGATATGCTCCCAAAAATCGAGCCGAGGCCCCCAAAAGTCGCGCTGGGGCCACACAAATTCGCGTCGGTCCACCAGAATTCGCATAGAGACTCCTAGTAAATACGCCGGGCCCCAGAAAACTCGCTCCGAGGCACAAAAATCTGCAACAGGAACCGCCGAGATCGCGTTGGGGTCACAGCTAGGTACAACGCGCCCCGCAAACTCGAGCCGGTCCCACCAAATTTCGCGCTCGGACCCACAATTCCCATCGATAATACCAAAAATTTGGCCTGGGCATAAAAAATTAACGTCGGGGCTGCCAACAATTGGCGTCTAGGGCCCCACATAGGCACCGTGTGATCCCCAAAGTCGCATCGGTATCCGAAAAATAAAGCCGGAGCCCTCCAAAATAATGGGGGATTCCAAAAAAGCCCAGGTCAGGACAATGGTTCTGGAGCACCGAAGATGTCATCAGATGCCTTGACAAATCGCGTACGGCATCGAAAAACATACCGGAGCTCGAAGAAAATCGAGGTGAGATACAAAAACATGGCGCCAGGGACTCGAAAAAATGAGGCCGGGATTCGGAATTTAAAGCAAATTCAGACGAGATCCACAAAATCGCGTTGAGCCCAGATAACTGGCGTTGGGTCCCGGAACCACGCGCCTGGACGCGATAAGTCGCGATAGGACCCAGAAAAAGCCCCGAAATCGTACCGGGACACCACAAATGTGCGTCAGAAGCCCCAAATGAACACAGCGGGATCCTAAGAGCACAACGAGGACCGAGAATGCGACTGGCCCTCCAAAGCGCAGTCTCGCAAAAAGCGACAGGACCCGAAAACATGTGTTGTAGCCATAACTATATATACCGGGAACTCTAGAAAACATCATTAAAAAAAAAACACCGGAAGCTCTCAAGGCACACAGGGACCATATGACTGCACAAGGGCCTGAAAAGAGGCTGGGGCCGCAAAAAGCAACATGGTCCGAAACGAACAAAAATGCCGGGCACTAAGTAAACACATCGAGATCTTTGAAAGCGTCCCGACAACTAAAAAAATCTTCGGTGCACAAAAAAGCAACAAACCCTAATACGAGCAGTAGTTTCGAAAAGGCGTTGGATCTCTAACAAAAATGGATTGGAGCCCTAAGACACATCCGTAGACGAAGAAATACGAAACGGGTTCAAAGAAGTACACTCAGGCTGGGCCTCGGTTCGGTAGCCAACCTGGAAGCATGTTTAATCAGAGATATGAGGTGAATCAAAGCTCACGGGGATCCGCATTTCTTTACCATAAAATATGGGAAGTAGGGAACTAGGGATCGAATTTAATTCATTGAATTTTCGCAGCGAACGACCATACGATGCATTTTATCACGTCAGATATGGCACAAGTCTATCATGTGGCAATAATTAGCAAAGCGTAGGAGGCCCAGCAGAATCCGTAGCATCGCACGAAGTGTGGCGAATGCGCCGAATGCGCAAGATGGGTGTGCAAGTGCAATAACGTTGGAGTCGTGGCGACCGCGCACTATGAACCGGAACGTCTGAAATCTGGAAATTTTATATTTTAAAGTGATTTGCGTAGGTGTAATTTCAGCAGTGCGAGGTGACTTGTCAAGGGATACCAAAATAATACATTCGAACAGGGTGGGGGAGCTAGGGTTGAAATCAGACGAATCAGAAACGATAGTGATAGATTAGGCCCCTGCACAGGATAATCCAGTCGATCACTAATTATTGTATTTAAAATGGTCTCCTTTGACAGAATAGTGGTCTAAATCGGAAAACTTACGCCCATGGAACAAGGTCAACATTTCGGGGGGAAAATTCCCCCTCACAAACATACAAAACAACACCGATGCCCCATATTAAATGGGAGGAACGATGTTTTAAAACGTATTTTCTTCCTACAAAGTTGTCTTCTGTGATTGCAGCCTGCATGATTAGAGCTTCCCAGCTTCAGTACCTTCTCAACGACACAATTTACAAAACGATACAGCACAGCGATAACCATGGGCGTGAAGGCGTGGAATTCGAAGGTTTTGCATTATTTATGCATTATCATTGTTACATTGTTGCATTGCCATTGATGCATTGTTGTTCAATGCTTGTTCTTGCCGTGAATTTATTCGCGGAGGATTTATTATCTTAGCTTCTGTGCCGAGTGCCTTGCAGCCAGCACCAAATGTTATAAAAAAAGAAGAAATAAATCCCTAAGATGACTATCAGAAAACCAATTAAATTCACTTCTCGTTGTCGCATTCGCGAAATTCTCGTCCGAGGACTGAGAAATGATCGTTTAAGCTTGTTTATGAGATCAAGCTGGTGGGAATTACTAACAGTAGTGATGAACCTAGCTATATTCAGTTAAACTTGGTGGACATAGAAGTGGGTTGATCAATGGGAGATATCTTTCAG
Organism: Ashinkailepas kermadecensis; assembly: GCA_034440615.1. Classification (NCBI taxonomy): domain Eukaryota; kingdom Metazoa; phylum Arthropoda; class Thecostraca; family Neolepadidae; genus Ashinkailepas; species Ashinkailepas kermadecensis. The sequence continues at coordinate 153,350 of JAOTOM010004498.1, read as the reverse complement.
ATATGCTCAGCACGAGCCCCACCAGCTCGCTACAATCTAGAGGCCAGTGGGAAGATTCTTCTCGTCGATAAAGCATAAAGATATTGGTTTGTTTTGGTACTGACGTATTTATCCACATTTGCTTATTTATACCCTGGTATGGCTTAGTTCTCAGCGAAAAAAAGTGATTCTTGCTATTGCGTTTTGCGTAAATGATGCACCATGCCAAGAACAAACAAGACATCAATATGAAATCATGCTCCCATTCGGGAACCATGCTAAGAGATTAAAAAGCAATAGGAGGCCCTAACACAGGACCTCCTGGAACAGTGTAATTTGCCAAATATTTCCCAGAATAGAACAGGTGCCAAGGAAAAAAGCAGTGCTAAAGAAATGTCTTGGACGTTCCTTTATGGAATTATACAAATCGAACGAAAACCGAAGACAGAATCTAGTTCATATAATTCATAAAGATAACTTTAAAAAAAGTATACCTTGCCATAGAGGATGTCATTGTTGATATATGGCAACACAGAAAGGTATGATGTGCCTGAATGAATGTGTTTTTTTCTTCTTTTTTTGTGATGGATTATTTTGTTAGGTTCGTATTCACCCATGCATATTCTGTGTAATAATATTTATTAAAAAATCAGTGGAGGCCCCCTTTTGGGGAACAGGAGGCCCCCTATGAACATTGCCCCCCCCCCACTGGAAGAATTTCGTGGCGACGCCACTGACCGTGAGAGACCTTCGGCCAGATATCCGAAGATTGTTGTCACCTGACAACATTTTCGTCCGGGTGATGATTCTGCTTGACCTGGCGATATTTCTTCCTGCCTTGAAATCTTCTATTTCGTGTCCAAAACGTTAGCGTTGAGTGATCTTAATCCAGTAACCTTCGGCATACCTGAGTTCCGGGACGGTGATAACTCCACTTTCCTGTGTTCGGCAGCCACGCAGCGGTTTCCTACGACGCATAGAACCAACGCAGTTACTCTGCAGAGGCGCTTCATCGACGAGTGCGCTTGCTCGTTTATAATTAGCTGTTGTCGGCTGAGTGGGAGGAAATCTTCCCATTCTGCAACCCTTTTAGGCTTTCATCTGTGGATAAAGGAGCAGTATTTGCAGACCATTCCGAATGGTCCTTGGAAGCAGGAAACTAGGCCCCACTATCCCCGGCGGCGTGACGAAGTGAGTTCCGCCGACGGCAGCCACGCGAAGCGTCGTCTGCCGGGTGGTCTGCGTCAGGCACGTGTCTCGACTGCCGGGTGGTCTGCGTCAGGCACGTGTCTCGACTGACATGGGATGTTTCACTCCGTGTGAGGGCAACACGGTTTCTCACAAACATTTCAGGCTTTGCGAATCGTCATGTATCCAAGAAAGAATATTACGGCTGTACGCCCAAAAGCAGTGACATGACATTGGGATCTGAAGACACCCAGCAATCTTGATCCCAAGACGTACTCTCAGATGCGTGGCCGTTAGCTCTAGCCGTGAGATGCTGGTGACTTTTGACGGTGCTACACGAGCTTTCGCAGCTACAAAGCAGACGCGCAACCCTTGGTCGCCGCTAAGCAGATGTCTGGCGTAAGCGGCAGCACCCAGTCCTTCCTGCGACGCGTCAGCGAACGTGTGCACAGACACATCACCGATCTCAGGCAGATCAGGTCACAGGCGACGTGGGATTCGCATCGGTAGCAGCGCTCCTACCTCACTCATCCATTATCGCGGACATGTCTCCAGATCTACAGGAAGTGAGTCATCTCATCCGATACCTGCTCTCCAGCAATGTTGGATCCCAATCTTAGGTCGTACGGTGAATGGTGGCAGAAATTCTATTGGATCGAGTATGCTTGCCAGTTTTGACAGGACCACGCTTTTGGTGAACACCATCCCTTTTGGTGAACACCATGCCTTTTGGTGAACAGCACCCCTTTTGGTGAACACCATCCCCTTTGGCACGTCTATCTTGTGAACGAATTAATCAGCTTACGTATTCCACTCCATTCCAGGAATTTTGGTCACAGGCAGTTTCGAAAGTTATGAGCTTATGCTTACTACTTTATCTTCTTCCGGTACAGTCTCCAGTGGAGCCGTGCGATTCGAGCACCAGCCGTGAATAGAGAACCCCGCGTTGCCTTGCTTCAGACAGGCAAAAGCAAGTCAGCTTAGGCTTACTTGTATTCTCCTTCAGTCCCCGTCACCATCGGACAGAAGTCATGCACACAATTTACGGTCATGTCTCGCGCATGATAATAACGAAATAGTCCTTCCGTACCTGTCCATACATGACACGCGATAGGACATTTGAAGGGTGGCTAGCATCACAGCCTCCAGACAGGCTCCGCTGACCACCCTCGACCTGAAAACGATGCAGAGGCGTGGAAACCTTGAGAAAAAACCGAAGGAAGGACAGCCGAACTGCTTGGAAAAACAAGGAAAAACCAGGCGCAATGAATAGGCCAATTTTCCGTGTTTTGCCAATTTGGATCAGTCTCTGCCTACATATGGGAAAATAACCTATATATGTGTGTCTTTCGAGAGAGGAGAGGATGGCAGCGCTTAGGTTCAGATGGAGTGTTCCAATTTCGTGCTATGGTAGCGCTGAACTTCAAATAGAGTGTTGCGATTTCGTGCTATATCGGAACTCAAAAAGGAGGTCGAGTGTCGTTTGCTCATCCCCGAGTAGTGTGTGCAACAACAGTGGAATGTGATTTTTTTGTCGGAATAAGCGGAAATTGGGCGACGTTGCAAACTATACATGGGGCAAAGAAGTAAAAAATGTTCCATGGAACAAAGCACGTCACACTCGTGGCAAAGTGAAACTCAGCATTTCGGCGGAAGAGAATGGTGCGGCCTAACCATAGACGGGCCTCATGCCCCACCCCCCGATGACCTGATGCCCCTGTTGGACAGAGGAATGAGGTAATCCGGGGGGCACTGGGAGGTGGTGGGCGGGAGGAGGTCCATGGCCTCACGGGCAAGACAGTCTGCTCGCTCGTTGCCCGGGATGCCCATGTGGCCGGTGGTACAGAACAGTGTGAGTTGGAAGTGTGCGTGATGAGCATGGTAGAGTTGTCGGATAGCGTGGAGTATGGGTGGGTGGAGTTGGGTATGGCTACGAGGACATCAGCGGAGGAGCGCGAGTCAGTGCAAATTATGGTGTGTGTAGTGATATGGTGTTCAATCATGTGCTGCAGGAAGATTAGTATGTCTACTAACTCTGCGGTGCATGCCGAATGGTGTGGTATTAACTTTGTTTGGCCAGTGTTGGGCCCACCGCACCAGGCGGCTCTCGTACCTTTGTTGGCACGAGAGCCGTCAGTGTAGAAGTATGCGTATTGTGGGTGGGCCTCTTGATAATCGTAAAATTTGGGTGGAGCTTCGATGAGGAAGAGTAGGTTCTTGTTTTCTCGAAATATATACTAGGGGTTGGTGTGTTTCCTATGCCAAAATGGAGGTCTGTAGAAATTTGTCTGTGATTACATCCGGAAATCTCAATTCGAATGTAAGAACGTGGAGCAAATGAAGAGCAATATTATACTCATCTGTGTTATAGGTGCGCCGAGTGGGGGAGGAGGAGGACGGGGTGATAGATAAAGCAAGATTGACGGGATGATTGAGCTGTGATGTAGTCCTAACGTGCTATCTAACGAGTTGTAGTATTCTGCAGTGTTGGAGGCTTTGACCGCAGCACGGAGACTGTGATCTGTGTGATCGGTGTGATCGGTGTGGTGCGGTTCGCTCCCGTGATTAGGCGTAGTCCGTGATTTTGCATGCGTTCAAGTGACGTGATGTGTGAGGGGGAAATGCGGTCGACGATAAATTCATTGCATTCCAGGATTGCATAATCAGGCGATCTGGATTTTTGTACCCCAGTCTGCGCCCCAGTCCCGACCGGATATGCAGCGCATGCGATTTTGGCGCCAAGCACAGCGCTGGTTAACATAGACGATACGAGGGCCGAATTATAGTCCTCTGTATATGACGATTTCAAGGTATGTGAAAATGGTTTGGTGTGGGATAATCTGGTCAGGACAGCGAAGCCGTCGGGTCTGTGGAATATATGTGGTAAGCCGAGAGAAAAGCATTGTGACGGATTTGGTGGTGAGATCTGCAGACCCCCCCCCCCCAGAGGGAGCACAAACAATCAATGTGAGTCAAGGCGTTGGCGAGGTGCATGCAATTATTTGCCTGCTGATGGATGAGTGCACCAAATGGCCAAATCGTCGGCGTGAATGGAATATTTTAGACAGGGACAACTAGGAAAGTTGGATGAGAGCGTCGTTCATCATGATGAGAAAGAGGGTGGGTGATAAAACGCTGCCTTGTGGGACGCCTTGATCGAGATTGTGGGTGGGGCGGGTAGTGGATGTTTCCTCATCGGATGGTGAATGAGCGGTGAGCGTTCGCGGTTAGCGTTGGTTTCGAGATAGACTCAGAGTCTGTGCATGCGCTCCAAAATTTCGGAGGCACAACTTATATGCGAGATAGGGTGATAGCTGGAGAGTAGGTGCCGAGGTTTACGAGGTTTAGCGATAGGAATGATAGTGCTAGTCGACCAAGATGAGGGGGGGGTCGTCAGATCGGAGTATATTTAGCACCGAAAGGAAGTTGTCTTTACCGCGGTCAGATACATTTTGTAAGAAGGGCTATGTCAATTTGTTAAGGCCAACAGCAGTGTTGTTGAACTTCGAGAGAGACATATTTAGTTCATAAAGAGTAAAGGGGGCGTTGCAAGGTTCAGAGTTGTTGGAGGTGATGTGACATGTTGGGAGTATGTTGCGAAGGTATGTGGTGGTGTGTTGCGAGTATTGGGTGTTGGAGGAAATGCCCGCGTGTGGAGTGGTGAAGCGATCCGCGACGGTTGCGACTGGGTGCTGGTCATTTAAACAACATGTTGTGGGCGTCGAGAAGTGTTTCAATGTGGTGACCGCGTGGGGATGTAGCGTGGCAACTCTATGCCTCGTGGTGGGCGTTGAGGTCGCCCAGCACCAGACAGGGTTGTAGGGGAAGACCGAGGAGGTTTGTGACGGAAGATAAAGACAGCGTTGGTTTAGGGGGAAGGTACAGTGAAAGGACAATGAGCCCAAGTTGTGCAATTTGGAATTGGGAGCATGATGGGCAGCCTCTTCGCTTGGGGTTGGCCACAGAGGGGTCAGCGAGGGACGGGCCCACATGGCGGTGGGAGCCTGCCTAGCAGGCAGCCGGTGTTGCTGCCGCTTTTTGCCTCCACCGCTTAGGAGGGGGGGGGGTGACAACTTTCGACGCCAGTCCAGACTTACTCCCATTGGTGTACATAGGATTTGCATCAGGGGAAGTACAAACGGGCTTGGCGTACCCAATCCGTCCATATTTCTTAAGTCGCCGGATTTCGATCACGATGTTTCCAAATGGGGTCATTAAACAAAACACAAAAATATCAATTTTGGGGCCTCCCCCCCCCTTTTTTTTTATATTATTTTTTTTCCCCCTCCCCTTTTTGTTATGGCTTTCTCTGGTACTTCTGAATAAGGTAGCCTGCATTACAAAACCCGGTAGCCAGTGGTTAGAGCGCGGCCGCGGTCCCCCTGTCCTGGCAACGCACCCGCGCTCGTATTTAGCCCCGGCTAGGGCAGTTGGCAATAAGGCCGGGGACGCTTTCAACCCCGTATCCGTGCATTGACATGCACGTTAAACTTTCTCTGGTCAAACTTCTGCGTAACTGAATTAATGGATCGGATGGTGGGGCCAGGGTTCACGCAACAAGCTCTAAAGGACCCTGGTTCATAAAGCCACCCAACAACCAAAAATAAAATTAAAAAAAAAAAAAAAAAAAAAAAAAAAATTACGCCTGTACAAATTAACTGAAGTGTATTATTTTCCAATTTAACGCATTCCAGTCAATAACGACAGGTCGTCACCACGTTACCACGTCAACGTTCGTGCACATGTACGGGCGTATGAACGATTGTGAAGTTGGGGAAATGGGTGGGTGGTGGGGGCAAGGCTGCTGACGGCAGATACAATGGGAGGGCATTTCGGATCCCCAAACATGCGTTGAAAATGACATATTTGGACGAAAAAAAGAGTAGAAAGTGTAATTATCTAGACATCGTCACACCTTATATGATGGAAATATTATTTTAAGCCACCTTAATCATCGTAAGCTCTCGCCTTATTAGTATTTTTGGAGCATCAAATATTGTTTGGTAATCCTTCTGCCAACCGAGTTGACCCCACCCAGATCAAGTCTCTGGATCAGACATAGGGTCCTGACCAATGCTCTCGTTGCAAAATGGGCGATGAGAGCTGGGTGACCGACAGGGAGCCAGCAGTGACGCCGGACCACTGCCTGTGCGTCGTGCTGCGGCGCCTGCGACTGCTGGCCGGCGGGCCACCGGTGTCTGTCGCCTGCCACTGCTGCCTGTCGGGCCATCGGTGTCTGTCTCCTGCGTCTGCTGGCCGGCGGGCCACCGGTGTCTGTCGTCTGCGTCTGCTGGCCGGCGGGCCACCGGTGTCTGTCGCCTGCCACTGCTGGCCGGCGGGCCACCGGTGGGCCACCGGTGTCTGTCGCCTGCGACTGCTGGCCGCGGCCACCGGTGTCTGTCTCCTGCGTCTGCTGGCCGGCGGGCCACCGGTGTCTGTCTCCTGCGTCTGCTGGCCGGCGGGCCACCGGTGTCTGTCGTCTGCGTCTGCTGGCCGGCGGGCCACCGGTGCCTGTCGCCTGCCACTGCTGGCCGGCGGGCCACTGGCCTGTCGCCTGCCACTGCTGGCCGGCGGGCCACCGGTGTCTGTCGCCTGCGACTGCTGGCCGGCGGGCCACCGGTGCCTGTCGCCTGCCACTGCTGCCGCGGGCCACTGCTGGCTGGCGCCTGGCCACTGCTGGCCGGCGGGCCACCGGTGTCTGTCGCCTGCGACTGCTGGCCACCGGTGTGTGTCGCCTGCGACTGCTGGTCGGCGGGCCACCGGTGTCCGTCGCCTGCAACTGCTGGCCGGCGGGCCACCGGTGTCTGTCGCCTGCCACTGCTGCCTGTCGGGCCACCGGTGTCTGTCGCCTGCGACTGCTGGCCGGCGGGCCACCGGTGTCTGTCGCCTGCGACTGCTGGCTGGCGGACCACCGGTGTCTGTCGCCTGCCACTGCTGGCCGGCGGGCCACCGGTGTCTGTCGCCTGCCACTGCTGGCCGGCGGACCACCGGTGTCTGTCGCCTGCCACTGCTGGCCGGCGGACCACCGGTGTCTGTCGCTCCTGCGTCTGCTGGCCACGGCGGGGGCCACCGGTGTCTGTCGCCTGCGTCTGCTGGCCGGCGGGCCACCGGTGTCTGTCGCCTGCGACTGCTGGCTGGCGGACCACCGGTGTCTGTCGCCTGCCACTGCTGGCCGGCGGACCACTGGTGTCTGTCGCCTGCGCGCGCGGCCGTGGCGACAACCAACAACTTCTTCACTCTTGCTCTTGATAACTTGCACGATATGTGACATCGTGGCACCGGCTGTCCGAGGAAAGAAGAGCTACAGGACGGTCTAAGGTTTGGAATTGAAGACAAGCCTGTACCGACATAAGAAGCGAAGATAAGGAGAAATAGAGATCAAGACAGCAAGAATCATCAAGAGCTCTAGCCACCCTCGACGCGCACTCCTGCGACGAGCATGTTATCTGGGTAGATTCCCAGCTATCTGCAAATTGATTGAGTTTTTTTGGCGCAAATTCTCCGATCCGCACGAAATGCTTCTCTTTCGGGAATATCTTTCCTCAGTCATCGCATATGAATATGCAAAAAAATGTTCTGGTATGTACCTTCGGTCTGGTATCTTGAGGTCAGTTTGCAGTCTCGCTTAGGGTTTTCAAATGATAGTTTGTTCCTCCCTTCAGGCAGCTAGCTACGAAGGGGAGGGGCATGGTCACCGTGTCTCCCTCCTAGACCCTTTAATGCATTTTACCTTTCGTGGTTTTTGTTGTTTGCTTTGCCGAGGTGGAACTCAGACCTTCCCCTGCTGGTGGCACCGGCATAGTTGGTCTGCATTCGGACAATGATAACTCCCTGTAATACGCAGCGTGCGACACGCCTAACTCCAATTAGTGTGCCTTGTTGCATAGAGTGAACACTCCGAATACCAGCGTGTCGAAATCCGCTTAGAATGCAAATAGGTGCCAGTGCGACACGGCTTGCCAAGGGATTGGCGGAATTTCAAGTCAGGAAAACAGAGAGTAGATGTGCTACGGGAGGCTTACTCATCATGCGTAGGCACGCATCTTCTACGCATTATATCCCCTCACCTACATCTGACCTGTGATCATCCGAGAGGAAGATTCACACTGCATAACCTGAGATATCGCGATATAATCGACGGATCGAAAAGAAAGCTACCGGCAAAGACTCCGTAGCAATCCTCATTTTCATCTCAAGGCATACTCCCTGAACACTAGCACTTCACTTGTGGCATCACAGAGAGTGGCCCATGGACGCATTTAATATTGTGTGACTTGAGTACTGATGGCAGATAGACACATAACTGCTCTTGTTCTTCTCGACTGAGGGTTCTAATCTGGCGCCAAATGCACTAATTTTTGCAAAGTGAACAAATATGTAATACTAACGGCTTCAAACGGACAGGTGCAAGACTTGGCTATGATTTATCGAAGATCGCCAAAAATTGCTTCATCGGATTGTATTATTGAATCCACGGTGCAAACACCAACGAAGGAGACATGTGATAAGCAAAGATCACATCCCGCCCCAAATATCTGTTCTACTTTCCGTTCCCGCAAAGCTGGCCACATGTTTTTCATCGCCATTCACCTTTGCACCCTTTGGGAAAACCTGTGTGTAAGGAAAGGACAAGTCGGGCGTGGCGCTTAGCCACTGAGACCCCGCCGTGCTGCCATCGGGTCTGAGCCACTGAGACCTCGCCGTGCTACCATCGGGTCTGAGCCACTGAGACCTCGCCGTGCTGCCATCGGGTCTGAGCCACTGAGACCTCGCCGTGCTGCATTCGGGTTTAGCAACTGAGACCTCGCCGTGCTACCATCGGGTCTTAGCCACTGAGACCTCGCCGTGCTACCATCGGGTCTAGCCACTGAGACCTCGCCGTGCTACCATCGGGTTTAGCCACTGAGACCTCGCCGTGCTACCATCGGGTTTAGCAACTGAGACCTCGCCGTGCTACCATCGGGTCTGAGCCACTGAGACCTCGCCGTGCTGCCATCGGGTCTGAGCCACTGAGACCTCGCCGTGCTACCATCGGGTCTGAGCCACTGAGACCTCGCCGTGCTGCCATCGGGTCTGCATGTGATGTCGCCGGGAGACGGATGGCAAGGCCGAAATAAAAATCGTCAGTCGGTTTCATGTACTTGTGTTGTTGGACAAGTATCACCCTTTACGTAGTATACTTCGTCACCAGGAATCTGGGGCAGTGCCGCGGTCGTTGTTTAGATTGTTCGTGCCGTGAAGCCTTACCGCAGACTGGTGGAACGACTCTAGTAGTGGCTTTAGCCACTTGGCAATGTGTCGATGCCACTTGGCAATGTGTCGATGCCACTTGGCAATGTGTCGATGCCACTTGGCAATGTGTCGGTGCCACTTGGCAGTGTGTCGGTGCCACTTGGCAGTGTGTCGGTGCCACTTGGTAGTGTGTCGGTGCCACTTGGCAGTGTGTCGGTGCCACTTGGCAGTGTGTCGGTGCCACTTGGTAGTGTGTCGGTGCCACTTGGCAGTGTGTCGGTGCCACTTGGCAGTGTGTCGGTGTGACTTGATAGTGTGTCGGTGTCACTTGGTAGTGTTTCGGCCGAAGGTTCGAAATGGGTTCTCCTGTAGTTGTGGCTGGCCAGTTGTGTTCCGGTTGGCAATTGCGTGGCGTCTGCGGTACATGGTGGCTAGATGTGCTATATCTGCGGTACATGATGGCCAGTTGTGCTATATCTGCGGTACATGATGGCCTGTTGTGCTATATCTGCGGTACATGATGGCAGTTGTGCTGTATCTGCGGTACATGATGGCCAGTTGTGCTGTATCTGCGGTACATGATGGCCAGTTGTGCTATATCTGCGGTACATGATGGCAGTTGTGCTGCATCTGCGGTACATGATGGCCAGTTGTGCTGTATCTGCGGTACATGATGGCCAGTTGTGCTGTATCTGCGGTACATGTTGGCCAGTTGTGCTATATCTGCGGTACATGGTGGCCAGTTGTGCTGTATCTGCGGTACATGTTGGCCAGTTGTGCTGCATCTGCGGTACATGGTGGCCAGTTGTGCTGTATATGTGGTACATGATGTCCAGTTGTGCTATATCTGCGGTACATGGTGGCCAGTTGTGCTGTATCTGCGGTACATGTTGGCCAGTTGTGCTGTATCTGCGGTACATGGTGGCCAGTTTTGCTGTATCTGCGGTATATGGTGGCTAGTTGTGCTGTACCTGCTGGCTGGAGTCGGTCTGGCTGTCCGACTCTGCTGCCTTAATAGATGCTCCCCTCCCCGGGATATTAGGTGACTTGGCGTCTTGGGCGTGCATGGTGAAGATGACCGTGGAATAATGAACGGGTCCCCTAATGAGAGAGAGAGAGCGAGAGCGAGAGCGAGAGCGAGAGCGAGAGAGAGAGAGAGAGAGAGAGAGAGAGAGAGAGAGAGAGAGAGAGAGAGACAGAGAGAGAGAGAGAGAGAGAGAGAGAGAGAGAGAGAGAGAGAGAGAGAGAGAGAGAGAGAGAGAGAGAGAGAGAGAGAGAGAGAGAGAGAGAGAGAGAGAGAGAGAGAGAGAGAGAGAGAGAGAGAGAGAGAGAGAGAGAGAGAGAGAGAGAGAGAGAGAGAGAGAGAGAGAGAGAGAGAGAGAGAGAGAGAGAGAGAGAGAGAGAGAGAGAGAGAGAGAGAGAGAGAGAGAGAGAGAGTATATATATATATATATATATATATATATATATATATATATATATATATATATATATATATATATATATATATATATATATATATATATATATATATATATATATATATATATATATATATATATATATATATATATATAAACGAGGAAGAGCGTGATCGGAAACGGGCTACTTCACATCGGACGGTGTATGTGAAACTTCCACCACATTGCTATGGTCCGGCTACCGGCCGAGAACGTACTTTCCAGGTACATTTTACATTTTACCGTCGACCTTTTCAAGGCTCTGCCTGGAAAAGGTCGACGGTAAAATACTCTGTAGCCGGGCGAGACCCGTTACACAGCATGCGAAAACTGAAGCAGTTCTCTGCAGCAACAAATACGTCGTCTTCAACCGTCTTCGTGAGACACCAATACGCCGACGGAGAAGTTGCAGTGGAACAGCTGAAGGGTACCTCGTTCACTCCTCGGCCGACGGAGAAGTTGCAGTGGATCAGCTGAAAGGTACCTCGTTCACTCCTCGGCCGACGGAGAAGTTGCAATGGAACAGCTGAAAGGTACCTCGTTCACTCCTCGGCCGACGGAGAAGTTGCAGTGGAACAGCTGAATGGTACCTCGTTCACTCCCCAGGCTGCAGATATTTCATTTGCCAGCTGACCGCACAAGACCGCATTTCCTGGTCAGCCAGGACTTGAGTCGACTCTAGAACACTTTCGATCTCTCCGACAGATCTGAAGAGCATAGGCGGCGGGTCGGTTGGCTCTTGACCGGCTGCGCTGGGAACTCGCTACTGTATCAGTGCAGCGTGTACCAGTACACCAGTGCAGCGTGTACCAGTAGACCAGTGCAGCGTGCACCAGTGCACCAGTGCAGCGCGTATCAGTACACCAGTACAGTGTGTACCAGCACACCAGTGAATCAGTGCAGCGTGCAGTGTGCGCCAATGCAGAGTGTACCAGGGCAGACTACCGCCAACTCTGCGGCAGCCCCTGCAGAGAGTGTACCAGGGCAGACTACCGCCACCTCTGCGGCAGCCCCTGCAGAGAGTGTACCAGGGCAGACTACCGCTAACTCTGCGGCAGCCTCTGCAGAGAGTGTACCAGGGCAGACTACCGCCACCTCTGCGGCAGCCTCTGCAGAGATTGTACCAGGGCAGACTACCGCCAACTCTGCGGCAACCCCTGCAGAAAGTGTACCAGGGCAGACTACCGCCAACTCTGCGGCAACCATTGCAGAGAATGTACCAGGGCAGACTAGACAGGCAGACAGAAATACTTTTTATGGAGGCAATCCACGATGAACTTGTGCAGTGAGCAGAAAAGGACAAAATCACAAAATAGCTAAACCGGTGGTCATGCATGTCATAAAAAAAAATACAGCGGGGCGAGTAGCAAATCAGTCCGGCACGGGCGGCACGTTGGACAGGTGCCGCCGTAGGTGGCGACCGAAGATCGGTACAGGAAGCCGCATCAGCTCGGGTGGCAACGAGTTGAACATAAGTAGTGCTCTGGAGCTAAGACGCCTCTTCCCCATCTCAGTGCGGGACCGGGGGACATACAAGGGATGGGCCTGACGGGTGGTTCGGTCACGAACCTCCGCCAAGGTGGCGAGGTCATGAGCCAGTGACTCTAGCTCACCATGACGGCGCAACTTGTGCGTAAGGCACAGGGTGTGGTACCTGGCTAGGTTCTCCACACTGAGCCAGCCTAGTCTCCTCAGCAGATCCAAGACGTGGTGAATTATTTTTTTGTGGTCGAAAATTACTTTTGCCGAGTAGTTCTTTTTATGCGAGATAGGTTACTTTTGGTTCCGTTACCATACACAGAAATACAGTAGCGGATCTGCGAGAAGACCAGGGCATTGACCAGCGCGGAGATGACAGCAGGTAGAAGGTGCCCCCTTAGATGCGATAGATGCGACTTAGATACGACTACCGTCAACTCTGCGGCAGCCCCTGCAGAGAGTGTACCAGGGCAGACTACCGCCACCTCTGCGGCAGCCCCTGCAGAGAGTATACCAGGGCAGACTACCGCCAACTCTGCGGCAGCCTCTCCAGAGAGTGTACCAGGGCAGACTACCGCCACCTCTGCGGCAGCCCCTGCAGAGAGTGTACCAGGGCAGACTACCGCCACCTCTGCGGCAGCCCCTGCAGAGAGTGTACCAGGGCAGACTACCGCCACCTCTGCGGCAGCCCCTGCAGAGAGTGTACCAGGGCAGACTACCGCCAACTCTGCGGAAGCCTCTCCAGAGAGTGTACCAGGGCAGATTACCGCCAACTCTGCGGCAGCCCCTGCAGAGAGTGTACCAGGGCAGACTACCGCCACCTCTGCGGCAGCCTCTCCAGAGAGTGTACCAGGGCAGACTACCGCCACCTCTGCGGCAGCCTCTGCAGAGAGTGTACCAGGGCAGACTACCGCCAACTCTGCGGCAGCCTCTCCAGAGAGTGTACCAGGGCAGACTACCGCCACCTCTGCGGCAGCCTCTCCAGAGAGTGTACCAGGGCAGACTACCGCCACCTCTGCGGCAGCCTCTCCAGAGAGTGTACCAGGGCAGACTACCGCCACCTCTGCGGCAGCCTCTCCAGAGAGTGTACCAGGGCAGACTACCGCCACCTCTGCGGCAGCCCCTGCAGAGAGTGTACCAGGGCAGACTACCGCCACCTCTGCGGCAGCCTCTCCAGAGAGTGTACCAGGGCAGACTACCGCCAACTCTGCGGCAGCCTCTCCAGAGAGTGTACCAGGGCAGACTACCGCCAACTCTGCGGCAGCCTCTCCAGAGAGTGTACCAGGGCAGACTACCGCCAACTCTGCGGCAGCCCCTGCAGAGAGTGTACCAGGGCAGACTACCGCCACCTCTGCGGCAGCCCCTGCAGAGAGTGTACCAGGGCAGACTACCGCCAACTCTGCGGCAGCCCCTCCAGAGAGTGTACCAGGGCAGACTACCGCCACCTCTGCGGCAGCCCCTGCAGAGAGTGTACCAGGGCAGACTACCGCCACCTCTGCGGCAGCCCCTGCAGAGAGTGTACCAGGGCAGACTACCGCCACCTCTGCGGCAGCCTCTGCAGAGATTGTACCAGGGCAGACTACCGCCACCTCTGCGGCAGCCCCTGCAGAGAGTGTACCAGGGCAGACTACCGCCAACTCTGCGGCAGCCCCTGCAGAGAGTGTACCAGGGCAGACTACCGCCACCTCTGCGGCAGCCTCTCCAGAGAGTGTACCAGGGCAGACTACCGCCACCTCTGCGGCAGCCTCTGCAGAGAGTGTACCAGGGCAGACTACCGCCACCTCTGCGGCAGCCCCTGCAGAGAGTGTACCAGGGCAGACTACCGCCACCTCTGCGGCAGCCCGTGCGGCACCGTCTCCCTGGAGTCTGCCCAGCGTTATCGCACTGCAGAACAGCTGCCCATCCACTCCATCAGCGCTACGGTGGGGAACGGGTGGGGATGGGGTGTGGGGCGTGACTGTTGCTTCGCCCTGGATACGACACCGCAAATGGTCGCTTGCGGACCATCTGCATTAATTAAGTGCGATCATTCGCTATTGAGGATTAACTTGAGTGCAATGCGCTGGCGAAATCTGGATACTATGGAAGTTTTCATATAATATTTTACAGCTTCAAATCTATCCCACTCGCTTGACGAGCACATTAAAGGGCGGAAATAATGCACAGTTCATGCACGCCTTCTTTCACATTGCATCCAATGGCGAAAGCACTTGATGGATAATCAGTAAAGTGGTCCCGGAATAGTAGAAGTTCCTCATCTGTGCAGATTAGTTTCCTGGCACGGACATTATTTTCCATTCGGCTATCGGGTGCTCTTCCTGGGTCTTCGAAATTCGACGGTGGGGTGAACTTTGGCATTTTCAATAACGTTTCATGTACGCGATATAATTGGTTTGTATGCCTTGTAGCCCACATGGAGATACATGTGCGCGAAAATTAGATGTTTCTACTAGTCCGTTGTGACGAATAGTTTATCTGATTCCTAGCAAAATTCGTGTGTGTGTGTGTGTGTGTGTGTGTGTTCGAAAATGGTAGATAGCTTGAACTGGGCGTTACTCGCTACCCGTATCGGTATTAACCCAATGGTGTATCTCGTAGATAGGGGTTTAAGTATCCATCACCATCCTGTCGGGTAAGTGATGTGTTAGACGATTTGAACTGTTGGGTGTTTAGAGGCAGGACGGTGATGAAATAAATACAACAGTCAAAATTCTTCATACCAGGAGCTAAGTTTGTGCATCCAATGGCTGGAACGCTTCAATTGTGGAACCTTAGCTCCTGCATTTTGCCAATCCTGTATTTTATTGAGTAAGAAATTGTAATTTCTGCCGTTGCATCTGGATGCTTCAGGTTCGACTCGATTCTCGGGAAGAATAGGACCAAATATGGATTCCACAAAGAAACAAACGCAAAAGTTGAGTTTAATTAATCCCTTGCCTAAAATTTCGAACTTTGTCTCGTCCTTCAACATTTAATATGCCTTGGCCTGAAGCGTTGTTTGGGTGCCGGGCATCTCTGCGGCACCAGCTACATTGTGTGGGCGTGTTCCTTTGAACTGGATGTCTGTCCTTACCGTCCTAGCTGGGAGGTACATTTTACCCCCGGCGAGCTTGTCGCAACTACCAGAACAAGGAATCGGTATGGCGAGACAAAGATAAAAATTTGAAACAATTAATTTCCACAAGATATTTTAAAAAAAGAACTTGTTTTTTTTTTTTTTTTTTTTTTTTTTTTTTTTATTTTTTTTTTTTTTTTTCCCCCCCCAAAAATTATAAGGAAGGATTGATGATCGGTCAAATTACTTCGAATGCTGAGCCGATATTTGTGGTATCACTATTGCGTTGCCTGACTTGACCCCAAACAAATATGTGCTACCAAATAATGTATAGAGGAACACATCAGGTACCAAAATTGGCATGCGTTTGCGGCAAGCGGCTTGGAACCTATCGATGTATCCCTTAGCATGACTTAAATAAACCACCAGACGGCCACATATGAAAATCATACCTCTAACACATCGGTTAGATCCAGTTAAGTTGATCATTTAAATCCTCTCCGCGCACAATATTTTGCCACTTTCTTTAGCGGTTGCAACCCACTGAGCGCTTTCAAACGGCATGGAACAAAACTCCAGCGTCCTGCGCAGTACAAGATCTCGCGACTTATACCCAATGTTTTTAGTTCGTGCTACTTAGTAACTCTTAGCTCAGTATCAATGTCAGTTTTTCACAAACTTAATACTTTTCGCGCTTAATCGTGGCCATGCAAAACATAACCGATACGCACATTAAGTGTAATAAATGGCATTCCGCAGTATCCTGGGATATTAACGATGCGTGATCTGCTACATTTGGACCCATAGGTCAAGGGTCAGATGGGGTCGAAGTAAATCAGAAATAATCGATGGGGTAAATAAGAAGTAGATCGACGTAAATCGACCTCCTTCCGAAATATTGCTCCGTAACCAAATGTCCTTGTATCAAAGGGTTAGACATCGTATATATCAAAGGGTTAGATATCGCTGCAATATTAAATTTGAGTTAAAGCTCACCCCGAGTGACTCAGACACCGAAAAAGTTCATCCGAGTTACTCCGTGTAGATGACCTTAGATGATCTTGGAAATTCCATCAACCTTTACAATCACGTGACAGGTGAGGTGCTCATCATCCAATACGTCAGGTGAGGTGCTCATCATCCAATGCGTCAGGTGAGGTGCTCATCATCCAATACGTCAGGTGAGGTGCTCATCATCCAATACGTCAGGTGAGGTGCTTATCATCCAACACGTCAGGTGAGGTGCTCATCATCCAATACGTCAGGTGAGGTGCTTATCATCCAACACGTCAGGTGAGGTGCTCATCATCCAACACGTCAGGTGAAGTGCTCATCATCCAACACGTGACAGATGAGATGCTCATCATCCAGCCACCTCAAATATTTACCATTCGGGGACACGAAGTCGGATCAATTGCCAATAATTCGCGATTTCTGCGAAAAGCGGTCTGCCACGTTCGCTTTTAGGACGCCATAGCTCAGTGACCCAATGACGTGCCAATATTTGACACACTGTCTGGTTTCCTGAAGACGCTCCACGAGCTGCAGAGCTCGGTAGCGCGCTAACGACTGTCGTTTTTCCGTAATCGAGAACACAAAATTTCGGAGTGAGAGAATTGCATCCCCTTGCACGGAGAATGTTACGAATATAGTGGAACATACTTTTCCCGAGATGAAAATTAGAGGTTGAGTTAAACAACGACATATTAGCATTGAACATTCCCCGCCCCTTCTCTTAGTGAAGGGTGATATCAAACGACAGTGGGTGAACAATCCCCGCCCCTTCGCTTTGTGAAGGGTGGAATCAAGTGACAACCTGTGAACGCTCCCGACCAATTTTATCTGTGACCAAGTGTCTTTGTGACTGATGGGGTGAGATATGCCGACATATTCTGCGCGTTTTATTTATCAATATGCTGGAACTGAAGCATGGGTGTTGTTTTGTATGCTTTTGAGGGGCGAGCTGCCCCTTCAATATTGGCTTTGCTCACCCCCAATAATTTAAACCTTCATCATGAGACCCTATGGAGTGTGCCCCCAATTCATTTGGGCCCGCCCATTGTCTTCATGAATTGTGCCCCCACCCCCTCAATGATTGCCAGCAATCAACGCCACTGAACTGAAGGTCACTGTAAACCTGAACAGCGCGAGATAAGCTCCGGTCAGGCCATCCTCACGGCTGAACGACAGTCGACGTATCGTATAAAACGAAGCAGATCAATCATGCAGATATTTGTTTTCTTGTTGATGAAAACCAGTCGTTATTACGCCAGTCGTTATTTAGTAATAGCGTCGACAACAATACACTAGATTAAGCACATTTTGTATTTTTCAGTACGCAAGAGAAGACATTTTTGGCGCGCAAAGCGCGCTGAAATCGGTCTTTGCTTTGTCGTATTCTATGGTCGGCCTCCTTAAGAAAATCCTGGCTGTGCCTCTTCTGATAAGCTTCGAAATGATTGCATTTTTAGCAAAATATTAACATTTGAGTCTTTGGCTATTAACACAATATGTTCGGACATTGCCACTGAATAATTATCCTGGGAAAATCAAGGTTGTTTTTGTCCGGTATGAATTTAAACATAGTAACCAGCCAGAAGTTAATTAAGTAAATTTGTCGGCTGGAAAGTGACACCACCTTTGTCAACGTGGTGTTACGAAACTGGAAAAACAGATGGCATTAGGTGAGCGATGCAAGCGGAATTAAACTTGAATATTCAAATAACGCGGACGTATGGGAGAGTTGGATTTTGTATGATTACTTTATGGCGAACAACGTGAAATGCGATGCGAACGATACGAAACCAAGGAGATGAAACGAAGGATACGAAATCGATGCTATCGAAGTGTATTTTTTCCAAGTATTTGTTTCGGAACCAGTGCCTGTATTAATTGTATTTAGATAGTATGTGGTTTACACGAAGGAGCTTGGTGGCAACACCTCTATAGCTGAGATGACGGGTATCCAGTTTGAGAGGGCGATCAGGTCACACCTGTGAAGCGTCGACCGCGGTGTTAGCGCCGAATCCGCCAGAACGGTGTGTGAAAGTGGAAATTTGTGACCCGAGATTTAAAGTTTATCGTTTCTCACTGTTATGCAATTGAACATATTGACTTCTACGGTCACCTCATGGACCACATGGAGAATTGATGATACATATCGACTGTGGTTGCTGTTTGTGATCAGTTAGAACGCCACTTGTTGTCGATTTGTTTTGTGGCTGAGACTGGGATGGATTTCCATACTCTTCCAATGCCAATCCGATCTACACGAGTGACGAAGCACTGCAGTCATTTCAGTGCAGGCTGCCCAGTTTGGTTGGTTATTGGTTTTACGACACGTCGACCGTTGAGTCATGTAGCGTCGCCAATCTCTCACGCCGATTGGTCGCGGGCGAAGAGTAGCGACAGGTGAGACTCGAACCGACAACCTTTCGATTGTGAGACGAGCATCTTACCCCTAGACCACTCGTCCCCAGGCTCCTCAGCTTAGTTCATCCAGTTGCCCAGGCTGCCCAGCTTAGTTTAGTCAATTCAGTGCAGGCTGCTCAGTTTAATTCAGCCAGCTCAATGCAGGCTGCCCAGTTTAGCTCAGTCAGCTCGGCACAGGCCGCCCTTGGTACTACGACAAATAACCAGCTGTGATCATTGAGGGGACCACCGGATGGGGGCGGAGCAGGGGGGGGCGGCGCTAGGGGGATCGCCAGCGTCGACCAAAGCATACTCATTCCCTGGAGAGGCGGGAGAAACGCGTGCGTTGACTGCACTGCGCTGGTATCGCCGAGGTCACTGCACCTAGTCACTTTGCCGGCTGAAACTGGCACAGAGAGGTTTTAGGGGCACTGGGGTTCACGTACGTCAAGAATGCCTTCTACCTGTAAGAAATTCGTTTTCCCCCGTCGTAATTCCAACACTCTGGTCATTTGCGGCTCTAGGAATACAATGTGACAAGTTCGTCATGCTTCATGGTGAAGTGCATATTTCGGAAACAAAGACGTTCTTTATATATATGTATATATATATATATATATATATATACATATAAGGTGGACGGTACGCAATGAGGATTATCCTTATTATGCTTACACCTTATTATTATAGGTTCAGGTTACAGGTGCAACTTCTTTTATCTGCAAAGTGTAGTTCATCAACTTTTCAGTACACCTTATTGACAGACCGATATCTATGTGCATGAAACAAGTTAGTTCGAAACTAGTTTGCTTGATGAGATGTGCCAATAATTAGTCTATAATTAAATTGCATTTCCTCCATATAGCCTCCATATTATTCCACAATCTTATGCAGATATCTTGCTAAAATCTTCAACGCGCTGCTACCAAAGGCAATATATGCCAAAATTATGAAACATCCCATCCCAAATTCATTTTGTTTGACGCTATGTCTATGTGTCTGTAAAACGAAATAGAGTCGCAATGTGTGCATATGCATGTGTATATACATTGATCCAGCTTCTCTCTTGCCCCCCTTAAGACGCATTTCACTACATGGCTTCAGGAGTTGTTTGGTGAGCTTGCTACTTAGCTGAGGTGCTCCTGGGGCTACTTCTACTAATAACTGGTGGTGGCCTATCTGCAAAAAGAAAGACAAAAAAAGATGCAACCAATAAAAAAATGACAACATAGAATATTCAACGTTGGATTTTCGTTTGTGCAGATTGTTTGCAGTCAGATATTTCTTTTCGTAATTTTTGAAACGTGGCCATACCCATGTTCCTAGAGACAGAAGTTCTGTTCCGTTTTAGCTATCGCAAAACCTTAGTACCTTTATGAATTGGTCTAATTGGTCTAATTGGTCTAATTGGGCTGAGATCGACACGACCAAAATCACTGCAGTTTTCAGAGCACAAGTTTATCGTCAGGTTCTCTCCCTACTCAAGCTGGTTTGGACCGGTGCAATGTGCTTTAGGAGGAGTGCAGTGCAACATGTCCAAAAACTGAGCTATTGGCTTCGGGAACAGGCTCGACTCACTGAGCGCACAGTTGGCCCTTCAGTCTAAATTAATTCACTGCTTGCATTTCTTCAAATAACTTCAGAATGGATGATCAGTGTGAAATGCAGAAGGTCAAGTTGATAGCCATATTCTCCATAAGCCATATTCTGACATGGCGGCCATCGGTTGTGTGATACAAATTTCATTTAAATATCGCCGAAGTTCACATCTTTATGACCTCACAAACAGACGAAGCCCATGTCTGCCAACCTTTTGGCATGGGGCTGAATAGCCCATCACGGGAATTTTTTTAGATGGGATTTCCACCCAATATTTCGGGGTATGACTTATGTGATTAAACTGAATTCCTGGAATATAAATGGTATGAAAATGCACCCATGGAACAAGAACGTATCTCATGACCTTTTAAAAGTCAACTGATGTCAATAGCCTTTATTTGACCTTATATGACCTTCTCCTACGCTCTAAGTGACTCAAAGGTAGCATTCCACGCTGGTGTACGTAGAATCGACTGCTTCGAACAATATTCAGCATGAGCACAAGTGTGATGAATTAAGTGGCGCTCACGTTCCCACTCGGTGACTCCGGAGCATTTGCGTTTCATCTGCAAGTCAATTATTGCAACCGATCCAGCTGCCTTATATAAATAGAACCATTGCAGACGCTGAAATAGTGCAACCCGGATGCAGAGCTGATCATCACCTCGCCATTGCTGTCCCAGTAGAGCGTCTTTTTAAACAGCTGCGAGGTCTTCCCCAGGCTGCAGCTGAACGCGAGATGCAGCCGAACAGCCAATGCGGCACGCGCACGGTCGACACGTATGCCAGCTGCAAACACCCGGCACGTTTGTGGGGATAATTCATCCTCGGGAGTGTCTACTTCGTGACAGTGAAACGGTCTCGGGTGGCTGCAGTGAGCTACAGCCGCACAGTGTCGTGCCGCCGGCGACCCCGATGACCCATTGTGTCTGGAACGGGGATCGATGGCCGATATCTGTCTCGCGCCTCGGGGGCTCCACTCGCAGCTCCCCGGAGATCGGCATCACCCGACGGCGATATTACAGTAATGAGATGGAAATATAGCGTTATGCGGAAATGGAGAACGAGTGCATAAGGGAGAGGAGGGACAAAATGAGAACAGAGGAGGGGGGGGAAAGGATGGATCGATGGGATGGGAGTGAAGAAGGATGGGAGATGAAGTGAACGAATATGTCAGGGAAGATGGGGTAGGAGGGGAAAAGAAGGAGTGGTGATTAGAGGACATAGAGGAAGCCAGAACCAAAACAAGAAGAAGAAGATGGTAGTAGAGTACGCCACTTGGCAGTAGAATGCCTTACCAGGTACTGACAAGGAGGAAGATAGTGGTAAAGGATTTAAAAACTTATGAAATTGACGAAATGGGATAGGTTATTTAGCGCATGTTAAGTTGTATGCAGTATGGTAGCATTTATACAGTATGGTAGCATTTATAATACAGCTCACCTATAATAACGTGGCTGATAGTAGTGTATATACCACAAGTTATCTTGTGTACGATAATGCAACTAATATACCATGATGTTGATACGATGGGAGTGGACACCGTTAAACTTTGACATTTCCTGTGCAACAACCACACCTCCAGAAATTAAACATTAAACCGAAGGTATTTGCATGGAAGAGTGAACTTCAGATCAATCTGGGAAGTGGCAATACCTGGGATGGGCAATATTTGAATCTAATGAAATTAAAATGGGAAGTGGCAATATTTGAATGGTTATACTGTGTTAGCGACGACAGAATATGATAATTTACCCAAAGTAAAATGTTACTAGAACTGAAGAGACTCACCTGTCCCATGCCGACAGCTAATGACGACGTTCCAGCCACTTCGGAGTGGTCATCTGGCATCGCTACTCCACAACACTCACAATCCCCATAGAGCACCTCTCGAACCAGCAATGCGTTTTTACCCGGCTTCTCCCGGCGGATTCATCTCCATCAGTCTGATTTACGAGATCCCATCATTGCTGAATTTCTGGATGTTCACCGATTTGGCGGGTTATCCTCGGAGCGCGCGCTCTTCGCTGACGTATTTCGCGGTCGGAGCGGCGCCAGGTGAACGCCGCCACCGAAGAGAAATGGCTCCGCGCGGTGCCCGCCCATAACGAATGGCCATAATACAGACATTTTGTCCCGCTTCGCGTGGCCGGCGTTGGCACCACACCAGCATTCAACACTCTAACGGCGGCACTCAAATGCCGATGTCATGTTCGCTACGTTTCGGGCCATGCTCGGCGCGGCTAAACAGGCGTCAGTTGTGCCGAGTTGCACACGCCGAGCGAGGCCACGATCGCGGTGGTTCTGTCGGGCTGGCGGTTAACGGTGCACATAGCAGCTGGCTGGCATTGCGACACCCACCGAGGCTTCCACGGGCAGCCATCTGCGCGCTGACGAGATGGCAGCCATATCTGATGGCAGCAGGTGAGTTATTGGACGTTATCAGGAGCGTTGAGCTGAAACACTCGGCACGGCCGGGCGGCCACGCTCGCCGACAATGATTGGATACCGTGCTGTGAGAACCGTGCCACATAATAGATCGCCACAGGATGTGAATACCCCCGGCAGGATACCGGAGCCACCAGTTGGAATATCAAACCAGGAGACTGTTCAAATCACTACATAAAGGTGTCGAAGGCACAGGTACACACACACGTCTCACACGGTCCTTAGCTTCAGAGCAGTAGCGCAGCCAAGGTGTCAGGTGAACACTGGAATCGACTCCCATCAAGCTGAGATCAATAGCTTGGTGCGAACTTGGCGTAACACAGTGGAAGGCATAATTTCAATAGGCACACTTCACATAAAATCGGGAGTCCCCTACATCTTATGGTAGGTTCCGACGGCCGTTTCATTGAAGACCATTTTGTTGCCCATCTGAATTTATCTAGGTAATAATGTGAATAAGGGGCAATAATTGTCCATTCACACGAGCCACGGTGTGCTTTAAGAACTGCACATTTGTTAAGGTGCATTGCTTGTCCCCATGACTTTGCAGTATTAGACAGTGTATCCACACTTTGTTGGCGCTTTGAAATATGGCCTGTGACAGACTTGCACTTCGGCTCGATGTATGTCTTTAGGCCATCTGGAAACACTTTGAACTTGTATTATATGCCATGAGGTACATAATAATTTGCATAAATATAAAATAGCACAGGACCTAGTGCAGAGCCCTGGGAAACTCCACTCAGAACTTCCTTTGGCTTGCTGGAAGAGCCAGAGGCAAGCACCTGCATTTCCCTCACATACAAATTATAAATTCAGAGAGGATTATCTCTGAAATTTCAAGAGCTCTCAGTTTTGTTTGTGGCAGAGCATGATTCACAATATCAAATGCTTTTGACAAATCAAAGAAAATTACATCCACCATATTATCCTCATCTAGCCAGGTAGAGGCAGTCGCCTGTCAGCAATAGTTGATTTGCTACGGAACGGCCACGACGGAGACCAAATTGACCTTGGCCCAGCAAGTGGTGGCCCTCTAAAAATATGTTTTCTCGACAGCTAAGCGTTCCAGAATTTTACATGCGACAAAAGTCTGATTCACCGGCGATAATTGATTGGCTGGTGCCTTGGCCCTTCTTAAATATTTGAATAACTTGCGAATTATTCCAGTCAGTCTGTCAGAAAGACTTCCAGTAGCAAGATATTATTGGAAAATGATGAAAAAAGGTTTTCCAAGCTCCTCACAACAGGATACAAGTAATTGAGGGTGGATTCCATCAGGACCCATGCTGGATAACCCATCAACCTCCCTCAAAATCCTGAGGTTTCAGAATTTACAAAAGTAGGCTGGTGAATCCATTGAGTCAGGCCAAGCATGTTAATACAATCAACAAATGATCTATCTGTGGGAGTAATACCCACGGTACCAGACACACCATCTGGCCAGTGCACTGATGATAAGTTCAAATCTCCTATAATAATTATGTATGTACCATCACAATATTCAGTCAAGAAAGACACAAGTGCTGGATTTGACACTCAGAATTTGAGGGAGGGCAGTAAGCACACAATATGTATTGGCAGAAATCTTTCATAAAATAAAAAGAACATTTGGTGTGGAGGCCCTGATTGGTTCAAACTTAATTCCATGTTTCACATATAAACAAACACCATGCACAGGAATGGGACCCGTTGTGTCAGTTCTCACTATCTCGTATCCTGCTATAGCTGCAGACGAGCAAGGCACTGTTGGCAACAACCATGTTTCGCTAACCGCCAGTGCGTCAATTTTGCTGTCTGAGAGAAATGCTGATGTATTCAGTACTTGTTTGTATGCAATGCAGGTTCACTAAAGATATGCAAAGTGTGGAGACGCACAAAACTTGCATGTTGGTATTCAAGGGAGCCCTACATGTTAGTGTAAAAATCTTTTGTCTCCCATGTTAGCATGCCCCTATGCCGTAAGACTATTGACGAAGCCTGTATGTTAGGTCCCTATGAATGTAAAGGGACTTTACATTCATAGTCTAGAGGGACTAAAGCCACAGATAATCATCGAGTCATTTCTTCTTTTCGCTTTTCCATCTCTTTCAATTCCTCTTGTATTTCGATTTTGAGCTTGTCGGTGCATATAAATGCAATGCTGTCACCTCCATGCTCAACGATTTTCTGGACACCAATGTTCCTCAGATAAACCAAGGTACATTGGTGAAGGGTGAAACCAGCATCTACACCTGTCAAATCAAAGGCAACAGTGAGATCACAGGTAGAGCACTTAGTGTTAGCTGCAGCATCACCCGCCACCACATTTGCATAGGTTGTCTCAGCATAGTGTCCAGTACCAGTGCCATTGCCATCAGCACCGACTGGGTTAGCACTATCTCTTCCTTCACTACTCTGGGGTGTCTGAGCTACGCCACGAACTCCACCTCCTCGTCCTCGTCCCCTCTGTCCTCTGGGTATATTTACTCTGGAGATTGGGGTTTACCAACCAAGTTACAAGTCGTGCAGTTTTTCCTCTTCCTCAGGTTGCTGGATAGAAGTACTTCAACTTGACAGCTTGCAGTGCTTGCAGTCCTAGTGGGTGGCTTTTCCTCCAACCGGCCTTAATGGGATGGTCCGGGCTGTGGCTCGTTCGTTTCTTCCTCGCTCTGATTAGGTATCCAAGCTGTCTTGTCTTCAAGTGTGCTTGTCATGTAAGAAGCACCAGATAGCATAGGCGTCTTGATATGGGATAATCTGGATGGGATAGCCCTGACAGCCCTTCAAAACCACGCACTCTATCGCTTGTGAACTCCACCCCGTAGGTAGGCACCTAGTTACCTAGGCACCTTCGGGTCGCGGGCAGTCCGCACCCCTCCAGCAGACCTTCAGACCAGTCGCATGGGACACTGGACTCCAGTGCTGCATGATGCGGTCGTGTCGCTGTCCGTGATGCGGTCGTGATGCGGTCCGTGATGTGGTCGTGTCGCTGTCCGTGATGCGGTCGTGATGCGGTCCGTGATGTGGTCGTGTCGCTGTCCGTGATGCGGTCGTGATGCGGTCCGTGATGTGGTCGTGTCGCTGTCCGTGATGCGGTCGTTCGTGTCGCTGTCCGTGATGCGGTCGTGATGCGGTCCGTGATGCGGTCGTGTCGCTGTCCGTGATGCGGTCGTGTCGCTGTCCGTGATGCGGTCGTGTCGCTGTCCGTGATGCGGTCGTGTCGCTGTCCGTGATGCGGTCGTGATGCGGTCCGTGATGCGGTCCGTGATGCGGTCGTGATGCGGTCCGTGATGCGGTCGTTCGTGTCGCTGTCCGTGATGCGGTCGTGATGCGGTCGTGATGCGGTCCGTGATGCGGTCGTGTCGCTGTCCGTGATGCGGTCGTGTCGCTGTCCGTGATGCGGTCGCGCGTCCGTGATGCGGTCGTGTCGCTGTCCGTGATGCGGTCCGTGATGCGGTCCGTGATGCGGTCGTGTCGCTGTCCGTGATGCGGTCGTGATGCGGTCCGTGATGTGGTCGTGTCGCTGTCCGTGATGCGGTCGTGATGCGGTCCGTGATGTGGTCGTGTCGCTGTCCGTGATGCGGTCGTGTCGCTGTCCGTGATGCGGTCGTGTCGCTGTCCGTGATGCGGTCGTGTCGCTGTCCGTGATGCGGTCGCGCACAATGGCAGCCAGGCGCTTGGTCTTACTCGCTTCAGATGGAGTGAATGGTGCGCGCAACACTTTGTAAGTGAAGAGGAGCAGGTTCTACGAAGCGAGCGGAGTCGCATCTCGTGGAGCGGTGGTAATGCGTTATGACAGATGTTCAGCCCAAGTGTCGTGCACCCTTGGGGACATGGCGCAGCAGCGGCACGAGTGGTTGCTTGAAGCCCCGCGAGAGTAGCAGCCATGTCCACTGGCGAGGAAGACGAACTTGTGGTCTCGGCATGATCTGGAGAGGCGTCAACCCTATGGTTGCGAAATACACACTGATCATCATGTTTGGAGTCTCGAGACAGTGGATGATGGAACATGAGATAGAGCCCGATCCACTTTCACCCATCAAAGAACTGCGGCGAATTCTTGTTTCAGAAGCAGCCGTTTAACAGCGATGCTTGCATGAAATAGTTTTGACATCGTGACATTCATTTCCGCGGACGAGGATTGACACCATCTACAATTCGGGTGCTAATGTTGTTTTCAAAAAGATATAAAATGGATGTTTCTTGTGAGAGAAGTTACGTTTTCTCGCTGGATGACAATATTGGCTTGCAAATGTTCATCAAATGCGAGGTGTCAGATTTCGGGCACATATGTATCAGATGATTTCTTGATGATTTGTTGTTGTCCTGTGTTCTTCTCCCTATGCATCGTCAAGTCTCATCACCATAATTATAACTAAACTACCTTAAATTTGCACAAATGTACCTGGCGAACAAAGTTACATAAAGGGTAAAAAGCGATCGATGACATAGAACACCCAAAAAACACATCAGACATCTACAGACAGGTCTGGACAGCTCCGATGCCATCACGTCTTTGTGCTAATGTCTGGTGACGGGTTCTATTCCCCTCAAAAAGTGCGTGGAGTGGTGTGACTAAGCGAGTTTTCCTACCCACAGCCTTCTTCACTTACCGGAATCTTACCCTACTAAAGTTACATGGGCATGGAAGAACACTCCTGCTTAACTGTTAATGGGTAGGAGTACAAAAAGCGTGCAAACAAGCAGGAGTTGATATGAAGAGCACTTCTCAACTCATGTCCAGAGCGACCTAGTAATGAGTGGCGAATAAACTAGGATTTGCCACTTACAACATTAGGTATTAAAGCTTTCTTTTCGATAACGCTGGAGACTGCAGTTTGCCGTAGCGTTAATATTGATTCCTGTGCAGATATTATAAATAAACTGCATCGTCGTGTATTCAACTCCGGAAATGCTCGGAATTCTGGCGAATAATAAACGCCGATCCACAAACCGCATACCGACTTAGGGAATAGTGCGTGATGCTGGGCATCTCCGGTATGTGTGTGCTGTAGTACGTATGGTACTATGTATGGTTACATGGGATGATGACTTTGAATACTTGTGAACATTATTATTTTAATTGTCCCCATATCAGATGCAGCAGCATATATTTTTTGGCTCCGTGCACATTCATGCGATCTTTCAATGTGGGGCTTCCCTTGATGAGCTGCCCATAAATATGGACAGCCAACACAAGGGTGTCTCAGGAGGAAAACAGTAGGTGTCCGGCTATGTGAGCACAGCCTATGTAATTTGTGTCCATTTTTTTGCTTTGCGGATAGGCCGCCACTAGTTAGTAGTAAGAAATGCGACCTTGAGAAATTGAGGACAGGCAGCAAGCTGGAAACGCCTACAGCATTCCCAACGTCACAAGATGAAGCGTCAGAGGAGCATATAAATGATGAGAAAACAGGCTCATACAGAGCTAACTGATAAAGAATATACTCGACAGATGTAAGCAAACCTAACGTCATCTTCCATCGCAAAAGGAAACAATAAACATCCTTCACACAGACATATTTCTGTATATTGTCGCAACTCATAATCACCGTTGCACTCCGTAGCAAGGTACATTTTTTAAAGGTTAACTATGATTATTATATGAACCATATTCTGCCTTCAGTTTGCATTTTATATGTATAATTCCATAAAGTATTGCCTAATGCATTTCCTAGCACTTCTTTTTTTCTGGGCACCTGTTCTATACCGGGAATTATTTTGCAAATTGTACTGTTCCAGGACTTTGATGCAGAGTATATAATAGCACATAGTCAATGTTGTCTATAAGTAAATCGTACAAAGAAATGCCAAATGATTCTTGCATTATTAGGTGTTGCATATTGAAACAAGTCTGCCATTGCAAGTGGTAATGTGCACTGAACACATTTGTGTAGTATGGATATGTTTTGTTTCTGTGCATATCAGCGAACTTCAAAATGTTGTACTTTAAAAAAGGGTGAATGTTTCTTGAAAGAAAAAACTTTCAAAATTGTGTTACATGAAAAGTCGCTACGATATAAAGTGAACACCAAAACGTGTCAATGAGGTGTACAGACCGTGACCTGAAAATTGACTGTTAGTGAAGTTCTGCCGGAAAGTAAGCGTTGAGTGCCGGCCTGGCGGACGCAGTGGCTGAGCCTGCTGGGAACTGGCAATGGTCAGACGCAGTGGCTGGACCTGCTGGGAACTGGCAATGAGCGGACGCAGTGGCCAAGCCTGCTGCAGGAACTGACAATGGTCAGACTGAGTGACTCAGCCTGCTGGGAACTGGCAATGGTCGGATGCAGTGGATAAACCTGTTGGGAACTGGCAATGCTCAACTGACGGCAAGACCGGGCCCAGGTCAGGCAACTCAGGAAACGTTCCGACTGCCGTCCGTTGGAACGCCGCGGCGGAACTGCGGCGGAACTGTGGCGGAACTGC
This sequence comes from Ashinkailepas kermadecensis, assembly GCA_034440615.1. NCBI lineage: Eukaryota > Metazoa > Arthropoda > Thecostraca > Neolepadidae > Ashinkailepas > Ashinkailepas kermadecensis. Next base: position 124,091 of record JAOTOM010004498.1, on the reverse strand, counting down.
GGCGGAACTGCGCCGGAACTGCGGCGGAACTGCGGCGGAACTGCGCCGGAACTGCGCCGCAACTGCGCCGCAACTGCGGCGGAACTGCGGCGGAACTGCGGCGGAACTGCGGCGGAACTGCGGCGGAACTGCGGCGGAACTGTGGCGGAACTGCGGCGGAACTGCGGCGGAACTGCGGCGGAACTGCGGCCGAACTGTGGCGGAACTGTGGTGGAACTGCGGCCGAACTGCGGCGGAACTGCGCCGCAACTGCGGCGGAACTGCGGCGGAACTGTGGCGGAACTGTGGCGGAACTGCGGCAGAACTGTGGCGGAACTGCGGCGGAACTGCGGCAGAACTGCGGCAGAACTGCGGCGGAACTGCGGCGGAACTGCGGCGGAACTGCGGCGGAACTGCGGCGGAACTGCGGCGGAACTGTGGCGTCCGCCGAACGCCTGCCGAACGCCGCGCCGAACGCCATGGGCCGGTCAGGGTGTTGCCGATGTGGTCATTGGGCGGGATTTGCGCGTCCAGCGCGGCCGGAGGCCCGCCGCCGATAGCATACAGCGGCAGCCATCCCCGGGGAGCGCCGACGCCAATGCCGGCATTGATTAGAAATGAGGTGGCCGACTTGCCCACGGTCCGGTCGCGGTCCGCTCCCGGATGCCACAATAACCGACTCGGGGCTCTGTCGCTGTCAGGGATCAGGGACACAAAGCGGCGGGCTGTCCGTGGCGTCACTGTCGCTGTCAGGGAACACAGCGGTGGGCTTCGTCACTGTCAGGGATCAGGGACACACAAACGGCGAGCTGTTCGTGGCGTCACTGCTGCTGTCAGGGATCAGAGAGACACAAGCGGCGGGCTGTTCGTGGCGTCACTGCTGCTGTCAGAGATCAGGGACACAAGCGGCGGGCTGTCCGTGGCGCCACTGTCGCTGTCAGGGATCAGGGACACACACACAAGCGGCGGGCTGTTCGTGGCGTCACTGTCGCTGTCAGCGATCAGGGACACAAGCGGGCGAGCTGTCCGTGGCGCCACTGTCGCTGTCAGGGATCAGGGACACACAAGCGACGGGCTGTTCGTGGCGTCACTGCTGCTGTCAGGGATCAGAGACACACAAGCGGCGGGCTGTTCGTGGCGTCACTGCTGCTGTCAGAGATCAGGGACACAAGCGGCGGGCTGTCCGTGGCGCCACTGTCGCTGTCAGGGATCAGGGACACACACACAAGCGGCGGGCTGTTCGTGGCGTCACTGTCGCTGTCAGGGATCAGGGACACAAGCGGGCGAGCTGTCCGTGGCGCCACTGTCGCTGTCAGGGATCAGGGACACACAAGCGGCGGGCTGTCCGTGGCCCCTCCAGCCACTGCCAGAGCTTCCCGCGTACGGCCTTGCAATGCGCACCCTTCCACTCTCCAGCATCGGAGATGGGGAGGAACAACTCACCTAGACCACGGCCACTCCCACAGCTTCCCGCGTACGGCCTTGCAATGCGCACCCTCCCACTCTCCAGCATCGGAGGTGGGAAGGAACAACTCACCTAGACCACGGACAATAAGCGTGGGTCAGCGGTACCTTCAGTCATGGACGGAGGGCAACCGGTGGAATATAGCACGCATTGAGGCGTTACAATCCGTTTCCATCCGTATCCGGATGAGCCAATCCAATCCGTACCCGCATCCGTACCGGACAGAGACATCCATTCGTCATCAAATCCGTGCACAAAAATGCAGCATAGCTTAAAGCCTGATTGGTTGCAGTAATGAGTAGCAACTAGCCCGTCAAGAATAATCAACATCTCAACTAACAAAATAAGGGAAAGAAGCAAATTGGCATTTTGTGCATCATGTGGGTTACAATTTTCATTAGTACCACCACATTTTAAAGAAGTACACGATTTCACTTCAGGTCACATGTGCACCAGCCTGTGAGCCTGGTGCATGAACATGGTGCTTGAACAAATCATGCAAGAAGCAGTACTACCAAGGAATGAGATAAAACAAAGACAAAGACAGCATCACCTTCAAAATGAAATATTGAAAGTATCAACACTGGTCATGTACTATATATTGTCACTATCTTGATTAGCATAGCTATTCACCTAGAATAAACATAGGTAAGCTACCAGGCTGAATGGACTAGAACATACATTTGCTGCCAGACTCACAACGCATTTCCTTCGCAGTATATCAACATACATCAACGTAAAGCTAAGGCTAGCTTGTTTCAGTTCAGTGTGGTTCACCTTCATATGTCTTGCAATGCCCATCTAGGCACAGAGCTAGGACGTGGCATATTCTTCAATAAAGCACAACCATTTCACATTGGTTCAGTTCAGTGTGATTCACCTGCATATGTCTTGCAATGCCGATCTAAGCACCTAGCTAGGAAGTGACACACTCAATAAGCACAGCCATCGTGTATGTGCCAAGGTACAACCCGTACAACTCACAATCCATTAATGGTGATGAGCTTATTCTTCTAAGGCGGCCCATGTTCACGATATTACTCATGATATTGTTACAATCCTTCTGGCTATAATCAGTCATTGCCCATCAAAGCTCAGTTTGGTCATCTTCTGCTCTTATATTGGTAACTGACCGACGGAAATTATCGGAAATTATCTACGGAGATTATCTACTATCGGAAATTATCTACTATAACTACCGACGGAAATTATCCTTACTCTAATCGTGAATCAACGTACCACCCCGACTCCACTGACGCACAGCGAACGGGCCCGCAACTACAGTCCACACCACCAGCCCACCCGGACAGAATCCACCCGGACAGCTCCCGGTCGTCACTGTTGGTCCACCCGCAATGCTCCGATCCCACCGGCGCACCACGAATGGTCCAGCAACAAGCAGGTCTCAACCACAGCGTCGATCCCACCGACGCCGTGCACTAAAGCAGACCCACCCCACAGCGTACGATCCCACCGATACGCTGATAATCGAGGACCGTCCCAGGGAGCTCACTTGTCTCGGTGAGTGCCGGGGCACAACTGACCGCTCGCCACTACGCACCGCCGACATGACCTCGGGTGGCAACCATCCACCAATGAAATCACAGCAATGCCGTGACGTATCAGCACGTTCGCTATTGACAGAGGAAGTGCATTACAATATCTATTGCACCAATAGGTGATGTGGTTGAGTTACTTGTCCTCCAATGCATTCCTATGACACTTCACGCTGCTTACCGATGCTCGATGTGTCTCCGACTGCGTTGAGTTTGACGACGCTGTGCTTTGGGTCTTAACATATGGCAGCGTATTTTTTCATTACGATTTGCTTTCAATGAAAAAAAAACAATACAATACTCCAGGATGTATTGCGTACATGAAATTTGTTTTCATGGATACAATTAGCTTGTTTTAAACAAATAGAACGTGACATATGGTAGTAGTAACGAAAAGGTCTTATTTTCTTTTCGTCTCAGTGTTTTGCTGTTATGCTTTCGTTTAGTGCTAATGAAGCAAATATAAAAAATGACTTTCCTAATGATGTGCACGTTAACAAAAGCAACTTTGGTTGTACGTTGGTACTGCCAGTGTTTCCTTTAACAATTTATGCAATTAAATACAATTTTCCAGGTGCCATGCTATATTCTCTGGAAATATAGTAGCAAATGCCTATATCCAATTTCACATAATTTCACGGAAAGTGTTAATTTACTGCAATCGGCACAACCTTCTCTCCCTTCTTCCTTAATTGTCTTTCGTGCGCACTAATATTATATAGTCGTGCACAGATCTTCTAATCATGTGTTTGTTGTTGTATTATTTAATAAGTTCAAATTAGAAAGCCAGGGAAGCCAGTAGTATTGTCTTCCACAGCAATAACAGTTATAATACAAACGGCCCATTGCCGATTTCTTATTCTATCATCGAATCGTAAGCTAGCAGTTTTATTTGACTCACTTCAACTGTGGGGCTAGACAGACTTGTGTCATACATGTATAATGGGTTTGTAGATACCTACCTTGGTAAGACTGAAGATGCAGGTGGAATGGATGGTTTTCTCAGTGTGATTATAGGCATTATATCTAGAAACTCATTGATAACAATGTAATTGCAGTCAACTCGATTGCATAAATGCTTAATGATGACTGGAGCCTGAGAGAACGCATGGAATGAATCCAGTTCAAGCTGCATATGCATGTGTTTAACATTGAAGGTGCTGTCAGTATGATTTTGGCATTGTGATTGTTGATTACTGCACATGTTCTCATATTTCTGCACTCCAGGGGTGGAGATTTTATCCTTCTGATGGGGCCTGGGCCCCACCATCTTGGCCTTGGCTCCACCAACGTCTTGCTGTCTTAACATGAGGCCCTATGGGGTGGACCCAATCAACTGAATGGGCAACATTGATTCCCTCCATGCATTATGTACACCCCACCAATAATATTCAAACTTCCTTCTTCACCTTTGCATATATGCTTTGCCTTAGCATATATTCTTTCCGGAAATTTTAGATACAAAATACTAGCAACAATTTATAATTTAAAGCTGTGATGGAAAAAACAGAGGAGCATATGGTTATGTTGTTCAATTTTCATTTTCGCTGCAAAAGGAAGTCAATCCGTTATCCAACCACTTCCGTTATTTTGACCGAATTGCAACAAATGCAATATATACTATAATATATAATATATCACTATCGACCGGCCCGCCGGCACTCACCGCCTGGCCCACGGCCGGTCCGACAGCACTCACCGCCTGGCCCACGGCAGGCCCGCCGGCACTCACCGCTTGGCCCACGGCCGGCCTGTCAAGAAGTGTCGCGTCTCGTCGGAGCCCACCTATCCCCATTTCTACTCACGATGCCGATGCCACCGACAACTCCAAGGCCTCGTTGTTCCACTTGGACACGTCCCGCGATGACCACATCGATGTTTTTACAGTCCGGCCAGCGATCAACGACATCGACTTCGCCACCATGGTCATCGACTTCGCCACCATGGTCACGCAGGCGCGCACCGATTTTTCCATGGGCCCGGACCGAAACCTTGGCCGGCTCCAAAGGGCACTTACCGGCTCCAAGGGCACTTTGCGGCCCGGGACACACTGAAGGTTTGTTGACCGGGGAGGGATGACAAGCAATTTGTTTCAAAATTGCTAGAAAAATGCTTTTGCCGGAATGTCCCAAATTTAGCCCGAAAATCACCAGCCTTATGATAAGGAAGGTGATTTTGGGCTAAATTCGGGACATTCTGGCCAAGAGGGCACTTTTCGGTACAAAGGGCACTTTTGGCCAAAAGGGCACTTTGTCTCATGGGGACCCCCCCTCCGGTGCGCCACTGGTCACGTGCATATTCGACGACGTCAACATCGAATTCGAGAGAGAGAGAGAGAGAGAGAGAGAGAGAGAGAGAGAGAGAGAGAGAGAGAGAGAGAGAGAGAGAGAGAGAGAGAGAGAGAGAGAGAGAGAGAGAGAGAGAGAGGGAGGATGGAGGGAGGGAGGGAGGCAGGGAGGGTGGATGGGGCAGAAAGAGAACAATGGCTGAGACGAAGAAAGAGCAGCACAGATAGTAGGTATGTTGTATCTCTGTACTTCTCACTCCATATTTACCGGTCATCGCGCTCTGTACTCACATGAAAAGAAGAGCAGATGCTCAGTCCACGATGCTTGTGGACAGTGTACACAGACGATGGTTTGTGTGAACAGTTGGCGGTAGCGATGGCGAAGCCAACATCTATGCCACGTCATCTCAACAGCAGCCAGATTGGTTCGGCTACTCTGCGAGACATTGGGGAGCTGCCTGCCATGATCATCTGTACAGGTGTACGATTACGTTGGGAATACGGTAAGAGGAGCGACTGAGCATGAGCTTGCGTGTTCCTCTTTTAGCACTGCGCGTCGTCACAAAAGACCCTGTCCCAATTTCCTCGATTCAACGACCTGGCTACTTGGTGTGCGTTTCCGCTTACCATACCGAATAATTCATCGCTCCTCGGCTTACAACGCGCAGCGTGGTGCAGCGTTAGTGGGGCAAGGCGAGCCGCGCATTTCGGCTGAACGTTGACTCGGCTTCGGCCGGTGAGTTATCGTCGCGGTAGCCGAGTCACATACCCGCCGTGAGCGTGGGCTGCTGACAGGGTCGGTGCCGGTCCGGCTCGTCGTCACCGGGCCAAGTGTCATGCAGCACTGTTTGATCCGGCACGTTCAGGTGGGGGCGGGGGGGGGCGTGGCAGTCGTTAATGGTGACGGCTTCCGACGGAAGCCGTCGTCACGCTCGCCAGCGTACCGTTTGTGACTTGCGTGCTGAAGGCCAGCGGTCGCAGCTGGACCTGGCGAGTGGTGGCTGTGTGGACAGCGTGAGCAGCATGTCTGCCAGAACAGTGCTGCTGTGATAGAGACAAGCTGGAGATGTAGCGGCTTGAGTGGCTACGTTTCTTGTGACGTGTCCGTATGGCGAGCTCCAAAGATCTGTAACTTGACGATACGTATATCGGGCGGCGAGATCGAGAACCAGAACGAGAGTGCGAGAGAGAGAGAGGGCGGGGGGGAGTGAGTTTTTTTAGGCGTGCCGGACCATAAAGGTCATTTGCGCCGCCTTTAAAGCGAGTACGTCACATGTCTGTCTATAAGGCGAGCATTTGCGATCAAGGTGCAGGCAAGTGGACATTTACGTTAATGGATTTTACGTTATAGTTTGCGTGACATTTTAGGTGCTGAAGGCGAGGGTCTGGGCTGGGGACAGCTCCCTGTTGTCTGAATGGTTTAGTTTTACTTTGCTCCTCCACAAATTAATTCGTAGTTTGGGTGGGGGTGGCGGTGTTTTGAGAGTGGCGAGAAGTTTATTTTGCCAGAGTGCCGGCTTTAGCCTACTCTTATCGAAGAGCACCGAGGGATCTTTACAGTGCGAACAAGGAGGCAATTGTCCACACCGCCTATCACGCCGGCCGCCGCGTGTTAGTTGTTAGTAGAGGGTTAGTCTAAGCATGCCATGCAGGGTTGTCAGTTGGGTTAGTACGGTGTTTTGCAATTCGGCTCTTCTACGTTCGCTGTACCTCTGGGTAGCCGTTTACGTTATGAGTTGCTAGGCAAATCGGTTCATCTACGTCCGATGGCTCCTCTGGGTAGTCGTTTTACGTTATGCTAATTTTATTTTTATTTTTGTTTATGTTTTCCTAAAGCAAGTCGGCTCATCTACTTCCGACGGCACCGCTAGGTAGCCATTTGTTTCTAATTGAGAATCAAATCGGCTCATGTACGTCCGACGCCATGCGGGGATGGCTATTTACGTGTTTCCTACGAGTGTTTCGCGGTCATGCATTGCAGTTGACGTGAGTGTTGGTGGTGTGGTGCCGACAGTGCTCCTGCTAGTTTTGTGGCATATAGATATTCAAATAGCAATTGAAGGAGTTCTGGGTGCTTGTCACCGAGAAGCGATGGAAGCGATAGGGTGATGCCCTCTTTTTGGCAGAATGCCTTAAGTGGTTGTCTTTGAGAGCTAAAACTACTACAATCTAGCAGGATGTGGCCTATGCTTAAGGTGGTGTTGCAGGTGCCGCAGTGCGGTGTTGTATATTGGTCACCCTCTAATTGAGGCTGTGTTAGTTTTGTGCAACCAGTCCTAAGTCTAGTGAGGATGACCTCTTTTGTCGGTGATATTGATTTTATGTGTTCCATGTACCTATTGTTGGTTTGATTGCGTGGGTGTGGTTGGATTTGTGTTGTGTTGAGTTGTGTTGTGTCCATGTGTTCTGTTGATGTTGACGAATGTGGCGTTGTAGGAGTGCTTTGCAATCGTCTACCGAATATTCCACGCTAGGGTAAGTGTTCAATGCCAAGGCTTGCTTTGCGAGCCGGTCTGCTTCTTCGTTAAGTGGGATGTTGGCGTAGCCCGGAATCCAGAGGAAGGAAAAGTTCATGTTTACGTTATGGGCCACGAGTTGTTGGATTCTATCAATGAAGTGATGTGGACAGTCGTGGGTGTTGCTAATTGACTGGAGGACAGATTTGGAGTCTGAGCAAATTACTACGTTTCTAGCTTTACGTCTCATGAGAATGGTGATAGCGGCCAGAATGGCCATTGCTTCAGCGGAGTAGATGGAGAAGTTATCCGGTAGACGCTTGGAAAGTCTGAGATCTGGTCCAGTGATGCCGATGCCTACCTTTGCCTCGTGTTTCGACCCATCCGTGAATACGAGTGATTTGTGTTTGTTGTCATCGGCGAACTTGTGGAAGAGGCCAAGAATTTCCGCCGATGTGATAGTAGTCTTCTCCGAGAGCAAGTACTCGACCTTTGGTTGACTGAAAGTCCAGAATGGCCTTGTGGGCGGTCGAGTTGCAATGGATGGCATTGCGAAGTTAAGATCTGAGAGAGCCGTCGAAATTTGAATGCTATATGGTGGAAGTTTCCACGCAAATCGGCTCTTGTCGTATCTGTCAGGCGTAAGGCAGCGCTGCGCTGGATGATTTTGAATGGACTTGATTTTGGTGTGGTAGCGGCACAGCTGTTGTGTCCGGACGTAGAGTGGGGGAGTGTTTGAGTCCACTAGAAGACTGGCTATCGGTGTGGTGCTGAGGGCACCTGTGGCTGCTCTGATGCAGCTGTTTTGGATGATTTCTAAATTTCGGCTCTGGCTTTCTGAAATGGTAGCAAAAATGATGCTGTTGTATTCTAAGATGGGTCGGATGATTGAGGTGTACAGTCGCAGTAGTGTTTTCCTGTCTCCGCCCCAGTCTATGCCTGCAAGTGCACGTAGTATGTTGACGCGCTTCGCGCATCGCTTCGAGATGGAGGTGATGTGGGTGTTGAAACCGAGTTTTTCGTCTAAATGCACTCCTAAGAACTTGAAGCATGTCACCTGTTCGATGGCTTTGCCATCGATTTTAAGTAGAGTTTTGGGTGTTGGGCGGAGACGACTATATGTGACGGTGGCCGACTTTTCTGCGGACAGGGTGAAGCCCAAAGTTTTGCACCACTTTGCAATGTGGTCTAGTTCTGCTTGAATGTTTTTTTTTCAGCTTTAAGGAAGCATTGTGCTGTTGTCCAAATGGCTATGTCGTCCGCGAAAAGTGAGTATTGAAATGAAGTGTCAGTGTGGTCAGCAAGTATGTCGTTGATCATGATGATGAAGAGGCTCGGTGAGAGCACGCTCCCCTGAGCCAGGCCCTGCTCCTGTGTTGTGGTGTTTGATGTGACACTGCCGCATCTGACCTTAAGGGTCCTGTCTCTAAGGAAGTTGAGAATGAAGTGTGCCATGTGTCCGCGTAGGCCTATCTTGTGGAGTTTGTGTGTCAGTGGGGATTTGTGTACTCGGTCGAATGCGGCAGTGATGTCCAGGTAGGTAGCTACTGTTGTGCGTTTGATGCGTAGACCACTTTTTATGTCATGCACTAATCTAATGAGATTGTCTGTAGTTGATTTTTGACGCTGGAAGCCGCACTGAAATTCGTCGAACAGGTCGTTGTGTTCCAGAAATTTCCTCAATCGTGTGTTGACCATGCGTTCGACTAACTTGCTAGCACAGCTAGTAAGTGAGATGGGTCTATAACCTTTTGGGTTGGAGTGATTTTTGTGCGGCTTTGGCAATGGAATGACTACGCTCTCTCGCCAGGATGCGGGAAACGTGTCGCTTTGGTACAGTTTATGTATGGCCGCTAGTAGGTACGGTAGAGAGTTTTTGCTCAGTCGTTTAAGAAACTGGTAATGGATGTCGTCCGGCCCATCCGACGTGTTTCCACACGTGCTGAGGGCAAGGTGTAATTCGTGCATAGTAAACGACTGATTATAGATATCTCTATTGCTAGAGCTAAAATTTGCTTTGGAGGCAAGAGCGTCTAGAGCGCTTACTATAGTGGTGTCGTAGTTGCTGTTGCCAGAAACGCTGGCGTAGTGTAATTTAAAGTGGTCTACGACTTGTTGTGGGTCAGTGATGTGCTGTCCTTTCACCGTCAGCTGGGGGAAGGGGCCTGGTGGTGGGCGTTTCAGATTGAAACGCTTCATCAGGTCCCAGATTCTGCCGGTAGGGGTGAACCTATTGAATTGAGAGGGAAAAGACTGCGAACAGTTTTGTCGTGCTGTTCGAATTGTGTACCGGCAGTGTTTTTTAGATAGTCTGTATGCTGATAGGTGTGCTTCGCGCACGCATCTTTTAAATTGTTTGTGGGCACGGCGCCGTGCGGCGATTGCCCTTTGACAGTCCTGGGTCCACCACGGCGTAGATGCCATTTTCCTAGGTTTGTTACTTTTTGGGACTGAGTCTCGTGCTGCTGAGCTGATGGCCCTTATAATTGTCTGGATCTTACTGGTCTCTGAAGTTGTTAGGTTGAGGTCCACCTGTTCCTGGAATTTAGCCCAGTCCGCTCTTTTCAAGTTCCAAGATTGTCTAAATAGCTTAGTATGGTGGATAGCGTGCGTGCTGGGTCTAATTGTGATTGGGTAGTGGTCGCTCAGCCCGGGAACGTCTGAAACTGACCAGTCAAATAGTGAGCTAAGTCGTTGGGAGCAGCACGTTAAGTCAATGCAACTGTCCGATCCTCCTGAGGGAGGTCGTGTTGTAGCGGGTGGCGGCCCCGGTGTTAAGAAGTACTAGGTTGTGGTCCGAAATAAACTGGTGAATTTTGCGTCCTCTAGCGTCAGTCTGGTCGCTTACCCAGGAGGGGTGTTTAGCATTAAAGTCTCCCATAATGAGAGCTGGTGGAGGGGCCTGAAGCAGCAAGTCGCTCAGCTCCTGTGGTGTGGGGGTTTCAGCTGACGGCGAGATGTATAGTGAAATGACTGTGGTTTGGCAATGGGCAATTTTGAAGCTGACTGCTGCGCAATTCAGGGGAGCATTTAACGTTACTCGACGGTGAGGTATGCTGTTTGCAATGAGTATGGCTGCGCCCCATTTCCTATTTGGGCCGTTTACGTTGTCGACGTGCCAAGTGTAATCTGGGATTTTGTTCCAAGTGGAGTCAGAATCTCGAAAGTGAGTTTCTTGGAGCGCAGCTAGTAATGGTTTTTGTTACAAGAATTCAGATTTGAATTCTATGAACTTGCCTGGAAGGCCTCCGATGTTCCACTGCAGAAAAACTCCCATTGCTGAACGCGTTTAGTGACTGTTGTTCCTATACTGGAGTGGTGTCGGTGTCGAGTTGGGGAGAAAGGTTGAACCGGTGGACGGAGAGAGAGTTGGGAGGTGACCCAGGCAGGGGTGGTAGCCTGGATCTGGTCGCACGGGTCCTGGGAGGTGATTGGGTAGAGTGGCGGCGTGATTTGCGCTTGGGAGGCGCGGTGGGTTCGGGTGGGATTCGTTGGTCTGGAGTTGTGGGTTCGACGGGCTTTGAAGGAGTGGTAGGTTCAGTCTGAGTACTGGCCTCAGACGAAGTTTTGGAGTGGGTTTGGGTGGGTGTGCAAGAGGTGGTGGGAGGTTCGGTTTGGCAGGAGGTGGTGGCCGTGGACTTGCGGGTTGTCTGGGTAGATGTTGTGGTGGCCTTGGTTTTAGGCCTTGGTTTGTGCCGGCCGGATGGGTGTGGTAGGGGCCGAGGCCCTGGAGGAGGCAGTGGAGGGAAGGCTTCAGGGTGGCGAGGTGGGCCCTTGTCGGTTGGAGGCGGTGGCGCGAAGGGGTACTACTAGGTCCCGTGGGGGATGGGTGGGTACCGGTGGGGGATGGGATGGGGACCGGATCTGAGTCTGATGTGTGTTGGAGGAGGGATGATGCAAGGTGGATAGTGGGGTGGTTGTGGGCATGGGCCGGGTCTGAGATGGGGCGGGAAGGGAAGGAAGCCCATTCCTCGGTGGGGTGGGCGTGGGAAGCCGGGCCCGCTGTGGATAGGGTGTGGGAGGAGGCCGGGTCGAGTGTGAAGGGGGTGTGGATAAGGGCCATGTCTGAAGTGGAGTGGATGTGGGAGGAGGCCAGGTCCTGGGTGGAGTGGGATGGGAAGGAGTGGTGATCGGTGAGGTCGAGGGGCGGTGGGCCGGGGAGGTCGGGGATCGGTGGGGCGGTTGAGGCGAGGGTCGGGGGAACGTTGAGGAGGGAGATGTGCCGGGCTCCGGGAGCCGGCTGCTGGTGGGATGGTTGGGCGGGTAGGAGCTGGTGTTGGAGGGGGTGTGGATTTAGGTGTGGAGAGCGTCGCTGCGTTGCTTCGCCCGGTGGTAGGTGCGGTGTGGAGAGGTGCAATTGTGGCTGTGTGAGTGTCAGTGGTGGTGTGGCGTAGGTGCTGTCGTGCTGTTGCGTGTGGTACCCGATGAGTTGCCGCATACCGGCACACCTCCCTCTCGTATGCCCACTTGGGGCAGTCGGGGTAGGTGGCGGGGTGCGGCCCATCACAGCCTGCACACTTCCTTTCGGAAGAGGTGCAGTCGGATGCCACGTGATGACCGGCACACTGGCCGCATCTGGGAGTTGGTGACGCGCATGCGCGTTCGCCATGTCCATAACGCTAACAGAACCGGCACCGTAGTGGCAGAGGCACGTAGAGGCGGACCTCGTAGGCCTTGTTATGTATGTGGACGTGTGATGGTAGGTGTGGTGAGTCGAAGGTCAGTAGTAGAAGTTTGTGAGTCGAACGTGCTTCCGTTTAATCTGGCTGATTGTAACTGTGGCGTCCAGGAGGGCTGAGGCGTCGAATAGTGCGGCGATGCTGTCAAGTGGTAAGTTATCCAGCTCTGGGGCGCAAATGTAGCCCCGGCTGGTGTTCAAGGCGCGGTGTAACGTGAAGGAGCAGCGCTGGTTGTTAAAGGTGGTTGTGTTTAGTAGAGTTTGTGTCCGCGCTGCTCTGTGTTTGGACTATGATGTGTGTGGTGTACATGTGGACCTGGAAGTGTGCTGAATGAAGAATGTGTCTGAGTGTCCTCTCGAGAGTGAAAGGAGACTCCTGTGTGATGTTGTGTCCCGTCTCTGTGTACATACCTACTAGGTAGGTGCCTTGTGTGGTGCTGGCGGCGGCCGCCATGGTGTGTAAGGGTTTGGTCCCACCCCCGCAAGTGTCCCTCTTGACTGAAGAACTACCCGGATTCGTTGCACCCTGGACCGAGCTTTCGCTCTTTGGTCCCTGTCCCGGCCGCAATGGCCCAAGACAGTGGGCTCGTCACCGTTAGGTTTCCTCCGGGGGGTAAAGGTTAGTTGGGAGACAAAGAGTAGTTGGGGATTTGGCCAGGGAGGTTTTCCTTCTAGATTCGCAGGAGTGCTCCTCTAGGGTCCCTGGATCTCTTCGTGTCTTGGCTTCTTCTGCTGCTACAGGTGTCTTCTGCTCAAACCTTGGACCTTCCTGGATCTCTTCTTGTTTGCTGACTGCGGGCGCCGATCGTGCTCTGAGAAGAGCGGTGTCTGATCTCCTTGTTCTTGTTAACGTGGAGAGAGAGAGAGAGAGAGAGCAGGGGGGGGGAAGTTATTTTTTTAGGCGTGCCTGACGTGGAGAAGTGGAGAGAGAGAGCAGTTTCCATGGCACGTTATACACAGCAACTGCGGACGTGTCCGAGTGCGGTTCGGCAGCCGCGGCTCGTGCGCATGCGCAATGACCTGAGCGAGGTCACGGGCGATACTGGCGAGCGACCGCTACGAAAATGACGATTGAGAAATGAAAATGAGATAAATGATCCGTGGTGTTCAAGTGACTAGGGTTTAAACGGCGTTGAAGGCTTCGCTGCAACTAATGTGACTTTATGCTAAGTGGTAGAGGAAGTGAATCATTCGCAATATACGATAAGCCGTCGGTAGCACTTAATGAGTTATTTGAGCTACTCGGGAGCACCACTAGGGCACATAGCAGCACCAACAACATCAAAATAATGATTTATATGATGGATGTATTGCTATGCCAAAATTATTGCATCACGGTACCGGTGTGCACTTGATGTCCAAAAAGCTAAGCAAATCCAAACACATCACCAAGCATATCAGATGGTGATCTTAGCCACGCTTTTCCGAATTCTGAGTGTTTCCCGCTTTCACCGGACATACATCGTCGAAGAAGAAAGTGCACCGCTGACGTCAATGTTCCCAGTGTACTTCTACTGTGACGCTTGTGTACACATGTCAAAGATATGTCCCTCGGATGTGGCATTAAAACACGCGTATTATGCATGGGAGCAAGCGACACCTATTGGGTTTCATGGACGGGTTATTTCGCTGCATTTTGCGTATTCTACGAAACAACGGTCGAACGATATAGCCGTCAATCCTGTTTGCGTGGTCGGCTGAATTCAATACTCCACATGGATATGCCAGTGTATGCACTTTTCTGGCCCGTCCCGCTTAACCGTACCGATTGTGATGGTGACACCAAAAAGTAATGAAAAGCAATTGTTAATGATAGCCTCCAATTATGACATGGGGAGCTCCGATACCGACTGGCCATGAGCACCTCAATCGGCTGGACCTCATAGTTGCCTGCTATTTGGAGAACACGTGGTCAATGTCGATTGTTGACATCTGTAAAGAGACATGCTTCATTCAGCGTTCCTACTGCCTTCTGCCACCGCGATATGGTAGTGATAATTCTGACAAGTGTTGGGCTTTCCTGTTGTAACTGAGTACTTCGGGTAATTCGGTGAACTTCACATCCATTAAATCACACCACGCTCATGACAATCGTGGGAGTGATTTGAGCCACAATAGCATGCAGAATACCGTGAACGTTTGATTAATTTTGTGGGAGGTTCCTAGCCATGTCGCCGTCGTGTCCTACACAGTGCTCAGCGGGCGCAATATAGCCGAAGCAGCTGACGCGACCAAAAATCCAAACAACACACAAACACACATATACACGCTTAAGTGTAGCCACGGTTTTGAAATGGGGGGGGGACAAACCAGGGACGCGGGAAGTTTCGGCAGGATAGAGAGGTCAGCCCCGCCTCCAACTGTATCCGAAAAAATCACCCGATTTCAGCCACCTCATTTTCGAGGACAGGTTTTAAGATTTACTGTTGTTAAATTATATATTTTGGGGACAAAAATGTCCGAAAAAATTAGTGCGTTTCACTGCTTGTCACTGGATATGAATTTCTAGCTTTATGTCGTATGTGCTGGGCCCGATTTCATAATCACTATAGAGCAATGCTGTAATTACGTTAAACGTTGCTCTCATGTAATATCAAAAACAGAAAATATTGAACGATGGTTTTGTGTAGTTAATATGGACACACACTAACCTTTCACATGTTTTCCTGTTTTACGGGGACACATTTCGATGCAATAACAACCAGTGACGGATAAAGGGGTGGCACTGGGGGCATGTGCCCCCCCCCCCACATGTAAGGTGGCCTCCCCCGGCCGGGAAAAGACGCCCCTCGGAGAACTTTCAAGTGTGCTCCCTCGAATTCTTCAGCCAGAGGCGTCCCTCTGAGGGAAAAACGCCCCCTGGAGAGTAAGGCGCCTCTGGAAGGACCCAGTGCACCCCCTCGATTTTTTCTGCTAGAGGCGTCCCTCCAGGTACTTTAGCAGCGGCGCCCCTTCAAAGAAATGACGCCCCTCCAGACAAGCGACCCCATGACAATTCCTGGGGGCATCCCTGATTACAGCATTACTCTCTCGCGGTTATTAACTCCGGCTGGTTAGAAAATTGTGCGCATTTACGTGTGGCTTCCCTTGCAAACTTGACAACTTCCTTTGAACCATTGAGAAAGCGGGCGATTTGAAAACATGGTTCTATATTTTATATGTTCGAAACAGCAATGTGGCAGTGTAAATCAGAATCCAGCAATGAGAGCGCCGTCCGAGCATATTCTGACGGATTTCTTGTGGGAGTTACTAGTCAATTAAGATATTAATGCCAGCCAGCACAATGGCTGCGATCAAAAAGAGATTTACTCTTCCTATTACAATATATTATACTCAATCATTGCCCACACACCGTACCTTCGACACCTTGGAAATTCTTTAGATTTCTTAACTTTCTGATGCCGTACGATAATCCACGTCGAATGACACCCACTTGATGAAAATCGAAGCCATAACGACGAAACGCGAGGAATTCTAAATATTCAAGCTAATCTTTGACCTTGAGATGTCCCGGTTTGAAATGTTGCTTGAGGGTTGACCACGGGCTATCGCTTGATACCAAATTTGGGTAGCTTTGGGAGAAAATGAAGAAACGCGAGGCGATCGAAGAAATGAGTTCGACCTTTGACCTTGAAAACTAATTTGATTTATGGACAGTCTCCTAGAGTACCTCACAGTACGCCGAATGACACCCACTTTATCGAAATTGAAGCCATAGCGGCGAAGCGCGAGGACTTCGAAAACATTAACTAACCATTGATGATATGGAATTTAGCTGGTCATACTACCTTGTTTATCTATGGATATGCTTGTTCTGGGTCTAATCATCTCAGGGGCGAAACCATGGGAGGAAACAATTGGCATAAACCGACGGGTTTCCTCCAAGCAGTATCACTTACATCGCAATGGAGTGTTGTGAGGGTGCAGCGCATTTGGATAAAACGGTAGCATCGCAGGCAGTGGCGGAGCCAGGAAACTATCTCGGTGGTGGATCCAAGAGGGGACGCGAGATGTTCAGGACATACCTTATCCAAACCACTGCAAGCAATTGCGCGACGAGAGAAGTAACACTTTGCCAATGGCGGATTAAGAAGGGGAAGGAGTGAATTCAGAACAAACACGTATAAAATATCACACGCAGTAGCGCAATGATTCGCACGCAGTAGGTTTTTTTAAAAAAACTTTGGTCTTCTAAAAGTGAAGATTAGACCAGTAGAATTCGTTGCGCGATTCATCTTTGAATTGAGCCGAATAGATTCCGAGATCTTAACCCTCACCTGTGTGCGGCATTTTGTCACCTTGGCCAGTGTGTGTGTGTGTGGGGGGGGGACGGAGGGTGTGCAACCCACTGAGGTTTCAAAACTAAACTGGTGTTGCACAAGCTCAATAAGTATTGCCATGCTGAATTCAGCTTTATGTGTCCCGAATCTAAATCTGCGAGAGGGTTGAGTCGTGATGCGTATGTGCCCATATCGCAACAATTGCAATTACTCAAGAATAGTGTAACAAGTACCTACCTGCAAAAGTGGCCCGGAGATCGAAGTTAGCTTATACTTTGATAAGCTTAGCTAATCGTCACTGAAGTCATTGGTGGTGGATGGTGATATCACTGGATTTGAGGAACCTCGCGTAAACATCGTGGAAGGCGTCTTCAGCGTTCTGGATATGCCACACAGGTACGAGCACCACACGAAATAGGTATCAGTATTCCTATTATATCTTCGCAAAAAGCTGTGAATTGTAAAGTGTAAATATTGTAAAGCGTTGATTCTGAAAATTAATCCATACCGGGCATCGCAAGAACTTTCTCCGGTAATTTTTGTTTGAACCTGCAGTTATCATGTTGCAATTGTCAAAACTGCCCCTGTGGAAAATTGAAATGCCGCAAGCTTTGATGCTACTCAACAGCTTTCCACCGGCTTGGTTCAACATGGGATATGTTGTTCGTAGCACTAATTAGTTAGTTAGCCTCCATGCTTTTCTAGCTTATATCACCCGTGAAATATTCTTGAAAATTCTATGTTTTATACTACTGTTCCTGTAGGCGAATCTAGAAGGACCAGTTGGGGGTTTGGGGAAAGAAAAAACGTTTCCTATTTGGAATTTTCAGATTTAAACAGCTTTTTTCAGATTAAAATTTTCAGATTTAAACAGCTCACATTCGTCGGGTCTGCTTACATTATCGCATATAATGTCTATATATTTCGAGAACATGCCATCTCAGTGCAAAACTTAGAGCATGCCATCTTAATTCAAAGAGTCTAAATGCAAAATATGATACGAAACAAATGAGACTCCCTAACATCACTTATTCTGCCTGCACAGACAGACGAAAACAACAAGCTATCCCTCTACTTACAGTAGCTTATCTTAATGACTAGTTGTTCACTCTTCTTTGTTCCCTACGTAGCCTGAACCAGTCGAGTCATCCTCAGTCCTCGGGGCCGCGCGAACTCGTCCGTCTGGGACAAGAGCGGGACCGTGAGATAACCAGAACCGTCAGTGTTTTGATTCATTTGCTATCCAATTATAAAGAAAACTGCCATTTCTTGTTGCTCACTGCGTGTCATTCTCGGATGCGCATATGGATCTATTTCGGGTAATCAGACAACCTGGCCAAAAGAGCACTGGTAACACGCAAGTAACACTCTGTGTTACTGTGTGCCAACCGCGCGCGAAACCGCACACTGCAGCCGATAGTGTATTGGTGATTGTCTTGGTGCTATACACTCTGTGCTGTGTGTTGCTTCAGAAAGGGCATATCGCTGGAGCAGCATTTCGGAAATAAAAATGATACACTTATGCGACTAGCATTTGAGGCCAAGGAAGTGTCCGTGGTTTCCAATTGTGTGCAACTTTAACACTCTGCGGCCTACTTCTGGAAGCCGCGCTAAACCCGCTGTGGAGGAAGCGAATGACGTGCTTAAAAGTAGACAACGAGGAAAATGCGCATTTTGGAGCACGTTGGGCGGCGCTGCGATCTTCGGCCGCAGCGTGTACAAGTTGTACATGCCTTTTAAAACACGAATACATTTTCCTTTTCTTGCAGTGGATGAATCTACGATCTATGAGATCATGTCTTATCTCAGGCAATGTCTTCCTGACCTGCGACGCCAGTTGCCATCGTTAGTGAATTTGTTGTTCATTGCGATTCGAATGTTGTGATTGGAAGTGCGATTTGTTCTCGTTTGGCTGGTTTGTCGGTGGACAATTCGTCTGTGTCGGAGCGCACAATGGAGGTCGCATCTTAATCAGGCATCATTCGAGAGGCACGGCCGCTGCGCGATTTTCCGTCGCTGGCGCAGACAGTGTGCCATTTGTGTGGCCGCCAGTTGAGACGGACCAAGCAGAGACTCCGCCACGACGGAGAGTCGTCCATCTGCGCGTGCTGCCAGACGCTCGCCACATCTCCGCCAAGCCCCGTGGGAAATTGCCCAATCGCATAACGCCGTAATAACCAACCTAATCCTATTTACGGTCTCCCCTAGAAGACTGTCGGATAATTGACTGCGATTCGTTTACCTGCGCCGGCAAGCACCCCTTCCAGCCGGAGGGGCTGAGCGCGGCGGCGATCGATGCGCGCGCCCCCGGCGGCGCGCGGCGCGCGTCGGCGTCGACAGCGGCGGGGACGGCGGCGGCCCCAGTGGCGACCGGCCGGTGCAGGCGGCGGGACGGGGGAGTGTGTGGCCGGGCGCGTGTCGGACAGTGGTGGGACGTGTCGCGCGCCGCAGCGCCGCAGCGCCGGCACCATGGCCGTCCGCTGGATGTCGCTCCTGCCGACCGCGCTGCTGCCGACCGCGCTGCTGCTGATCGCACTGCTGGTCGCCGGAGCGCTCGCCGATCAGGGTGAGTGCCGGCGGGCGGACCGCCGCCGGTTGGTGCTGCCGCGGCTCCCCAGCTCCGTGTAGCCGCGGCTCCCCAGCAGTGGGACGGGACATGGGTAGCGCTCTGTGTACGTGCTGCGGCGGTGGCTGCGGCTCCCCCAGCAGTGGGACTGGACATGGGTGGCGCTCTGTGGGCGTGCTTAGTTGATCAGCACAATTCATGATTGCTGAAATACTACCAAGAGTTGTAGAGACACCACTAATGATGCATCAGATTAATTTGTAATACCAAGAACTGCCCCTCCCCCTGAGCCGCATGAAACGGTCGTACTACTCATTATCGTCGGAGTCCACGAACCCCTTTTGAAATAACTGGGAGGTATATGACCAGTGCAGCCAATGCGCCCTTGAAACCGTGAACGAACGGGGAAGGTATTGCCAACAATTGTAAAGCACCTCGGTCCTTGTCAATTGAACTGAACCAAACGGGATGCTGAAAGTACATTTAACTGCTTGAAATTATAGCAAACATTTTCACAAAGTGACGTCACTGTGTACGTCACGTGTCACTGACGACTCGGGGTGGACACCAGTGTCTGACAGGTGTCGCTGCATGTGACTACCAATAGCAGTCCGCCCAGCCACCGAGCCGCGCCACCGTTTGAGTTCGGCAGCAGCGGCGGCGTCTTACTGGCAGCTTCCGGACTGGCCGACAGGCCCACACGATTGTCGACTTCTGAATAGTGATTTCCCGTTTTGTGACCCACCGCGGATGATTACGCCCAGTTTCCGACTGCGGTCAGACTAATCTTACGGCGACCGTCAGGCAGACTGGATGCGGTACGGCGGACCGGATGCACCACGACGGACTGGATGCACCACGACGGACTAGATGCACCACGACGGACTAGATGCACCACGACGGACTAGATGCACCACGACGGACTGGATGCAGAAGGGCGGACTAGATGCAGCACGGAAAACTAGATACAGTATCTTACGACGACCCTCAGACTAGATGTAGCACGGAACACTAGATACAGTATCTTACGACGACCCTCAGACTAGATGTAGCACGGAACACTATAAACAGTATCTTACGACGACCCTCAGACTAGATGTAGCACGGAACACTAGATACAGTATCTTACGACGACCCTCAGACTAGATGTAGCATGGCGTGTCGGCATTTTCATATTTCAGAACGCTGGTTCTGAAATGTTGATTCGACTATGGTGGCCGGTGTGCTCACTGAAACAAACTGGGCTCGTCAGCACGACGTGAAGTTCCTTCGCTCCTCTGTTTTGTGGCAGTCGCATGTGGGACATGAGGCCGTTGTTTCCACTGCCTGTGGCACATGAGACCGTTGCTTCCACGCAGCGGAACTGTTTGAAATGGTTCGCTGTTCGATTTCATTTTTTACTCTTTGCTGTCTTCATGTCAACAAGAGCAAGACATGAGCAATGACAATAAAGAAGGCAGATATATTCTGCATGTTTCTGGGAGTCCTTCTTCTCTGGGATCTTAACCTCGATTTGTCGATACATTTGTGAAGCAGTCGGCTCTCGTCCGATTGCATAATCGAGTTGCACACACATAACTGATCACAGGAGCCGATTTGTTTTTCTATCTTTCACACAAGCATTTTTGCGTTTGCACTCCTCATGCCAGGGAACGGGGAAGCAGAACTTACACTAGGGGGAAACTTTTCTCTGTTGATAACCGTGTCAGCCTTTGTTTAAATCGCGAGTACAACTGCATGCACGGACTTCTGTGCGCTTCAGCTGCAAGTAACACGTAACATTTTGTAAGCTGCTTCGTTGGCGCCACAATTTTGTTCATCATTTTCTGACGATTTTAATTTTGCAAAGCATTTGGTTTCGCTATGTACATTAGTATTGATCATATGTTGCACGAATATTTTAGGTTGTATATGTATATTTTGGTGACCATTGGGGCCGAATGGAAGGATGCGGGAAATGTGAGAAAGGCTAGCATTACACTATGCTGTCAGAGAGATTAAGGTAATGCATACTCGCATTTGTGCTGACTTAGCTTAATGCATACGAAATAGGTGACAGCAAAGCAGACAGATAATTTGATATTACCTCCTATCGTGATTCATCAGAGTCAGTATTTCAAAATATCGTACCAGAAATGTAAAACAAACTTTGTATTTATTTGTTTAAAGTCGCCCAGATAGTACCATGGTAACAGGGAAAACAATGTATGGAACAAATCACCGGATACTGGAGGAGTGGTATAAAAGTAGATAGGGATGTACAATAAATCCTTGCACCAAGCTCAATGCTGAGCTAAATTATATGTTACGGATTAAGAGTTGGGCTCAAAACACACACACACACACACACACACACACACACACACACACACACACACACACACACACACACATACACACACACACACACACACACTAGCACTGATGCTTATAACATATCCGCCAGCGAATTAATAAAACTACGCTAAAGAGGTACAACATATTGTTGAGATGAATTTATAAGATGTCAAGTTCAGTTTGACTAGATCGATACAATGTGCTCTTTCGTGCGGCTCTTAAAGTACAACACTGTCTGGGACGGTAGCTAATACAATACGAGCTAATACAATACTAAGTGCATTCCCCGGAATCCCATGCAAAAATCCACAGCTAATCCATGTGGACACGTGCGCCGGGTTCAGGTATTAGGCGCCACGTGCGACCGGCCGGTGTGGCACGTGCGCCGGGTTCAGGTATTAGGCGCCACGTGCGACCGGCCGGTGTGGCACGTGCGCCGGGTTCAGGTATTAGGCGCCACGTGCGACCGGCCGGTGTGGCACGTGCGCCGGGTTCAGGTATCAGGCGCCACGTGCGACCGGCCGGTGTGGCACGTGCGCCGGGTTCAGGTATTAGGCGCCACGTGCGACCGGCCGGTGTGGCACGTGCGCCGGGTTCAGGTATCAGGCGCCACGTGCGACCGGCCGGTGTGGCACGTGCGCCGGGTTCAGGTATCAGGCGCCGCGTGCATCGCCATGATGCCCCAGTCCATATAACGGTGCAAAATAGCTTAAAATGGACCTGATGCCAGCGGAATATGCTGTTTTGTCACCGTCACCGTCAGATAACTTGGAGTTATGGGATAATTTAAGGCGGGAAGGGGCATTGGGGTCATGTATACTCTCAACCACCAAGCTAAGGCACACACTAAGTCCCTCCAGCAAAAATAACAACAAAAGCAGAAAACAAATCGGGGCCTTGATGAATAAATGTTGCAGAACATTTCTTCGTCCCAGAGTGCCTTTAGCTCCTCGGCGTTTTTTGTTTTTCGAAATATGACCAAATGGTTAATTTTCCGGTCATCTGAGGGTAGCTAGTTCGTCCTTCCCAAACGAGTTCGGCCCCTAAAACCCAAGCGGCCTAATCTGTTGGGTGGGGGTTCATTCTCAGCCGGACCAATCTATCATGTCGATCTCGGCAACCCCTGGTTCCATCTTCATGAAACCTTCACCAAACGGTCGGCCGTGTCTGTAAGCCAAAAATCTTGTTTTTCGACGATTTCACTATGTCTGTAACCCAAATTTGTTTTTGATTTGTACTCTAACAAGTAGAAGTAAGCTATCACCAAAAATCTTGTTTTTCGACGATTTTGTGACCTTTGACCTGACCCAAGCTCACGAAGGTCCAAACCGCACACCTCTGGCATACGCCCGACCACTTGGTGACAGTTTCATGAAGATCGAGCCGGCGGTTGCCGAGATCGACCACGTCTGTAAGCCAAAATTCTTGTTTTTCGACGATTTGGTGACCTTTGACCTGACCCAAGGTCACGAAGGTCCAAACCGCACACCTCTGGCACACGGCCGACCACTTGGTGACAGTTTCATGAAGATTGAGCGAGCGGTTGCCGAGATCGGCCATATCTGTAAGCCAAAAATATTGTTTTTCGACGATTTAGTGACATTTGACCGGCCCCAAGGTCACGGAAGTCCGCACCGCACGGCTCTGGCGCACGGCAGATCGTTTGGTGAAGGTTTCATGACGATCGAGCCAGCGGTTGCCGAGATCGGCCATATCTGGAAGCCAAACAAAATTGTTTTTCGATGATTTGGTGACCTTTGACCTGACCCAAAGTCACGACAGTTAAAACCGCACGCTTCTGATACACGGCCGATCGTTTGGTGAAGGTTTCATGAAGCTCGAACGTTCGGTTGCCGAGATCGGCCATGTCTGTGAGATGGTGTCTGTCGAACGGTGTATGTGAGATGGTGTCTGTTTTTTATACCCTCCCTTCGACACCCTCTTCAGCCCAACTAGCCAACCTACCAAATCAGCCAGGTATGACCACTATTGCTTTCGACACCCTCTTCGGCCCAACTAGCCAACCTACCAAGTCATCCACGTATCCTTGTATCGGACTGCAAGAACTCTCAGCTGATGTAGATACCAGAATTATCATTCCTTTCTGTGATCTAAATATTGATATTACAAATTTGGATGCATGCACAAATCTCATACATGCTTGTTGCCACTTGTCACAGAGTCTGCAGCACAGGTCCATATTAGTGGCTGATCCTTCATGTCCTTCAAGCACAGAGGTAGGGGGAGGGAGTGCGGGGAGAAGGGACAATGGAACTATCTCAAAGAATATCAGAAGACTTAAAAAGTCTGTCTTTCTAGCTGACTATAAAAATGTTCTGGATTCATGGTAGATTCACGGTGTAAAAGTAAAAACTTATTCACCGTAAAAAAAATACTAAGGGGATTTTTGTTTCTTTAAGTAATGAGCTAACATCCGTATCTCCAAAGACATACAGCATATCTAATGACAGCTTAGACCTTGCCAATGCGGTGTTCTGGATCCGCCATTTGCTCGTATGGAGCAATGGAGTAATGGAGTAATTGAATGGACTCAGGTGTTGATTAGCCATTCATCGAATTCACCAGCGCAGACTATATCATGCCAACAGGCAGGCATGCGTTGGAATGGAACAAGTTTATATCTCGCAAGGGCCGGGTATGAATTAAGTACAGCTTACATGTTGCATGACGCCGCACATTGAATACCACCGCACTTCCGCTCACGATTGGGAGTAGAAGATGATTAAAATAACATTGCTACTCTCAAGTTCACGCTCATCACTTGTGACACCAACAAATAACTTGTTATACTATTGCGTGCTAGAATGGGCAGTAGATTAGTGCACTGACATGTCACCATTGCCTTCACGACCCGGTCATGTCAAGTCATGCTGCGTCACGATAGTGACACATCACGATTTTCTTCACGACCCGGTTCGTACTACAGTGTCGACTAACATTTACGTTACGACTACCTTTACGACCCGGCTCGTACTACAGTGTCGACTAACATTTACGAGATGTATCGTACTACAGCGTCGACCAACATTTAAGAGATGCTGTAATGGCCGGGAAGCAGCTGGCACGGTTCTGATCAGTGACATGACCAGGATTACTAGATGCACACCAACCCCACTACCATGTTGGTGTGTTCAAAATCGATTCAAGCCATTACACTCTCCATCGGGTTTGAACTGAGTTCACCCAAAATTGGCAAAGCTACACTAACCTAACCTGGCCTAGCCTAGCCTAGCTTAGCCTAACCTAGCCTAACCTAAACTAACCTAACTAAACCTAACCAAACCTAAGCCGATTCGGCGCAACCCGTTCTCCCATCACATCGGTGTCGCTCACGTGAAGCACATTGACTGGATCGCACCGAAATTGTGCCCAATGGGTAGCCAACAATGTGGGCTTTCACGTAGTGTGATACATGCCTCATTCCCTGCGATGTGAGCCGAGCCGGACGCCAATATGAAGGGGGTCGGGTTTCTCGTCGGGATAAGTCGCAGCCCCATGCTAAACAGGAGTGGAGGTGTTGCTCGAATATGAGCGCATGGCACGCGCTACGCTTCGCCCACCCCTACAAATTGTACATTGCCGGATAGCCCATGTGACGGGCTATCAGTCCACCAAATTTGATAGCTCTCGTGTGCGGCGCTCTGGGCTTGGAGGTGCCCAACTCAAAACAGATGCACGGGGACGAGTGGTCTAGGGGTAAGATGCTCGTCTCACAATCGAAAGATTGTGGGTTCGAGTCTCACCTGTCGCTACTCTTCGCCCGCGACCAATCGGCGTGAGAGATTGGCGACGCTACATGACTCAACGGTCGACGTGTCGTAAAACCAATAACCAACCAACCAAAACAGATGCACGCGCCTGGCGGTTGCACGGTACGGCGCATGCGACCGCCGACCACAAAATCACACAGTTCCATATGGGGCGCGTGTTTTCACAACCTGTGCGACCTGTGGTATATGCTGTGGCCCTGGCTAACTGATCTCGACATGACCCCAGTTGACGGCACGTGGCACGTGCCCACGTGACACGCGCAACCCGAAACCACCGCCATAGTCTGTCCCCCGTACCGGCGCATCACGTGTGAAAATGTGAGCGAAATCCGCCCGGCCGTTTTGGCACAGCATGCGTCGAAGCGGCACAAACACACACACTGACAAACATTTCTCGACAACTTTAGAAAACCGACTGCAATGTATTAAATATCCGATAGAGATATATCGTGACATAATCACTCTAAATCGCATCTACGATTTTGAATTATCAGGGGTCGAATATGTGTTGTGGTAATGCTGGTGGGACTGGTCGTGCCATGACCAGGATTATTACCAGGGGCCAAATATGTGTTGTGATGAGAGTACTATTGGTGGGATTGGCCCTGTGCAATGGTGCATCCATTTTGTAGTGGGGATTACCCCCTGTCGAGAGATTATCCGACCCCCTGCCGGGTGTCGGGGGCTTTCGTTGAAAAAGTACTATTGCGTGCCTCATTGACAGGTGGGTTGCAAATTCTTGGTCGCATTGTTTCTGTGAACGAGTGGTCAGTCGATGGGACCCGCTTGATTTGACCACGGGTGGCACCGTTTTCAGTAGTGCCGTTGCACCATTTCGGAACCATATTGACACTGACGTATACCACTAGGTGTGCCTACAGCGACCTATTTCGTGGTGATTTCCATTTAGCAATCCCCATTAAAAGCCGGCGGATTTACACGTACAAATGTGACATCACGTTAATACTAATGTCCTGTGGAATTAAAAACTCATCTGGATTACATCACGCGCACCATTTAGTACCGTACTCGGTACGGAATTAATAGCATGTGCTGGCGACTCCATGATCAAACCAACAATGTGTTTATGCTCCCTGACCATAGCATGATGGTGGGCTTCTGCCATCGTCAGCGACGCCATGGTACTCCCTGCAGTGACACACACCGGCGGTCACGCCCAGCAGCTTTCCTTAGAAGCTGTATTCTCAATCCAGGCTAGGAAGATCCGCGATTGCATCCGACATCGCAGGGCGCATGCACTAAAAACGAATTGCTCCATTAAAACCGCTACTTCAAGACAGATGGACGTTTCGAGGAACGTTAAATCCTTCAACGGCCGTAAGCGGACAGCTCACGAAATCGGCGAAACTTTAAATAGGCCCGTTCACAAGACGAATTGAAACTGCTTAACTGTCCTTCCGAGCCACCTTTAAATGACATGAGCAAGTTTTGTAATGTCAGATATGCTTCACTTTACTGCTGTGTATACTTAATTGGATATATTCATGCGACATTTATTTGTGTCCTGGAGGTTGAGACCTGGTTGACAATACCATTAATTATTTTCTGCGTAGGTGGGGAGCTACCTTCTGCATCCATTTATAAGGGTTCCGTGAACTTCGTGACGTCGAACGCCTACTAACGTCTTGCATTAAGGTGGTACGATATTACACAGAATTTATGGGACAGAATGTATGTATCGCGAAGAAAGCGAGGACGACTGCGCTACTCAGTGGTGTGGTGGTATTGAGGGGAAGGAATCTGATTTGTAGATGTTATTTCGCTAACTTACACACTTAAGAGAAGGAGGTAGGGTACAATCACTGAGAATAAAGCTCTCGCTTCAAATATTGTGGAGCAAATGTATGTATTTGACAAAAACAATACAGGGAACTCTTCCATTCACTCCTACAGGCCCTGAAATGTATATCTTGTACTCTTGCACTCTTTTGTCCCTTGCAGCTCCCTTCCTGTAGAGTATCTCACAGTCCCTTACAGTATCTCTCGCAGCCCCTGCAGACAACGCGAGTTAAGGAAAATATTGTAGCTTCGTATGATCCTTCGGCGTACTTACTCTAGTTTTTCATCAAGAATGTACGTGATGCTTATCACCCACATTTACCTACTTTTCAATGGCACTCATTTTTCTATAGATGACTTTGGCTAGCGTAAAAAGTTGCCTGTCACAATTGTTTTAAAAGCCAAGATCCCCATCGCCATACTAAGTTATGCTCCTTTATTTATATTGGTGAACATGAAGCACATAATAAACAAGGTAATTTTAGATTAAATGAGTTTTTCAAGTGAATACTTTTCACACAAAAATAATCTTGTATAAGCTGTCGTCAATATTCCTGATATAAGCCTGACTACTTTTGTACATTCTACACAAGCATGGCACACCAATGAGAGGCATCTAAAGATGAGCCTACACGTTTCGTATAAGTATAATTACTAATGAAGACATACCGTAGGGGAGGTTTGTTCCCTTGGTTGTGATAGTTTAGGTTTGATCTCGCTCCCCAGCACCTTGTTCGCAAATGCAATGGCCGTTAATTACCCTCGTATTGACCATTACGAGGTGCCAGTATTACTGGCAGCAAAACGGCCGCAGCTTGTCACACAACGTCAGATTCAACAACCGTTTGGGCAGACACCGTCTCGTGTCTTTCAACGGTGCGTGCCTCGACAGCTCGTTCAACAGTTCGTGCCTCAAAGTCCTCTCAGCACTGGCAGTCGACCGTCCACATTTCACGCACGCTGCGCTCGGCTGTCCAACTCTGTCTGACCTGACCAGTGGCCAACAGGGGGCGCTCCCCTCTCACGCCCTGGCGGGGAGGGGACCGTGCCCTGTGTACGTCCGACTGGACGACCGTACCGACCATCAGTCATGTGTCGCTACCACCATTCACTCCGTATTTCTGGGGGAGTGTCATCGGTCAATGACTTACGACCAGCCCCCGCCCTACATGTGCAGAGGTTACATACTGCACGGCGAAAGTACAGTGACATGCTACATGGTGGTGGCCCAGCACGTGCCGGCCGGCCGCCGCAGTCTGAGCCAACTCAGCCGTGACATGCCGGGTGACGTGCGGCGGTGTACTTCCTGTCGAGCCAGTCAGCTGCCGCCGTCGTCAGCTGCCGCCGCAGTCTGAGCCAACTCAGCCGTGACATGCCGGGTGACGTGCGGCGGTGTACTTTCTTTGTGACCCGTCTGCTGCCGCCGTCGTCAGCTGTCCGCCGCAGTCTGGCCAACTCGCCGTGACATGCCGGGTGACGTGCGCGGTGTCCCCCACTTTTCAACCCTCACTGCCGCCGTCGGCGCCGGCCGACGGGCGCAGGTTTCCGCCCACAGCCGGCCGTCCATGACAGGACCCGACAAGTCAGGAACGTACTGTTGTAGCTATAATTGTGCGGCGTATTGCATTAGTGATGAGCGTCGGAAGTTAACTTCCTTGGAATGTTAGTTCGGATGATTGCATAGAAAGATGAGCCCTTCCATAGGGCTATCGTTTGCAGGTATCCGCAGTAGCTTCCTGCGCATTAATGTCCGCTGGTTCTATGCGCGCAATTTCCAATCACGTTTAGGCTCGTTGTTGTATTTCATCAGTTAATCTATAAGGGCCAATAAAGGCAATAGTATTGCATTTCCGAACAACAACAATTACGATGCATACCGAGTATTGCTGGCTGGGTTATGTTATCGGATCGGGAGTTAACAGTTCTATTTGGATCACTTCACCTGTGGGGTGGGACAATGGTGCGCCAAATATGCATAAAGGGTATGTTGGTACCTACATAGGCAAGGAATAAAGCTATATGTAGAATGCGTCGGTTTCTGAATGTGACGTTAGGTAGCATACACAAGCGTATTGATAAAAATGTCAACTGGATTGCATAAAAGTTTTATGAAGGTTGGAGATTGCTAGAACAGTAAAATTAATCCGGCTCAAGCTACTGATGCATATGTTTGAGATTAAAGGTGCCCTTTGCCGACATCTAACGTAGGAATGAGTATGGCAATGTAGTCGCTGACTAGTGGCATACATTTTCAGTCAATGTTCTCAAACTATCAATATCAGATAATACCGGTACTTTATCATGGAATGTTGGGGTTGGAAAACCGATGGTTGTTGTTGGTTGTTATTGGTTTTACGACACGTCGACCGTTGAACCATATAGCGTCGCCAATCTCTCACGCCGATTGGTCGCGGGCGAAGAGTAGCGACAGGTGAGATTCGAACCCACACTCTTTCGATTGTGAGACGAGCATCTTACCCCTAGACCACTCGTCCCCTTGGAAAACCGAAGGAGATATCATTACTTTGTACAATTTTCGCTTCCAAGGAAAACGTTGGAGAGCCAATCTGTTATCCAATCGGTAGCCACTTATCGTCACCGAACCCTATGCGATCCGTTCCACTATTCGAACCGAACGGATATCCGCGCGGATATCCAATCCCTGTCATGCTCTAATTAATTGACCGTCACTCACAAAGTCATGTTTCCGTGGCTATTTCCTTACCGATAAATAATTATCTTACGCATAGGCACTTCGCAGATTGTGTGTTGCCAACTTGAAAATAAAACATCGATGGTGGCGATCGATGGACGGATGGAAGGTCCACGGTCCTCGCCAGACGCTTCATGGAACAGACCGTCCAATGATACACCAGTGAGATATGTCGGCTGACAACAAGCCAGGGTGGAAGCTCTATAACGCAAGGGATTGTCGACATTGTCGAAATGGAGGGCAGCTGCAGCATGCTCATTTACTGATTACATTACATTGCAGTATTACAGCCTGCATGTGCCGAAAAGGATTTTTTTCGCTGCCGATGTACGTCCATAGTGGGCCTAATCATTTTAACGGAAAATTTTGACGGGACGTAAGGGAGGGGCAGGTGATGTTTCTCAAAAGTGTTGAATTTCTAAGCCAATTCTTAGCCCCGTAACTCGTGGTTAATGAACTCGTTGGATTTCGATGAACACAAACGCTTCAATATTTATCAATATGTTTGTATGTCCTGGGATGAAAGATCGAGACAGATCATTTCAAGTCATGTGAGCTCAGTACTTTTGGTGCAGCTTTAGCAGGCCATCAGATAAGATGATCTAAAGTGGTGTTATCATAAATTCACCATGATACTCGAAAGTTTATGCTCATGGCTTTCATAATTGGTATCAGCTACTTCACCTTCGCTCTTTAAGTAGATCAAGACAGAATAAAGACGACCACTACCTAGCGTAGATCGGGACGTGTTCTGAACCGCATTACCACCACTACCTAGCGTAGATCGGGACGTGTTCTGAACCGCATTACGACCACTACCTAGCGTAGATCGGGACGTGTTCTGAACCGCATTAATAGGGACGCATGATAATGAACCAAAATTGTGCTACCTGTATGCTGAAATAAGACATTCTTTTTCGATGCAGGGACAGGAGATTCGGAGGGCATAATTTACGGAAGCCAAGATTCATGAGTGAGGTGGACTCAATATATATATATATATATATGTGTGTGTGGGGAGGGTGCAATACGCACGTACCCTTATGTGCATGGGAGCAATGTTCTCTGGGTGAGCCCTAGTAAGATATTGACCTGTCAGGATGTCGCAGGTGTGAAGGTTAGAACTGACCTTGCCAGCTTTCCACACTCGTGAGGCTGCGCGTTTTCCTCTGTGCCACGCTACTCGAGCGGAAAGAGAGCCAGTGCTGATTTATTAGGCGCTGCGAAGTGCCCGGGCATCCACTAACCCCACACGTAGGGATTTATTTAATGGTGAAGTGCATATTCGGCTCGAGTGTCACTGCGGCGGCTGGCAAAGTGTACATCACGAGCCGGCAGGAGCTCTCGGTTCGGCGAACGGCTGGTGTCTGACCTGCATGACACCGGAGAAGCGTATAACGAAGTTCCTCCCCTGCCCCTACTTGGTAATTCGATTTATGTCGGGGGGGCAAACTTCTTTGGGCTACGTGAATAATACTATGGACCACAACGTTGACGACTAACTCCCGGGTATATGTTCAATGGCTCTGTGTTTAGACCTCAGATCTCCGATCCAAACATCTTGACAGGCACCACAAATCCAGTACTTAAATTGGCGTATTTCATTAGCAATTAAATGGCGATAGTTATTCAAGTTTCAATAGTGCAGCGTGATAGACGAATTATTACAGTAGCCTCGTTTAGCACAGACAGCTTCAACTGCTTCACATACGACGCTTCAGTAGGCCGCCGCATACGAGCACTCGCGTCTTCATACAACATTTCAGTCTCTTATCTCAAGTCCCAAGTCCTGATATTCCAAGAGGCAGCAGTTACAACAGATACTTCAGCTTACATACTGACCGGTCTTCATACATTCTACAATTTTCATCTCAAAGGATTACATCTCAACAGTCACACAGCGGCTGATCTCAGAGTTCTCAGACGTACCTCTGACGACTGGCCTGACAGCCAATCGCCTTCGCTGGAGGGCCAAGCCCACAACCTCTCGCGTCGACTGTTCAGTGACAAGTGCTAGAGTGCCCTGGCGGCTCTCCACCAGGTGAACGCGACGCGCCCATGACACGTCATGGTCATGTGGCGGTCTACGCCACTATCCAGTGGGGATTGCTCACCCCCTAAAGTGCACGTGATATCCGTGTCGCATCCGAGAACAAAGGCTTGCAACGAACCCGACGAATTCTTCCGTACGCCGGCGGGTCGCGCCGGCCCTCAGACCTCGGAGATATTCTCAGAGCTCTCCGAGGCTGAGTCAGCGTGCCGGCCGTCGGCACCTGTTGGCTAACCTCAGCACATACAAGATAATAGTGATCCAGTAACATGTCACCAGACTGCTAAGCCAGCTGCACGCAGGCAGCCGGCAGATCGGGGCGTTACAGCCCATCTGTCATCTGACATACATCACAACCACAGTAATATTCATCCAACAGTCATCCAATCATTCATCAACCTTACACTTCGACATTGGCCACGGAGCCTGACATCTGTTATCTGTACACGCGCACAGCACTCGAGACATACCTGACATACTGCTGTCACAGTGACAGAACCTGTCACATCACAGTCATACTACGGTCATACCATTCATGTACTTACACCCACCTGCCCGACTGTTCCCATAATATAATCACTGACATACATCACCCACTGACGGTCACATCACTTCACTGGCATTCACACTCACGTCAGGTATTTAATCAGACCAGAGGCGGCGGCTTGCATCGAGGTCACGCCGTCAGACGGCTGTGTTGGTACCCTTCCCCTGGTCACTGCACCTCGACACATGACCAGGCATTGGGGAGGGTAGGGTTAGAGTCCGCTGTCTGGCCTCGGCTGCAGCGGTGGCTTGCTGACGTAAGCGGTGGGGCCGCTCGGCCGACCCGTGGCATGGCATCTGCCGGAAACTGTTGCAACATGAATTGAAAGGGTAGGCTACATTTCAGAAATAAAAGTGTCCCCGCAACCAGCTTTTCTACAAGCGTGGCAAAGTTTGCCGGTAGTATCGGCTCGCCACGCATAGTCGTTCTCGCTCCGTGTCAGACAGTATGCCGCCCCACATCAAGACTGAACACGCAGAGTAGTTCTCGCTCTGTGTCGGGCAGCATGCCGCCCCACATCCAGGCTGGGCACGCACAGTCGTACTGGCTCTGTGTCGAGCGGCAGCATGCCGCCCCACATCAAGGCTGGGCACGCACAGTCGTTCTCGCTCTGTGTCGAGCGGCAGCATGCCGCCCCACATTAAGGCTGGGCACGCACAGTCGTTCTCGCTCTGTGTCGGGCAGTATGCCGCTCGACATCACGGTTGATGTCCGATTTTTCAATCACAAGTTTGTACATGCTTGTGCATAATTGAACTCTGAACTCATGATATTAGCAGGAAGCTTGTTCCTCCCTCTCTCCCTCTCTCCTTTCTGTCCTTCTGTCTTCCAGTCTCTGCCTCTGTCTCTGTCTCTGTCTCTGTCTCTGTCTCTGTCTCTGTCTCTGATGCGTTCCACGACAGATCGACCAATGTACTTTACCCCATACCTTTTTATTTAGATAAAAATGTGTGCATAAGGTAGTCTTTGTCTCAGAATACGGCTGTGCAAATTTCAGCCCGATTTGGCCAACGGGTTTTGAGCTATAGCCTCCGGCATTATTTTCAGGTAAAATAACATGGGTTGGTTTAGCGATAGATATCGCATCAATAATAAGCGGAAAGGAATTATATATACTTCAGAAGAAAAAGATCAACTGAAACATTCCCGAAATAAAATATCAATATTTCCAACATTTGACCTCGTGACCTCATGACCTCGTGCCCTCGTGACCTCCCGTGACCCCTAGCCCGTCGAAATTGACAAATTTGACGGCGGAAATAAAAGTGGGCATGATTTTTCTGACCAAGCAGAAAAAAGGCGTTCTGATAAATATCCGATATGGCCGTCCGCTCTTCATGACTTTTTGCGATTGCGTTTTCCGGGTAGGACGGACTTCGTGTAAGCTTTCTTTCATTAGAAAGCTACATGAGGTAGAACAATGACATACAGACATATGATGAAAAACGTTTTTCCAACAAAAATCATTCCTACCTTCTACATGTAGATCTTATAGTTTCCCCTAAAAACCGTCACGAATTTCAACGGAATTAGTTACCGATAGGGCACCCATGGGTTTATTTACGCGTAGCTACGCAATTGTACTTCGGAACAACTGATATGCATTGAATAACGTCAAACATGGAAGCAACGCAACCCGACTCTATTGAACCAGGTTCTTTTACCTGCCTATTGCATCTGGCGCGGTAGGTAGGTACCTGTAACAAACACGAAGATGACTTTGTATCAGTGATCAAGTGTTAGACAGGTTTATCATTTTGTGCTGAAGAAAAAGCATTGCGTTTCTGTGGACTGCTGATGACTATGAAATGAGTTAAATCTCAAGTTAAAGGCAAGTGAAAGCTGAGGTGTTTGTGTCGCGTATGTCTTCCCTCCCACCCATTCGTACTTCGTACATATATCCGTACTCCCCATCCGTACATAGCTCAATACTCCCCAGCCTGGTGGAAGTTCTAAGGGAGATAAATGCACCGGCGTTGATGCCGATGGACAACATAGGGGTTGATATTGGGAAGGAAACGATAACAGGCTTGGCAGAGCCGGAGCAGTGTATGAATCAGTTTTCGAAAACGCCTGGTGGAAAGAGGACGTGGTGATTTTTTTTCGACGTACATAAACGCTAAAAGCATAATCACTATGTCGATTTTTATTCGTCGCCATACACAGCAAATAACAAAAAAAAGTTTCTGAAGTATCGGTAAGCCCCATTGAAAACGTGAGCATCCTCACATTACCAGAGGTGTGGCTTTGTGTGTGTAATTTCCAATTTGAAAATTTTCAAACTTAAAAAAATCTCCGATATTTAAAGATTTGTTTCACATTCGACCTCAGAAATGAAAAGAATGAAAATATATACTGAAGGGAAACTTGATGCAAACAAATCCGGAACTCTGGCAGGCTCAGAAGAACAAAACATGTCAAAATCGACAAATGTGTAAAATTCATTTTGCGGAAATGTTTGAACTCAAAATTGACTTTCCATCAAAGAAAATATGTTCCGTTGGATGCTCGCTATCTGTACCTGTTGAGAAGTCCCTGAAGTATACACAATTCCAAGCTCCAAAAATTTATGAATGCACATGCAATTTCAAAATTAAGTCGTTAAAACAACTTTTACAGATTAACAAAAAAATTCATCGACCAAAGCGATGCGCCGGAATGAGTTGCTTCAGATGGCATCTTAAAAATCATCTGCCAATTGATATTTACTATCTCAAAAATCCATTTCCGAAATCCAAATTGTTTGCCCCGCTTTTGTTATTAGATTTGACGCCCTACTAGGCGCTGCAGTGATCAAAAATGAAAGAAAACAGTCCGAGAACGTCCTATTTCACCCATCGTGCAAACATACAACGTCAAGAATATTCCATTTTGTTTCGGAATTTCCGAAAATAATTTGTCAATTCTTAAGGTGCCCACGACCCCAGATTCCATGTTCACCCCCAATATTCGGTTTCGGCAAATTTCGAAATGGACGCCGTTTGTAACGATTTGGTTATCAAAGCTAAATCAACGCTGTTTGATCTGCTTTCATTTCCCTAACATATGTACCGTTGTGCAGCACAGTGTCCCATGCTGAATGCCCACAGGCGCAGTGTCCCAAGAACGTGAATAATGGAGTCACATGAAGGTTGTAAAAATAATGTTTCCGGGCACAGCCTACGTGCACTGTGACAGCAAACGGCTGATTGCAATAGGAGTTCGACTGTACGTCCCTATAAATGATGCTCTGCAGGTGGAAATAAAGCATAATTGTACTTCTTTGTTGTGATGTTGCCATGGTCGAATATGATCCGACCGCATCGTTGTTATGTTTGGTGGCATTCAATACGCGTTGTAAGTAACCACCAGATGTTCTGAAGTAAAATTGCGCCTGTACACGAAAATAAGCTACGGCACTATGATGATCATAAAATATTCAACCCTTGTTAAGGAACCTACAAGAGCTGCATTGGAGACCTACTAATGTGTAAGTTTGAAAACAAAACATGTTCCCATAATCTGATGTTTATTTCGTTGTTCCACCCCGTCGTTGTTAGATTGTGCACTGGTTAGTACAGTGCAGTAATGTGCAATAATGTGCAGTATGCAGGGAGCGCCCAAAACGTGAACAATGAAACCACAGGAAGCTTGTGAAAATGTTCATGTTTTCCGGGACACGCTATGCATACCGTAACAAAAACGCGTTCGTTTGCATTACGATAGGGATTCGACTGTACGTCCATGCAAATGATGCCTACAGGTAGAATGAAGGCACAATTGTACTTCTGGTTGTGAGGCCAGCATGATCAGATGTTTCCATAACCAGAACACCAGATATTCCGAAGTAAAATTACGCCGTCACGCGTGGATAAGCCTATGGATGACCTATCGGTGATGCCGTCTGACCGGCGGTGGGAGTTCGCTGCATCCAAGGTGCCATGCTGCACTGTCAGTGCGACACGTACTGATTGCCTGCAGCCGACTTACCCATGAACGAAGGCGTCACTTTGGACATACCCCCCTACCCCCTCTCACTCTCTCTCTCTCTCTCTCTCTCTCTCTCTCTCTCTCTCTCTCTCTCTCTCTCTCTCTCTCTCTCTCTCTCTCTCTCTCTCTCTCTCTCTCTCTCTCTCTCTCTCTCTCTCTCTCTCTCTCTCTCTCTCTCTCTCTCTCTCTTCTCCTTTCCCTTCTCTCTCTCTCTCTCTCTCTCTCTCTCACACACTATTTTTAGCTCGCTCTCTCAAGTACCAACTACGAAGAGCAGAAAAGAGTACTACGACAACATGGGCTCTTCGAAGCTCTGAATTTGACGTACTTAGCGCTCTCCATCTATTCATGTCGATCCCAAAATCGAATGTCAGTGCAGTAGTGGTATCGAATGGCAGTGATAATAGTGCCATTGACCTGACGACCCTGTTGGCTTCAGTTGTCGCGGACGTTCATCACCCAAATCATCGCTGCCGGCTCAGGGCGAATGGACATCTGTCGAACTGCTACTGGTCTCT
The DNA here is from genome assembly GCA_034440615.1 of Ashinkailepas kermadecensis. NCBI lineage: Eukaryota > Metazoa > Arthropoda > Thecostraca > Neolepadidae > Ashinkailepas > Ashinkailepas kermadecensis. The sequence goes on along the minus strand of JAOTOM010004498.1, from coordinate 87,099 downwards.
CGACCGTACCACTTCCTGTGTAGCTGATGAACGGCACTGCTTTGCCGAGCATGATCGTAAGCAAGAAGACAGAGTAATATCACCTGTTGCTCATATCGAAACGTAAAATAAAACAATGTAGCCGAATTACTACGGGATACATTTCGACCACGGGCCTTCGTCAACAGTAACCACTTTGTGTCAGCAAAAACCAACGCACGTCAAGTGTACCTCGTGACAAACACAACGATCTACATTCATTTTCACCTTACATAAATATATACATACCTGCAAAATGCATACACACAGAACACCAGCCCACGTCAAAATGTACACAAATCCTTCCCATTCACATCAGTTCAAGATTCAGTATATCATGAACATCAGTCACTCCCTCGGAGACACAGTAGACTAATCGGTCACACAGTGGCTGTCGGTGCCTCCGTTGGTGAGCGTGTCGTGTGTGGTGGTGGTGAGAAGGCATATGTGGACGAGGAAGCATGTAAGTGTGTGTGTGTGTGTGTGTGTGTGTGTGTGTGTGTGTGTGTGTGTGTGTGTATGTGTGTGTGTACGAGGGAGAATGAGCGAGAGCGAGAGCGAGGAGAGAGAGAGAGAGAGAGAGAGGAAAAAACAGATATACAGAGAGACAGACAAACGGACAAATACATAGATAGACATATAAACAGAGAGACAGATATACAGAGAGATAGAGGCTGAGAGACAGACAGACAGAGAGGCTGAGAGACAGAGAGACCGAGAAACAGAGAGACATAGAGGCTGACAGACAGAGACAGAGAGGCTAAGAGACAGAGAGGCTGACAGACAGAGAGACTGAGAGACAGAGAGGCTGAGAGACAGAGACTGAGAAGCAGATAGACAGAGACAGAGAGACAGAGAGACAGAGAGACAGAGAGACAGAGGGACAGAGAGACAGAGAGATAGAGAGACAGGGAGACAGAGAGACAGAGAGACAGAGAGACAGAGAGACAGAGAGACAGAGATATAGAGAGATAGAGAGACAGAGAGACAGAGAGAGTGAGATAAAGAGAGAACGAGAAAGAGAGAGAGAGAGAGAGAGAGAGAGGGGAGAGTGGGAGGAACGCGTGCGCATGAGACACAGGTGTATGCACGACGTACGTGTTTGTGTGTGCGGATGTAATCATGTGCTGCAAATGTGATTGCCGTAGGCTGTGTATGGAACCGGTTTCATCAGGATCCGAGATGCCGTCATTGTGTTTTCTTTATTTATTTATTTATTTCACGATACATGCCCTCCACTATAGTGGCTGTAATGGTGGCGTGTTGGTCTTAATTTCTATTGCTTCGGTGAATTTTAGCTCTGCAACATCCTTCCAGATTTGCAGATTGGATATGTTGAGTGTGCTGTTGTCGAAAGTACTGATTGCGTGAGTGCTTTTGAAGTGTTCGCCAAATGGGATGTTAGTGGTTTTGTTTTTGGCGTTTTCCAAGGCGCGATTTTGGTCAATGGTGCTAAATCCGACACGTTTGACTCGTAATATTTGTATATACCAAACCGATCTTTTCGTCTGGATGGGGTGTGCCGAAAAGAATGGAAGGATTGTGGGTGCCTTGCATTATTTTCGGCACAATCTATCCAGACAAAAAGATCGGTTTTGCATGCGCAGATATTGAAAGCCAAGCGTCTCGGATCTAGTACCGATGACCAAAACCGAGGCATTAAAAAACGGAACTTTGCACACTTTTCTTGCAAACAACTATACATCCGACATGATCAAAAGAGCAATGTTTCAGGTAGCGCACCCAATCCCAATTCATAGATGCGACGTTCAAACCCCACAGACAACGCAACTTCCGTCAGCCAAAAACAATCACGCAAGCAGCACCTTGGACCCTAACACACTCAACATTTCCACTCCTCAAGTCTGCAAGCATGTTGCAGAGCTCAAAATTACCAAATAAATAGAAATTAGGAACAGCAAACCATCATTAAACACAATGTCAGTATCTTGGACACTGATGAAACCGACCCCACACACCGCCTAAGGCAGCACATAACTACATGAACACATTCACAAACACGTACGTCGTACACACACACACACACACACACACACACACACACACACACACACACACACACACTTTCCTCACACACCTGTTCCTCTCATGCACACCTGCTCATCTCCAATCTCTCTCTCTCTCTCACTCTCTCTCTCTCTCTCTCTCTCTCTCTCTCTCTCTCTCTCTCTCTCTCTCTCTCTCTCTCTCTCTCTCTCTCTCTCTCTCTCTCTCTCTCTCTCTCTCTTTCTCTCACGCTCTCGCTCTCGCTCATTCTCCCTCACAAACACACTTACATGCGCGCTCTTGCACATATGCCTCCTCACCACCAGCACACACCACACGCCCACCGACGAATGCACCGACAGCCACTCCGTGACCGATTAATCTACTGTGTCTCCGAGGGAGTGACTGATGTTCATGGTATACTGAATCGTGAACAGGTGTGTATGTGAAGGTTTGTGAACATCTTGACGTGGGCTGATGTTCTGTGTGCATGTGCATTTTGCAGGTATTTATATATTGATGTGATGGGAGAATGAAGGCGGATTACTGTGCTTAGTCACGAGGTACATTTGGCGTATTTCTTATTTACACAAAAGGGTTTCCGTTGGCGAAGGCCTGTGGCCGAATCCAGTGTTAATTCGGCTCTATTTTACGTTTTAATATGAGCAGAAGGCCATTTTACTCTGTTTTCGTCGTGTGTAACTAATGCCCAACCTGACTGCGATCCACTTAACATAGTGCCAGACAGTTATCACCATAATCATCCCGGTGGAGCACTTGGCTCGCGTGTTTGCCACCAGTGAAGGAGTTTGTTAGCTAAAGTCTGACCTCAAGCGGATGTATGACCTCTCTCGGGCCGCATGAAAGCACTACTGAAACACAGCGGGAGATACGAGAGCGGGAGAAATAAGTGTTGTCAGAAGCACAACACAGTCGGCCTGCTCCAGCTCTAAACATGGGGAGGTCTCCTGAACCACCAAAACGTGTGACAGCCATGCTGCAGCGTTCCGTACCGCCGCTTAGTATGAGATCCAAGTCGTCTCTGCCTGTCATACTTCTCAATAGCGTCTCAGGCGGGAACAACAACACCGGAGGCGGTCTGGGGCTCCATGACCATTGGCCAGGGCCAAAACCCGTCTGTTGCACACCAGATCTCTGGCGGAAGCAGCCCGCACCGCCAAAAGCGAAACATGCACAGATTCTGTCAAAATGTTCGCTGTGACGTGGAGTGGGGGCTTGGTTCCTAGCTATGGCCTTCGCCCCCACCCATTGACCAGTTTCCATTGCTGTAATATTATTGAGGATGGCGAAGGGCGGGGTGGGGGGGGGGCGTCCTCGGGTTGGGGTCCAGTGGTCGTCAATTGGCGCGGTCCCCAGTCGAAATTAATCAGAGGAAACCCTGGAAACAAGTGGTGCTCAGATGTGCCATGGCATGATACACGAGAAGAATGACGAGCAGCAGACAGCATGGATCGCCGTCTGTAGCACACCAGACACGGTCCGGACCTGCAGAAACAGGGCGGGCATTGCTCAGAGGCAATCTGAAAGGCCGGGATAACGACAGGCAGGATCGACCATCGCCTTTCGTGCAACAGAAGCGGCATCCGGCGTCGGAAACGAGAAAAGCAGTTTGAATTTGAGTCTTCGTCATTGCCAGAAGGGACGGACAATCATGGCTCAGACATAGCCTGATACGCCGAAGAGTGATAGGTAGGCCGGCGTTGTTTTGCATGGAATGTAACGTCGACTGGTGTTTGCATTTATTTTCGTGACATGATGTGTCACGACACGTGACATGGGCAACGATTAAATTTCCATAAATCTTGCAAATAATGAGACGCCAGGACAGAACTTTCAAGGTCAGAAATTCAAGATCAAGGGCGATGTGGTCAGAAGCAGAACCGATTCTGTCTGGACCGCCACCAACGCCGTCTTCCCAGTCAGATCCTCACACACCGTCTCGGGGGGGGCATAAGCCCCCTCTAATCTCCAAACTAAGCGTTGCACGAAAACGTAAGTGGTGTCATCGGAAAACGCTCGACGAGTAGGGCCCGAACCACCCCCAAAATGTTCGCCTTTTAAAAAGTAACGTTATTAGGGGTATGGGATCACGACTGACGTCATGTTTTGGGCTCTGGGAAGTTCATTTTTAATTATAAAAACCAAAAACCAAAATACCAAAACCAAAATTATAAAGACCAAACTTATTTGGAATCAGAGAAGGAAGGCGAAATCGACCATAGCCCCAAAATGTTTGCCAACTAAAAAATGAACTTTTGAACAAAATTTGCATAAAAATGGATCTTCAATATTCTCCAATTTTTATTTTCGTAGTGGGTAGAGTACATCACGAAACGTCAATTAAGTCAACTTTTCCTCATAAAAAGCGCTTACTTTACCTTCTTAATAAAAGCTTACTGTACGTTTAAAATAGACAATTTTAGCTCCAATGGGAAAATACGCAAAACAAACAAGTCATCAAAAACGAAAAATTAAAAAACTTCTCGATGCGTTTTTTGCATCCCTAACAATAAACAAACGCTGAAAGTTTCATTCAAACATATTTATCCGTTAAAGCGTGACGACTGGTTGACCTTTTTGGAGGTGACCTCACTTGACCTTGAATCACTCGGTGACCGTAGATGACCTCACCCCAAAATGTTCACACAATATGTCAAATTGATGTGGGAAAAGAAATGTGAAATGTCAGCGCGCTGCCGTGCGCCGTTTCCTCACTGTCCGCGGAACACCTTAGGGGGTGTAAAATGACACCTCCCCGAGGTGGGGCGGGTTAAAAGTGACCCAGAGCATTGGCGGATCGAGGGGAACGATTGAGGAATGCCCCCCTCTTCCCATGGAGGTGTAGCTCCCCTCCAAGACACTCGAGTGCACCCCCAGCCCCGTTCAACGAATGTCTCAGCCGATGGCTCTCCTCTGAGTAGAAGTCATCCTTGGAGAACGCTCGAGGGCCTTCGAGAGACCCCGCGCTCGAGAGCCGTAGAGACTTACCTGCCTTTTAAAAATCATCAAAATCAGTGGCGTCGCCAGACCAGTGGCCCCCGATCAACATTCTTGGATCCGCCCATGTATCAGAGGTATTCGAACCAGTGGTAACTGCCGGCGTCACGAAGGTGACAACCGCCTCTGCATTACCGGTGCTGTGTTCACGTGCTTCAGCAGCTTCTCTGCGGTATTTATCACACGCTACTGAACATTGCTGATGACATCGACACAACGTGAATTAATGAATTAATTAATGAAATGAATGAATGGCATAACATGAGAAATAGAGATGGATGACATAGCATAGCATTGCCGCCGTTATTGCCAGGGCATTTTGATTGGAAAACCGGCAGTTCAAGTGCTCCAGCCTCTGTTAAGTGTCCCCCAGGCCTCTACGGATTTGCTTCTCTGGTGGGGTGTGGAGGTGGGGGCATCGAACAAAAATCAACTTTTCGCAGGTCAGGGTGCCCCTGACGAAGAACAAAAAGAAAGTCTAGGCAGAGAAAATCCCTCACGCAGCCTTACATGCACACATTATAGGTAACTTTGCCCACCTGATAGGCCATGACATCCTAAATTAAGAGGTTATAGTGCCCTTCCGAAGCCTTCGAATGCCCCCTGACGGCTCACTGATTCCTTCCGGCAGCTCAGGATCCCTTCCGGCAGCCCATTGGACGCCTAGGGCGAGGCTTTGGAATATCGGAGATGCCCTTCATAGCTCAGGGCGTCTTTGAGCAAAGTGGAATGTCCCTTCTACTTTTCAAAGTGCTCGTTGCTGGCGCTACGGTACCTTTCTCATGAATCGAAGTGCCCTCAGATGACATAGATATGAACTTAGCAGTCTAAGTCGCCCCCAGTGGTTGGGTTTTTTTCCGACTTCCCCAACCAAAATTCTGGATGCACTTCTACCCAATAGTCTGCCAAAAAATGCCTTCTTACTGCTCCCAAAGTGATTTTTCCGAGGATTTGGGCACCATTTTGTCGAAATACCCCCAGCGAAAACCTGAAGAAACCCTGGTAGATGTTGTACCTGAACAGTGGAAACACGCCCTCATTATTGGTATTGATATCTGAAGGAAGTCGGCGGCCCTACAAAGCAGCTCACACAAATGATCCATATATTAGAAAGTGATAATCCCAATAGCTTGACTAATTTGTCCAAAGAAGCGAAATACAAATATGCATGGTGAAAAGACCCAACAGTGCACAAGTACATATACAATAAACGCAACATTCTTAATCCCCGGCTAGTTACTTAGCAATCGAAGTCCCAAAATACTGTTTCACTGGAAAAATACTTCACGTTTCGGCTGTTCTGTTTATCGCGAATTCGGCAACGCTATGTTTACCGTGCATTCACTGTCGTATTACGACCAGAAGCCAGAATCCTGAAGTTGTCAACGAGCGAGCTAACTCATGCATCCGACATAATATCTCCATATAGAACATGAGGAACAACGCAACTCCACAGGATACACAAGCTAATAAACGTATGCGTTCGTGTCCTGGCAGGGAAGAAGAAACACGAAGCATGTCGCATGAGGTGAGACGACTGGGCCTTTTGAGACTGGAAACGCCGACCCCATCTGTTGTGGGACGGTACTGTCACACAACAGATTGGATCGGCCTGGTCGCTGCTTCCTGACGAGCCTGGTCGCTACTTAGCCACCAGGCTCGTCAGGAACGAAGCAGGCAGAGTTGATCACCGCCAGACCCGACACAGGCAGGGCCACCATTGGCAGCTCATCGATTTCTACTGTGTGGAGACAACAATTTCTCAGCACTGGTATTTGCTAGTATGAGGATTATGTGATGGATAGGTGCATTATAATTACAAAGCGTGTCAGCTCAGTAATAGAGCAGAATACAGTTGCGTGAATACTTTAAGTATTAAATAATGATATGTTAATCATCATCACAATAATACATTTTTTTGAATGAATATCGAAAGCCCAAGGTGAGGAATGATGCATCCTGTCACACTAAGAATGCTGCTGAAACTACGTGGTGAGAGATAAGGCACAGGTAATCATTGGTGAAGGTCTTGCTGTGTTGCTTAATTCGTATGAATCCATCATGAAAATGATCACGATAACCTGATTTATTCAGCAAAGCCACTTTTTACAGCAAATTTCCAATGTCACTTTGTCCCGATTCTAGAATACAGTCACAAAAGTAAATTTGTGAATGAGATGGCACCAATACTGATCTCAGATGACTGATGCCTAGTACAGGGGTGTTGACTAGAAAAACAGCATTGATTAACATCCCAAGGACATCTCGTGACGGTGCTGTACATGTATCCCACTCCTGTCCACGAATACGCAGTTCTTCACCACCTCGCTGCCGGCAGCTGCCGCGGCCGGAGTGCGTAAGCCCAGCTCTAGGGTCACCCAGGGTCATCCCGGGGTCAGCGCCGTCTCCGTCCGAACCGATCGAACCTCCCGTTAGTCGCGAGCGAGGCCCGGTCAGGTGCATCGCGAGACGCGTAGGATGGAGACCAAGACGTGAACGGAAACATTTCCTTCCCGGCAGCGCCGCACGCCTGGCAAAGGGTCAACTGCTAACAAATAAGGATGTGATTATGTGAGCTTTTCATGATCAGCAAGGTGCATGTAGAGGTCTCGAAAAGCCGACGACCATGTCATGTCCATGTCATGTCCATGTCATGTCTATGTCATGTCCATGTCATGTCTTGTCATCAAGCCGCTTGTCGTCAAGCCCGTGATAGAAATAGCAGAACTATGGAAAAGTGAAGGCAACCACAACCCAGAGAAGTGTGGATCAGAAATGAAATGGACTATACGGAAATGCAAGAAATTGAACCAGGTAGTGTCCAACAAGAAGGACGTAGATCAAGCACAGATTTAAGCGCCCCTTTTCATGCCACTCTTGTATATTACACGATGTCTGTGCAAAACAGGCAAATGCACTGCTCTACAAATAATAAGGCGCCTCAGAAAGAGGTAGAATCTCTTCACGGCCAAAGAGGTTCGCACAGAATGCTCCTCATAAAGGTGGATGAACAAGAGGCGACCCGCTCTCAGAGCGGAACATGATGACAGAAGGCTCAACAAATACTTTCTGCGCACGATTCTTCAGAAAGCAGCGTTGTGCCTGATCTTGGCAGTGATTCATGTGCTGAACTTGCACGAGAAGACCACGCCACAACATCGCCATCCTCACAAGGTAGCCAGCGGGAGTGGCAAGAAGCAGCATGCAGACCGAACTACGAGCATCACACAGACGCAAGAAGCACCACACAGACAAAACTACGACACGTTGGATAATACGGCTCTGGCTGTGGATCGATTTGGCGTCTCCAAACGGGCTACAGCTGCAATAATTAACGTCTTTGAAGCGGATGCACGGCGCGCAGCCCAGAGCAACACGACACACTTGGTCGACGCAAAAGAAGATCGAACTGAAGAGTGAAGCCGTCAGACGGTGCGAGGGCAGCAAAGGTTCTGATTGAATCCATGAACAAGGAATCGGGACTCTATTTTGATGGGAGGAAGGATAGCACAGCCGTCGACACAACGGCAATCGCATCAGTGGAAGAGGACGTGACAGTGTTGTCAGAACCAGGATCTGAATACGTTGGCTACTTGACGCCACGTTCAGAAAGAGCAGTGGATCACTTGGATGAGCCGATTGCCATCGCCAACGAGTGCGGCGAAAGCGTCTCTGTGGGATGTGATGTGATGTGACGGAGTGACGGAGAAGTGACGGAGAGACGGACTGATGTGACGGAGAAGCGCTGAGTACAGGTGGCACGTGCTGCCTGTTGGAGCTGGCCGGAGCAAAACCAGTGCATCGTTTTGTGTCAGCTGCATGGCAATTAAATCTGCGGCGCTTCGCAGGCCGGACGGGTGAACTACGGGGTCGCAGTTGTTCACAGCACCGTCAGATAAGATCGCTGCCACTTTTGTATGGGGTATGCCCCGAGCATCTTTCGAAGCCATTGATAAAAACGTGCAGCTCGCTGAACAGGACATTCTCAACGAGTTGAGTGGCGGCCAGCGGCTGCTGTACCTCTCCAGGCTGTACACCTAAGCCGAACTCGGCTTCAGATGATGTCGCTTCACGCATAATTGGGTCGCTAACTATGCCAGATCAGTAATTTACCAATATTTGTTGCTCATGCATACCACGGAATGTGGCTTAAAAGTTCAGCATAAGCGTTAAAATGATCATTGCAGATTACCAGTGACAGCGCAACGTAATTCATGCTTCATTTTATCCGCCAATAAATACAATTTGAGCCACAAACAAAAGAGGTTCAAGGTGTTTGTTATTCATTGCCATTCGATATACATGATCGAAGCACAAAGTAAGGACGAAAGATAGGTACTCGAAAGATAGATAGGATAGGTACTGTGCGAGCTAGCAACTTTCATCGTGCGTCACTACGCTCCTATGTGGTTCACAATACGCAGGCAGAGTCACTGCAATAGTGGGCGAAGCAATATGCTGATGAGCCTGCAGTCCCTGAGACGGCTTCCCAGCTGATGGTGATGGCTCCACAATCAGGCTCAATTAGCTGTTGGTCCCAGCTAATTGAGCTGAATGCTTCTTGGTTCCGTCGGGAAGCCGTCTTGCTGTGGATGGCCGCCGAAAGGCACCGAGAGAGTTGCATCCCACATGTCGACCTGCAAGCAGCTGCACAGCGGGGGGTGGGGATACAGCGCCGGATTATAGACTTTCCAAAGTTAAATTCGGTGCTACGTCATAATAAGCAATGATCGAGTGGGACAAGGAGCTGATCACCGAACCGCCAGCGACCAAACACCCCACTGACAATGAAATGAAGCGTTCAGGGAGCCAGCCACTGCTGGCAGACCATTTTCCTGTACACGCAGAGGCGGTTGAGCGGACAGTAAGATCATGGTGAGAGAGGCTGCAACGTCAGTGACGGGCGGGGCGGGAAGATCATAGTGACAGGGACCGCAACGTCAGTGACGGGCGGGACGGGAAGATCATAGTGGCAGGGACCGCAACGTCAGTGACGGGCGGGACGGGAAGATCATAGTGACAGGGACCGCAACGTCAGTGACGGGCGGGACGGGAAGACCATAGCGGCAGGGACCGCAGCGTCAGTGATGGGCGGGAAGCGGCGACACGGGTACACATGCGCTCGCCTTAAGCGCAGGCGCAACTCACCCTGTGCAACACAAAGCCTGATTTCATGTAAACTATATCGCCGACTGACAGTTCGTTCTCTTCCGCGCTAATTATTGTCAAATGGAACGGCTCTCGCCTCTGGGCACGGGTGGTAGCACAACACTATTTCCTCTTATCTAATGAGCATTCACTTCGGTCTGACGGGCTTTATACCAGCCGTCCATTTACAGATGATACCTTGGTGAAAAAAGAAATGGAGCTGTCAGGAATTCGAATATGTCGCTTGTTGTTGCTCGGAAAGTCGATCTGCACCAACTGAACACCACACCAAATCCGCCCCTGATCCGCACCCAGTGAGAGCTCAGTGTGGGTTGGTTGAGCGCGCCCCTGCACCCGACCCATCTCTATTGCATCGCCTGCGGCTGAGGTGACCTGGGCCGGCTGGGAGTGGCCGGCAATACAGGCTTGACCCGACTCGTCGTGTGCGCGGCCGTGCAGATGGTGGGAGTCCAGCATGGCGGCGGCGGTGGTTGACGTTGTGTGACGTGACGGCTCGATGACGTGACGCTGCGTGGCGTGACGGCTCGGTGTGTTGAGCGATGACGGACGGCTCAGCTCTGCGAGTAGCCGTGAGTGATTTTCCAGTTCATGGTGGGCTACCAAAGACGGACAATGTTCTCTGACAGCGCCGTCGCTTGGCGCAGCTGGACGGAATTGAACATGGACGACCGTGCAGCATCACTGCAGCAAGTGTTGCGGCACCGCTCTTGACGTAATGAACGTCGCAGACAACTCGTACAGCTCCTTGACCTTCGGCAGTATTAAGTCTGAGCTAGTTTACCACTTTTGTGGTGGCTCGGTAACGACTGAGCAGGCGACGCAGACACTCTTTCCTCGCTCGTCAAACGTTCCGCAACAGCTGCTGAGTATGCGCTTCAAGTGAAGCAGCTCGTGGGCAAAGCGTGCCCAGAGTTCATCATTGACGATAGGCTGATCAAGAAATATGCATAACGGTGTACACTGCTGCTCCTCTGAACCCTTGCTTCTTAGTCGGGCTCTCGGCTGAAGACCAGCTTCTTTTGTCTCGGCTAAAGACCACAACATTTGAGGGTTGTGTGGCGGAGCTTGTTTGAGAGGAGGGTGTCCAGTCGACATGTGAGAACTATGCGATTGTCGAGCGTCGTGTGCGATGGAGTGGTCTGCAATCTCCGACACAAGACTGTACTGCTTTATGGACTAGTGGTGGACGTTCGAGCCTATCTAGCGGTTCCGGCTCGCCAGGCCGCGCTGGCTCTCCACATCGCTGGCGGACGGATCGCTCTCCCTGGTGGGCGTCAGACGATGTCTGCCGGCGGTGGGGCGCGGCCGGCGCGCCACCGACGGCTTGGGCTGCATCCAGCGCAACACCACCGGCTTGGGATGCGGCCGGTGCGGCGGTCAGGCGCCGCTGCCGTTCATGGCACGTGGCTGATGCCGGCTCAAGACACCGCGGCTGCTCCGCGTCGTCGCTGGATCATCGTCGCCGAGGCTCGCTGGCTGGCGGCGGCGGGTGGCGCGGCTCATCTCGCAAGACTGGTCAGGCCGAGGGATGCCGTCGCCGGCTGACAGCTGGCGGCGGCGAGCGGAGTGACCTAGCTGGTGACCCGCCGCGTCTGACCCGCTGCAGACCGGGTGACCTGACGATCGGGCGGCCGGCCCCAGAATCGCATTTTTGCACACTCATCGGGGTGACAACCAGGTACAGTCCGATGTTGGTCTTGGTCGGGTTTTGGCCACATTAAGCAGCAGTGTCCAGACGAGTGGGCGGGCGGGTTCATAGGGAAGGGTTGATACCGCTACCGGTTACCTGAGCTTCTTTAAAAAGGGTATACGATGATCGATTGTTGGCTCGATTCAGGCAGCGAGAAGAGCGCAATCAACAGCAAAGTGTCGCGAATAGTGGCTCCTCAAGCAAAGCTGAGAAATGCGTTCCCTTTGATAGCAGCGTCCGGTCACCATTTGAAAGCTCTTGGTAAGTGGAACATGTCCGTACCGACTGCACCGTGTAACCGATTGTATTTTTGTTGGAATTTCCTACAAGCCATCCGACAGTGTCGGATTGTTCCGATGTTACCGGGCAGGTAAAGCTGAGGCGGCGAAAACCTGCCAGGATTTCGTCCAGGCCACTGTCTTTCCTCTGCCTCTGCCTCTGCCTCTGTGCTAAAACTAGCCGTGAGTTATTCGCTGATACTACGTGTTGACGGGACAGACATCAAATGATATTGAACTCACTGATGCTTTGCTGAAGCCATATGCGTCTCACAAAATGCCACTATCTGAGAAATCGTTCCGACCGCCTTGTGAAGCTCCTCAGGCGGGAGGTGATTGGTTAGGCGCAGCCTGCCGATGGCACTGGCGGGACACCAGCTGTGACTGGGGATGGCAGGCGTGCCGCTGAGACGAGTGGCATATCCGGTGATGATGGCCGACTTTTTTCCTGCGCTCTGAAGAAATGTCCAATTTTAAAATTGGTAGTTGGGTCAAGGTCGGTGACCGTGATAAAGTGGCATCAGTTTTGCGGAGATTCCCGGAAGTATTTTCTACCGGTGACTCCGATATTTGGTGTTTTGAGGGCAGTGAGGTGAGATCTGTAGTTTGAGCATTGGGTAAAGCCGTGTGTTTTCAAATTATACGAAGTGCTGTGGGTGGAAGAAAAATACCTGGAAGAACAATTAAAAAAATATAGAGCGAGTGGCGTGATCGCTGTCTGCGATCCCTGTGACTAGAACTCGCCCGTTGTTCTGATGCCAAAAGAAGGATCTCCAAAATTTCGTATCGTACAAGAAATGAGAGAAGGTAATGAGTCTGCAGTCCAAAACATTTGTTGTACCAAATATGGACGTTTTTTTGCTCTCCACGGCTGGCTTCTTCGTTAGACGTTAAGCGCGCATTTTGGAACTTTAAACAGTCTGAGGAATCGCGAAGAATCTGTGCGTTCTACGCTCTCGGAAGAACGCATTATCCAGAAAGTGCCGATGGGTTGTGCTGAATCGTCGTACTTTCTTCACATTGACATTCATCGCGTTCTGGGTGACATCGCGTTCTGGTTCATCGCGTTCATCGCGTTCTGGGTGGGACCCCTCACGGGCTGCACGACGTGGCGTGGGAGTTGCGCACTGTGCCGTGAGATGGGTCGGGGCACAGTGGCATCGAAAGGTGCTGCGGGTTCGGCACACCCTTGCATGGTGTCCGTAGCGTTGGCAGAATGCGCAGCGCTTGGGGAGGGAGCCAGGGACGGGTCGAGATCCGGGGATATGCGGCCATTGTGCGGAAATGTGAGGCCAGGCTCTGGAACCCGATCTTTAGAGCCGGGCTTGGGGTGGAGGATGAGGCCCGGCCAGGATGGACGACCTCGCACACTCCCTACGTGACCAGCTCCGCCAGTAGCTCCTCCTTCGGAAGGTGAGCTAAGGCATGAGTGCATATGGTGACGTGCGCATTGTTTTGGCAGTCCGCCACCTCCACGTGGACCGCCTCGCCCATAAAACGGCGGAGGCTGAGGAGGGCGCTCGCTTGTGAGGCGTCCCGCACCCGCACTAGGAGGGCCTCGGAGCGGACCACCCTGACGGTGGCAGAGCGGACCACCCTGACGGTGGCAGAGCGGACCACTCTGAAGGTGACGGAGCGGACCACCTGACGGTGACGGAGCGGACCACCTTGACGGTGGCGGAGCGGACCACCCTGAAGGTGACGGAGCGGACCACCTTGACGGTGGCAGAGCGGACCACCCTGACGGTGGCGGAGCGGACCACCTTGACGGTGGCAGAGCGGACCACCTTGACGGTGACGGAGCGGACCACCCTGACGGTGGCAGAGCGGACCACCCTGACGGTGGCAGAGCGGACCACCCTGACGGTGACGGAGCGGACCACCCTGACGGTGGCGGAGCGGACCACCTTGACGGTGGCAGAGCGGACCACCCTGACGGTGACAGAGCGGACCACCTTGACGGTGACGGAGCGGACCACCTTGACGGTGGCGGAGCGGACCACTTTTACGGTGACGGAGCGGACCGCCCTGAAGGTGACGGAGCGGACCACCTTGACGGTGGCGGAGCGGACCACCCTGACGGTGACGGAGCGGACCACCCTGACGGTGGCGCAGCGGACCACCCTGACGGTGACGGAGCGGACCACTTTGACGGTGGCGGAGCGGACCACCTTGACGGTGGCGGAGCGGACCACCCTGACGGTGACGGAGCGGACCACTTTGACGGTGGCGGTACGAACCACCCTGACGGTGGCAGAGCGAACCACCCTGACGGTGACGGAGCGGACCACCCTGACGGTGACGGAGCGGACCACCCTGACGGTGGCGGAGCGGACCACTTTGACGGTGATAACCCGGCCCGTCCACCTTACACGCCACCTTCCACTCCGCGTCTGCCCTCGTAATCAGAATGAAGGACTATTCTCCAGGTGGGTTCCGGGGTATGGGGAGGAGGACCAGGAACCCGGACGGGGCCGGCGTCTACCCCCTCCGGCGGAGAGGGGGAAGGCTCCCGGGAATATCGAGCGGGAGGGTGCCGTGTGGCGTGTAGTGAAGGGCACCAAAAAGGGGGACTGGTAAGATAGGCACTCTGAAAGGGGTGCTGCAAGGAAACTGGTGAATAGGGTATGCAATGGAAAGGGGAGGAGCAGAGACACTCATTTGGAGGCATCGAATAATTCAGTCAGAGGTGGGGGAGTCGGGTAGCACGATCCTTTGGCCCGAAAAGGACCTCTGACTGGCTTCAACCTATAGGGGGATGGGACACAAAACAGTCCAGCTGGCCGCCAACAAAATCGATTTCCCGACGCCGGCCTAGGGAGAGCGCCGACGGGCCGAGAGAGGGGCGGATGGGGACGATAGGGAGGGGAGAGGGCGAGAAAGTCGGGTTCCCAACGACGGCGTTGAGAAGCAACGACGCCGTTTGTATTGGGTGGTTCACGACGCACTTTTTTCACAAAGGTAATGGCACCCCCCACACTGTTTCACCGGTGGGCCACGGGATTTGGAAATGTGCTGAGTGGTGCGAGTGTTGAACCCTGCAGACCTTTGTATCCAGAGTTTAGCACCCTAACCACTCGGCCATCCCCGCCACTGAAAACGACCACCGGACCGAGGGAAGGGGGCTGGAGCAGAAACTGACGTGCCAGTAGCTGGGTGGCATACGTCACGCGGATGAGGCGGAGCTTCCCGTGTTACCTGACACGCACACCGAGGGAGGCTGGGGCGGGGATGGCTGGGGCGGTCCGTCGGCGGCCAGACAAGTCGGTCTCCCTACGGAAGAACCTGCCTACTTGTTTCTCACACACCCTCGGCCAGGACACTGCGCCTACGTGGGTGTGCTGAGTACACGGCCGGGTCGACCGGTGCCTGCGAGGGCGGCCGGACACACGCCGTACTGCACATACGTGGGTGTGCTGAGTTCACGGCCGGGTCGACCGGTGCCTGCGAGGGCGGCCGGACACACGCCGTACTGCCAGCCGGCGCTGAGGCGGGACGATCAAGCCTCCAGGTTCACGATGACGTCGCCCACGCTGCCGGAGCCCGCCGCTGCTGCCTCGACGTCCGCTAGCTGCTGGGCTGGCGCCGCCGGTGGAGGCCCCGAGTCCCGTTCGTGACGCCCGCCGGCAGCTGCTGGTGGCAGCCGCAACCGTCCCAGCGCGACCAGCCGCCTAAAAACAGGGCAAGACCGGTCACGTGCCTGGAGCTCTCACCGAGCGCCGGCCGGCCGGCACACATTCGACGGACACCGCGCCAGCCGGCACACACTCGACGGACACCGCGCCGGCCAGCACACACTCGACGGACACCGCGCCAGCCGGCACACACTCGACGGACACCGCGCCAGCCGGCACACATTCGACGGACACCGCGCCGGCCGGCACACATTCGACGGACACCGCGCCGGCCGGCACACACTCGACGGACACCGCGCCGGCCAGCACACACTCGACGGACACCGCGCCGGCCGGCACACATTCGACGGACACCGCGCCGTCCGGCACACATTCGACGGACACCGCGCCGGCCGGCACACATTCGACGGACACCGCGCCGGCCGGCACACATTCGACGGACACCGCGCCTGCTTACGCGGTAGCGGTGGCCACCGTGCCTGTGCATGGTGGTCGCGGTGGTAATACCCCGCCGCACAGCGGAAAATGTGAAAGGTTTGCTCTATGACAGATGGTATAAGAGAAGAGCTTGCCCAAAAAGAGTTCACTCTTTGGCAGATGGTAAATCGAAAGAGTTTACGCTCGGGCAGATGGTAGGCGAAAAGAGTGTATTCTATGACAGGAGGTACCTGATAAAAAATTTACTCTGGCAGATGGTAAGTGAAAAGGGCTTACCATCAGGCAGATACTAAGCAAAAAGTTATACGGATTGAAAATGAAAAGTTTCCCTCTGACGGTGGGCAAATTAAAGGAGTTTGCTCTCTGGCAGATGGTAAGTGTTACCCTCTAGCAGATGGTAAGACCATGCAGCTTACTCTCTGGGAGATCACAAGAAAATGTCTGTTTACCATGGTATCCGGCTCCAGAGGGTAAAGCTTCCAGCATAAAGCAGAGCAGTTTTCAGGGTAGTGTGTAGTTAGAAGGCTGCAGTACCTCCCGGAAATTACTTTAGGATTGAACTTTACCCACCAAGCCACGAGGAGTTTAGTATATAAAATCATCTCCCACGCTCAGCAATTAAGTGTTAATTATTAATTCCAATGCCGTATGCGTCATTCAGACCCGAAAGTGCAGGACCCGCGGGTTGGCTAAAATCCCTCCTCCGGAATTCAAGGTTAGATGCGGCACTGTTCCCAAGCGTGATAAGTTTTAGCGACATCGGGACTTCATTCAGCAGATACCTTACCGGAAGTGATGCAACTTGCAATCAACCCGGCACGCGAATCTTACAACCAAAACCGAGTGCAAAACGATGGAAATTATTCACCACTAGACCTCGTACGTTTGCCGAGCATCAAAATTCCCTCCATATTTAAATAGCGTCGCCTGCGATGTGAGCAAATTGAATAGACACACATGGCTTCCGGCGCCGGTCTACCTCGCTGACTGGACCGTGACCTTGGGGATCCGGGCCGTGACCTTGGGGATCGGCGCCGGTCTACCTCGCTGACTGGACCTTGATCTTGGGGATCCGGGCCGACTCTGCCGCGCTGACTGGACCGTGACCTTGGGGATCGGCGCCGGTCTACCTCGCTGACTGGACCTTGATCTTGGGGATCCGGGCCGACTCTGCCGCGCTGACTGGACCGTGACCTTGGGGATCGGCGCCGGTCTACCTCGCTGACTGGACCTTGATCTTGGGGATCCGGGCCGACTCTGCCGCGCTGACTGGACCGTGACCTTGAGGATCGGCGCCGGTCTACCTCGCTGACTGGACCGTGACCTTGGGGATCCGGGCCGACTCTGCCGCGCTGACTGGACCGTGACCTTGGGGGATCGGCACCGGTCTGCCGCGCTGACTGGACCGTGACCTTGGGGATCGGCGCCGGTCTGCCGCGCTGACTGGACCGTGACCTTGGGGGATCGGCGCCGGTCTGCCGCGCTGACTGAGCTGTGACATTGGGGATCGGCGCCGGTCTGCCGCGCTGACTGGCCCGTGACCTTGGGGATCGGCGCCGGCGGCCGGTCCATGCGCCGGCACCAACACCAGCCAGCGGCGGCGCAGCTGAGCGCCGCTCCCCGAGGCCCAGTCCGGGGATGCGTCGTGTCCATGTCGCCAGAGGCTCCACTCGTCGGCTAATTACGTCATCAAATATGCAAAGCTAATTAAGACGTGCCGCGCGGCGCGGTGACGTTCGGGGACCATTCGGCCGGCTGTCGGCGAGCCGGTCGGCGTCCGAGCGTCCAGACGCCCGGCACTCTTCTTCCCCCGTGTGGGCGTCGGCGGCCACTGACGTCCAGACACTCGGCACTCCACTCCCGTGTGGGTGTCTGCGGTCACTGACGTCGGCTGTGAGTGCTTGCAGTAGCCGCCTCCGGAATCCTCTCTCTCTCTCTCTCTCTCTCTCTCTCTCTCTCTCTCTCTCTCTCTCTCTCTCTCTCTCTCTCTCTCTCTCTCTCTCTCTCTCTCTCTCTCTCTCTCTCTCTCTCTCTCTCTCTCTCTCTCTCTCTCTATATATATATATATATATATCTCTCTCTCTCTCTCTCTCTCTCTCCCTCTCTCTCTCCCTCTCTCCCTCTCTCTCTCTCTCTCTCTCTCTCTCTCTCTCTCTCTCTCTCTCTCTCTCTCTCTCGCTCTCGCTCTCGCTTTCGCTCTCCAAGAGAGAGAGAGTGAGAGAGAGAGAGAGAGAGAGAGAGCTCCATTCTCATCAGCTTCACACACCCGGAGGAAGGTACCGAGTCCTGTAGTGTGCCGCTGGTGGCAGCATACGCAATGTATAAACCAAATGTCGGTGGTAGTTCGCACACATCGATGTTTGGAATACACGTTTCCTTTGAATTCTCCCTTAAGCATTCCCTTTGTCCTGTTTTAGCGTGTAATCACCAGCACCCAATAGCAGGTGAAGTCAGAACAGCTAATTGTTCTGTGAATTGAATTCTGTTCCGTCAATGACTGAGCGTCTGACGACAGTAATGGGTGGTCGTCAGTCGCCTGACAACAGTAATGAGTGGTCGTCGGTCACCTGAAGACAGTAATGAGCAGTCGTCAGTCGTCTGACGACAGTAATGAGCGGTCGTCAGTCACCTGACGACAGTAATGAGTGGTCGTCAGTCGCCTGACGACAGTAATGAGTGGTCGTCAGTCGTCTGACGACAGTAATGAGTGATCGTCAGTCACCTGACGACGGTAATGAGTGGTCGTCAGTCACCTGACGACAGTAATGAGGGGTGGTCAGTCACCTGACGACAGTAATGAGTGGTCGTCAGTCACCTGACGACAGCAATGATTGGTCGTCAGTCGCCTGACGACAGTAATGAGTGGTCGTCAGTCGCCTGAGCACAGTAATGAGTGGTCGTCAGTCACCTGACGACGGTAATGAGTGGTCGTCAGTCACCTGACGACAGTAATGAGTGGTCGTCAGTCGCCTGACGACAGTAATGAGGGGTGGTCAGTCGCCTGACGACAATAATGAGTGGTCGTCAGTCGCCTGACGACAGTAACGAGTGGTCGTCAGTCACCTGACGACAGTAACGAGTGGTCGTCAGTCAACTGACGACAGTAATGAGTGGTCGCCAGTCACCTGACGACAGTAATGAGTGATCGTCAGTCGCCTGACGACAATAATGAGTGGTCGTCAGTCACCTGACGACAGTAATGAATGGTCGTCAGTCACCTGACGACAGTAACGAGTGGTCGTCAGTCACCTGACGACAGTAATGAATGGTCGTCAGTCGCCTGACGACAGTAATGAGTGGTCGTCAGTCGTCTGACGACAGTAATGAGCGGTCGTCAGTCGTCTGACGACAGTAATGAGTGGTTGTCAGTCGCCTGACGACAGTAATGAGTGGTCGTCAGTCGCCTGACGACAGTAATGAGCGGTCGTCAGTCACCTGACGACAGTAATGAGCGGTCGTCAGTCGTCTGACGACAGTAATGAGTGGTCGTCAGTCGCCTGACGACAGTAATGAGTGGTCGTCAGTCACCTGACGACAGTAATGAGCGGTCGTCAGTCGTCTGACGACAGTAATGGGTGGTCGTCAGTCGCCTGACGACAGTAATGAGTGGTCGTCAGTCGCCTGACGACAGTAATGAGCGGTCGTCAGTCGTCTGCACGCAGGCAGTGTGTCAATGATACCAACTAAATCAGTCAATGTAGATGTATGTTCATCACGCCGCGCTGACAATAACCAGCTGCACAGGAAAAATATCAAAGGTATCAGCCTGTCCAGTGTACTATTGTACAAATGGAGAAGGAAATATTCGAGAATGGGGGATCTACTAGAGCTGGATTTCTGTGTACTTTTAGAGGAATCGAAAAATCCAATTAGCGAGAAGTGCTGGATGTTAGAGTTGCCCGCCGAATGCATTGTATGCATGAAAGTAAGGTCATGCTGCAGACGGACGGATATTAAGCATGACGCATGTCATGTTGAAGGCGATGATGACCCATGTTGCTATGCATTTTTCCAGTAGAACATGCTAACCATACCGGGAGTGTGTCCTGCGCACTTCCAGGCATCTAGGATAACACTGCGCTAGTCCCCACCAACTGACTTCTCCGTACTCCATGATACAGCCGGAGCGTTCGCTGAAGATAAGCGCTACGCAATGGCTTGCAACGAAAACGAACACGAGGAAGCTAATGAAGACGATACATACTAAGTGTGATTAGTCCTAACATTCACCTAGATTTGCGGCAACGGTGCGGTCGCTGTCGAGGATGACGCCTGGTGTTCTGGACCTGTATTCGCCGCCCTAGTATCACGCCCGATATTCGAGACCTGAATCGCTGCCCCAGCATCACGCCTGGAATTCGGCACCTGCATTCGCTGCCCTAGTATCACGCCGTCTCGGGTGCAAACCGCTAAAGCGATTGATTCCCGGAGAGCGAACGACATGAAACTATATCAATTCGGATTCAGTTCCAGGTATCAGGTTCGAGACCACTGTACTAGATGGTCAATGTCATGCCGTGCTATTCGGTGGCTTCGGGCGCCAGTAACTCCATGTAATAATGTGTAGTTTTCGTGGCAAAGTGAAGCGGATTGCGTTCATATGCAAATGAGCATCGACTGATCGATTGTAAAGTATGTGCAACGCACGGAATCTCAAATCTCGCCTTCTTTGGGGCACCTTGTATGACAAGAGTTCAGGATAACTGTTTCTGTTTAGAGCGATCCGCTGAATCAGGACATTAAGGCAAGATCTAAGGTAAGATCTAAACAAGGTAAGATCTAAACAAGGTAAGATCTAAACAAGGTAAGATCTAAACAAGGTAAGATATAAACAAGGTAATATCTAAACAAGGTAATATCTAATCAAGGTAATATCTAAACAAGGTAATATCTAAACAAGGTAATACCTAAACAAGGCAAGATCTAAACGAGGTAAGATCTAAACAAGGTAAGAGCTAAACAAGGTAAGAGCTAAACAAGGTAAGATCTAAACAAGGTAAGATATAAACGAGGTAAGATCTAAACAAGGTAAGATCTAAACAAGGTAAGATCTAAACAAGGTAAGATCTAAACAAGGTAAGATCTAAACAAGGTAAGATCTAAACAAGGTAAGATCTAAACAAGATAAGATCTAAACAAGGTAAGATCTAAACAGGGTAAGATCTAAACAAGGGAAGATCTAAACAAGGTAATATCTAAACAAGGTAAGATCTAAACAAGGTAAGATCTAAACCAGGTAAGATCTAAACAAGGTAAGATCTAAACAAGGTACGATCTAAACAAGGTAAGATCTAAACAAGGTAAGATCTAAACAACGGGGAGACTCGCTCAGTCACATTGGAAGAGTTGGAAGGGTCGACGTTTTCCTCACACTCAACCGAAAATAAGTTCTGGTTCACAGAAGTGCAGTGCAGCATGTTGATGGGTACCGCCAGCGCACGGGCTCCTCCCTGCAGTCTGAGGGAGCCAAAGCTGCCCGTTCCTTCGACGCACTCCGTTCGCTCGTTTTCTCCGAGGGATTAATGTTGGATAGTGATACCAATCTTTTCTTTCATGGCCACAATTTGCGCATGTTCGCACACCATCGAGCTATGCATAGTATGTGCCATCATGCAAAACCACACGACGAGTCGCTAATTTATTTCACAATCTCCATATGCAAGTGGTATACAAGGTATTGACACTACGAAAACGTGAGTGTCATAGCCCGGACAATTAATATCCCAAGCTGCTTATGAGTATCATACATACTTGACTTTGGTGGAACCACCTTACTTTAGGATACTACGCTATGTCCCCTGACTAAAGCGCAGCCCTGGAAGTTGGGGAAGCTCCGTGTCTCCGTTTTATTGGAGGCACTACGTCTTCGCCGTGTTACAAACTGCGCTGTTATTACCGACCGCAAGAACACTGATATCAATGTGGTAGACCAACACGGAGAGAGTGTGAGGGAGATAGAGACAGAGGGACAGGGGATTAGGGGGAGATAGGAAGAGGCAGCGCGAGATATACGATGGATTGATAGCGGAGAGGGCGAAAAAGGAGCTGAGGGAGAATGAGGACAAGATAAGATAGGAGTGCGATGGAGAGACTGGGACCGAGGTCGTTTGATAATGGTCTTGCTCTGACCGTCCCTCGTTGACACAAACTACCACTATTTGTTGATATGTCCAATGCAATGCTTCCAGGGCTCAAATTTAGCCCGGTCATGGCTGTACGGTGGATGGGAAGATACAGATGGCAGGAAATGGCTTTTTAAATGCTGTATTACGCTGCCTTTAACGCTATTTCAAATCCAGGATTCCATCTACAGGCAGGACAACGGATCGGCTACGAGGGGGGGGTGTTCATTCAGATGCGCTGTGCAGAAGTGCGAGTGCAAGATTAACGGCCGATGGTGACCAGCAACTGAAGCCGTTGGAACTTTTCACAGGATTACTGGCGCAGGGTTCAGAACTTTGCGTCTGCTTCCGTATCAGAACTAATCCCATACATCGCCTGCTCTTCGGAGCTGTTCTGCACGTCACCTTCTAAGTTTGCCAAGCGATTTTTCAAGACTTCCGAGTGTGCCCTTCCATTTGGAAGATGGCGCCGAAGGTGACATAAATCCTTCGGATTGCACCTCGCAAACTTGTGGAGATCCGCTATAAATGCGAATTGGGCGACACTTTCAGCACTTGCTAATCGTGAAGGTTAGGTGCGGCCGCCGGCTATGGCCGTTTCCCTCTCCCACCACCCTTCACAGACTGACCCTAATCTATGCTAGTGCTGGATCCTTTCGCATATATATCCTACTCTATCACTGCCGGATCTAGCCCACCGGTTTGGGGTGGGGGCAACTTTCGGTTTTCGGCGTCAGCCCCTCCCCTCCCCCTCCCCCAGTGGCGTACGTAGGAATTGCGTCAGGGGTGGGGTCGAACGGATTTGGAGGGTGCCTATTCTCCCACTATTTTTGGTTAAAAGCACCGGATTTCGACCACTATTTGGCAAAGGGGCTCATTAAAAAAATAAAATAAAATAAAAATAAAATACAAATTGACAACATAATTGCCTGTGTAGGGGCCCCAGCCTACCTCCACCGTTTCTATGTTACCGGATTTTCGTTTTTGTTTACCAAAACGTTCACGTTCACGTTCAACGTCTTGTACCACGTCAATGTTCGTGCACGTATACACACTGGCGGATCCGATTTTGTCAACTCTTGCTGTAAGCAGAACTTGAGCAGCATGGAACCTTCGATGTGTGTCAGAATCTGGATCCGCCAGTGTACCTCCTCTTGCTATTCTTCTTGATAAAAAATCAGTCAATGTAGCCTGTCTCTTCATCTTAGCAACCCCAACACCAACATACGAAACATGCTGCTCAACTGGGCTCAACTGGTCACTCGCACAAAACATCCTGTTCAAATTCCGCTTTCGAAATCTGGCTCACTGGGTCCGCTTGCCCGTTACTGGCTAAACAAACTTCATGAACCTATCTGACGAAGGAATAAGGAAACTGCTGATTTCGTCATCTCTTGCTGTAAGCAGAACTTCAACAGCATAGAACCCTCGATGTGTCAGAATCTACTATCCTACCATATTGTGCTTCCAAACAATTATACCAAAATACCTTTAAAATTGGAGATTATTTCACCCGGAACGCTATTTTTTAACCTCAGCAAAGGTTACTGCGTTATAATTCAGTTTACTTTTGTTGGTTTGGGGGGGGGGCCAAAAGACACTATGGCCCCCCTTTGAAGCGCTTGGGGGGGGGTGCATGGCCGGAATGGCCCCCCTGGATCCGCCAGTGTACTCTATGGTGGTGGTAGATCCCTTCGCAGATAGACCCTAATATATGCTGGTGGTGGATCCCTTCAATTATATATCCTAATATATGCTAGTGGGGGGGGGTAATTTTTAGGCGTGCCGGACCACAAAGGTCATTTGCGCCGCCTTTAAAGCGAGTACGTTACATGTCTGCTATAAAGCGAGCGTTTGCGATCAAGGTGCAGGCAAGTGGACATTTACGTACGTTAAGGAATTTTACGTTATAGTTTGCGTGATATTTTAGGTGCTGAAGGCAAGGGTCTGGGTTGGGGACATCTCCCTGATGTCTAAATGGTTTAGTCTAATGTCCCTGATGTCTAAAAACTTTACTCCTCCACAAAATAATTCGTAGTTTGGGTGGGGGTGGTGTGTTTCGAGAGTGGCGAGAAGTTGATTTTGCCAGGGTGCCGGCTTTAGCCTACCCTTATCGAAGAGCACCGAGTGATCTTTACTGTGCGAACAAGGAGGTAATTGTGGACACCGCCTATCACGCCGGCCGCCGCTTGTTAGTTGTCAGTAGCGGGTTAGTCTAAGCATGCCATGCAGGGTTGTCGGTTGGGTTAGTACGGTGTTTTGCAATTCGGCTCTTCTTCTACGTCCGCTGTACCGCTGGGTAACCGTTTACGTTATGAGTTGCAAGGCAAATCGGCTCATCTACGTCCGATGTCTCCTCTGGGTAGTCGTTTTGCGTTATGCTAATTTTATTTTTCGTGGTGGTGCACGTGGTGTTGCACCACGTAACGTGGTGTTGCAGGTGCCGCAGTGCGGTGTTGTATATTGGTCACCCTCTATTTGAGGCTGTGTTAGTTGTGTGCAACCAGTTCTAAGTCTAGTGAGGATGACCTATTTTTGTCGGTGAGATTGATTTGATGTGTTCCATGTGCCTATTGTTGGTTTGATTGCGTGGGTGTGGTTGGATTTGTGTTGTGTTGAGTTGTGTTGTGTCCATGTGTTCTGTTGATGTTGGCGAATGTGGCATTGTAGGAGTGCTTTGCAATCGTCTACCGAATATTCCACGCTAGGGTAAGTGTTCAATGCTGAGGCTTGCTTTGCGAGCCGGTCTGCTTCTTCGTTACCTCGGATGTTGGCGTGGCCCGGAATCCAGAGGAAGGAAAAGTTCATATTTACGTTATGGGCCACGGGTTGTTGGATTCTATCAATGAAGTGATAATGGGCAGTCGTGGGTGTTGCTAATTGACTGGAGGACAGATTTGGAGTCTGGGCAAATTACTACGTTCCTAGCTTTACGCCTCATGAGAATGGTGATAGCGGCCAGAATGGCCATTGCTTCAGCGGAGTAGATGGAGAAGTTATCCGGTAGACGCTTGGAAAGTCTGAGACCTGGTCCAGTGGTGCCGATGCCTACCTTTGCCTCGTGTTTCGACCCATCCGTGAATACGAGTGATTTGTGATTGTTGTCATCGGCGAACTTGTGGAAGAAGCCAATAATTTTCGCCGATGTGATGGTGGATTTCTTCTCCGAGAGCAAGTACTCGACCTTTGGTTGACTGAAAGTCCAGAATGGCCTAGTGGGCGGTCGAGCTGCAGTCGATGGCATTGCGAAGTTAAGATCTGAGAGAGCCGTGGCAATTTGAATGCTGTATGGTGGAAGTTTGCGCGCAAATGCTGGTGGTGCATCCCTTCTCATATATATCCTAATATATGCTGGTGATGTGTCCCTTCCCAGATACACCCTAATCTATGCCGGCGGTTGGGTCTCTTCGCAGATAGACCCTACCTATGCTGGTGGTGGATCCCTTCCCAGATATACCTTGATATATGCTGGCGGTGTGTCCCTTCCCAGATATACCTTGATATATGCTGGCGGTGGGTCCCTTCCCAGATATACCTTGATATATGCTGGCGGTGGGTCCCTTGTAGTCGGATGACTCATGGTATCCGAGCTGTTGAAGCAACGAATCCGACAATTGGAGGAGCTTCCCAACCAACAGTTTGTGGTACATACATTTTGGCAGGACAACCATGTTCTCCTGTGATCAGTGGCGCACCAAGGTAGCAAGGCGTAATATGACCAGAGGCGTAGTAAGTTCATCTCATTTGCGAATGAGATGAGCTTGCACTTGTCAGGAGCTACAGCGGTACGGCACTCCAATGTCGCCCAGCAACTAGTCTGCAGACGGAACTCCAGCCCGTTCAATGTTTCGTGTTGTAACAAGAATGATTAGGTTCGGCGGCACAGTCATCGACGAGTCATCGCATGCACAAAAACGGCTTTGATCATGGATAAACATTTAACGTACAAAATGCACATTGACAGCGTTGTTGCCAGATGCGCCGAAGTGGTGGTAGCTTTAATGCGCGCACGTCACCCCATGCCGCAGAACGCCGTAAAACTGATCGGTACAGCTCCTGTGCTTCCACGTGTGCGCACATGCATCGCAATGCATGGTGATGGTGGTAGCGCTGAACTGTGCCGTGCACAAAATAAGTGCATTTCTGTGCGACGGTGATCAGCGACCGCAGACAGTCTGGCCGCCTGTCGGATGTGCCGCGTGGGTTGAAGTGGCAGAGCGCGACACATTTAACACGACACGAGACGACGGTGGTCAGCGACCGCAGACAGTCTGGCCGCCTGTCGGATGTGCCGCGTGGGTTGAAGTGGCAGAGCGCGACACATTTAACACGACACGACACGACGGTGGTCAGCGACCGCAGACAGTCTGGCCGCCTGTCGGATGTGCCGCGTGGGTTGAAGTGGCAGAGCGCGACACATTTAACACGACACGAGACGACGGTGGTCAGCGACCGCAGACAGTCTGGCCGCCTGTCGGATGTGCCGCGTGGGTTGAAGTGGCAGAGCGCGACACATTTAACACGACACGACACGACGGTGGTCAGCGACCGCAGACAGTCCGGCCGCCTGTCGGATGTGCCGCGTGGGTTGAAGTGGCAGAGCGCGACACATTTAACACGACACGACACGACGGTGGTCAGCGACCGCAGACAGTCCGGCCGCCTGTCGGATGTGCCGCGTGGGTTGAAGTGGCAGAGCGCGACACATTTAACACGACACGACACGACGGTGGTCAGCGACCGCAGACAGTCCGGCCGCCTGTCGGATGTGCCGCGTGGGTTGAAGTGGCAGAGCGCGACACATTTAACACGACACGACACGACGGTGGTCAGCGACCGCAGACAGTCCGGCCGCCTGTCGGATGTGCC
The DNA here is from genome assembly GCA_034440615.1 of Ashinkailepas kermadecensis. Lineage (NCBI taxonomy): Eukaryota > Metazoa > Arthropoda > Thecostraca > Neolepadidae > Ashinkailepas > Ashinkailepas kermadecensis. The sequence goes on along the minus strand of JAOTOM010004498.1, from coordinate 59,855 downwards.
GCGTGGGTTGAAGTGGCAGAGCGCGACACATTTAACACGACACGACACGACGGTGGTCAGCGACCGCAGACAGTCTGGCCGCCTGTCGGATGTGCCGCGTGGGTTGAAGTGGCAGAGCGCGACACATTTAACACGACACGACACGACGGTGATCAGCGACCGCAGACAGTCCGGCCGCCTGTCGGATGTGCCGCGTGGGTTGAAGTGGCAGAGTGCGACACATTTAACACGACACGACACGACGGTGGTCAGCGACCGCAGACAGTCTGGCCGCCTGTCGGATGTGCCGCGTGGGTTGAAGTGGCAGAGCGCGACACATTTAACACGACACGAGACGACGGTGGTCAGCGACCGCAGACAGTCTGGCCGCCTGTCGGATGTGCCGCGTGGGTTGAAGTGGCAGAGCGCGACACATTTAACACGACACGACACGACGGTGGTCAGCGACCGCAGACAGTCCGGCCGCCTGTCGGATGTGCCGCGTGGGTTGAAGTGGCAGAGCGCGACACATTTAACACGACACGACACGACGGTGGTCAGCGACCGCAGACAGTCCGGCCGCCTGTCGGATGTGCCGCGTGGGTTGAAGTGGCAGAGCGCGACACATTTAACATCGCATAGGAGCAGTTAACCGTGATGTTAAATCCCGGCAACGTGCATCAGTCGCGGACCGATTATTTAGAATCGAACATGGCCGTCATACTAGTTAAAGCTTGTGCATTTCGACTACCAAGAAAAAGAACCGAAATAGGTCGAAGTCAGCTCGTTTACAGTGAGGTGCAGAAGTATAATGGCCTCATCAGTCATGCCATCAACCATTCATCATCAATTGCGTTTCAACATCATTCAATTCAGTCAGCAATCAGTCCCGATTTTGGAACGGGGGTTGTGACTGGTTTTCTAAAAAGCGTAATAAATTGCATTAAGCAGACGAACATTTGCCCAATATATGTGAGTGGTTTGCGTGGTGTGCGATGAAGTCAATATTTACATTCCCTTTGCCATGCTTGTAACTTGCGGACATCAAAAGCCACTGATGTGATGTTGCGTCAATACACGGATCTGAGTCTGAATCTGAAGGACAATTTCTGGAGCGCATACTTAGTCAATATTGTTGGTTCCTAGATTTCGCATTGGACATTGATTTATTGGTGTTTACGTTGCATGCTGAGGCAATACTTGGCAATATGATGGCGATGTTGTTCTTATGCGCTTAGCTCTTAGGGGTATTAGTTTTCAGAAAGTCAGAGGTGCACCAAAGGAGGAAATTGCTGTACGCGAACATACCTGGACGAGGCGCTTATCGCAGGAGCTAAGAGTTGCTGGCAGCATCTAAAAACACCTCTTCTGTCCAAGAGAGGCTTGTTTGCTGTCAACATTAGAGAACTGACGCTTAATGAGAGCGGGGGTGCCCATAATTAAATCGACTCAATCTGTTACTCATTTCAACTGACTGGCATACACCTTATATGCACAGGCACATCTACATGTTGGCATTGCGACTTGTCTCTCAAGACTACATGTGTGAACATGCGCTTACCCATGTCACTGGTATAAATCACGTCGCCCTCTGTAATTAATATGCGTGTCACTGCCATTGTTCACGCGCATGCAAACTTATTCAATCCAGTTCTATCGAAGAAGCTGTTCTTGTAGTTTGCTTCACATCCTCGACCGTGCGGATGGATGAATTGTCTATCCAATTATGCAGCGTGGCACTGCGTAATTTAGACTGCATCCCGGTCGAGTAACCCAGCGGCACTTCAGATAATTGCTTGCCCCATGCAAATGTCATGCGTCATTTAGTCTATGTCTCCGGGGAGTTTTATCAGCGCCGAGAGCACCGTTGTATTGCGCAATCTCTTCCGGACAGAGCATCGCTGGGAAATAGCGGCCGACTCTAAATAATCACATTCTCCAGTCCAAGTCCAGCTGAAATGCAAATTGGTCGACGCTTCTGGCTGGCTTGAGACATAAGCCGCTACCGTGTACAGGTGTACATCAGCGGACGCCACAGGCCCTGCAGCCTCCTTGGAATGGAGGGAAGCCCCAGCGTATTCAGAAGTGTGAACATCAGCCGCTACCGTCCACAGGCGTACATCAGCGGACGCCACAGGCCCAGCAGCCTCCTTGGAATGGAGGGAAGCCCCCAGCGTATTCAGAAGTGTGAACATCAGCCGCTACCGTCCACAGGCGTACATCAGCGGACGCCACAGGCCCAGCAGCCTCCTTGGAATGGAGGGAAGCCCTCAGCGTATTCAGAAGTGTGAATATTGCGCCTCGTCATACATCACACAAACGCATTGACACGGATTGGTCAACTGTGTGTAGGTACTTGGGTTCTTTTACGACACATCCGGCTGCTAGGTCATACAGCGTCACCAACCTATCACGCCGATTGGCCGCGGGTGGACTCGGTATTCCCGCCGGTTGTGGGATTCCAGCCCACGATCTTACGGCCAAGAGTCCAACTCCCTACCGACTGAGCTCTCGCTGCCCCAGTCAAATGTGTGTCTCCTAATCCGCATTACCTTTGTGCATTTTTCAAAAAACATCCATGGAAATTCGCATCAAAACATTGCGATAAATCGAATAGTACCAAAATAGCTGCATGTGCATTGTCGTCGGCTCGGTACATTTGACCGGTGAGGACTGTCGGTGCAGTTTCAGCTGACCGGTAACGTCTGTATCCGTGCTGAGCAATAGCAAATAAATCATGATCGCTAAAGAGTGCGGAAAGTTGTTCTCGGATTCCGCGCTCTAAGATCTGAATCACTAGGGACAGAAAAGGGACGGTCCCTTAAAGCGTCCAGCGGCACGAACTAATAAAGCAAACCCTGATAAGGTGAGAGAGACAACCTGCCAGCTGTCCTGTGGGCGATATGTCCTCCTGTGGACGATATGTCCTCCTGTGGACGATATGTCCTCCTGTGGACGATATGTCCTCCTGTGGACGATATGTCCTCCTGCGGACGATTCGTCCTCCTGTGGACGATATGTCCCCCCGAGGGCGATATATCCTTCTGAGGGAGATATGGCCTACTGTGGGCGATATGTCCTGTGGGCGATATGTCCTGTGGGCGATATGTCCTCCTGTGAGCGATATGTCCCCTGCCACCGACCGTGAGTCCTCTTGTACCCTCACTCCCCCAAAGAGGGGTGGAGAAGGGGCGCGACGAAAGACCGCGATGGCGAGACTCTCATGACTGCTAAATCTGGGCAGTGTTCCGAAGTATCAACTGTAAAACGGGCATCTGTGAAACTCAGATATTTCTGGGCCACACATTCCTGCCGATCTATAGATCTATGATCTATGGCGTACGGATGGGCCTTCGGACGGAGTGACGGGTAAAGCCAGACGGGGTCTCGAGTGAGTAAGTCCGTGGTATGGAGGCATCGATTGGCACCGTGGTATGGCGGTGCTCTGAAGGACGTCTGGCGCCAGACCACGGCCAAAAAAGGGAACATCCTCCCCTCCGTTAATATCTCGAGCCTGAGCCGTGTGATTATGGCGTTGGCTGGGAGGAAACTTTGACATTCCATAAGCCCCCGGTAACTGAATAGGACAGGATAGGGTAGCAAGACGGTCGATAGATGGAATTGAGCTAGGCAGGGCCTTGGACCACCCATCAATGGCGCTCTCGGTCGCAGTTTCAACGTGTAAGGCCAGGCATGGCGTCGATTGGGTAAGGTTAGGCAAGCTGGCCATTGATACCTGGGTCGAGTCATCGGAGCCGACGGAAAACTTTACCGCCCAGGGTTGCCAAGCCTTGAGGGCAGTATTGAATGTAAATGCCAATCCTGCAATTAGGGGAATCGCGTCAGCCATTTACAAATATAGGATCTCAGAACAGATGATCGATAGGCATCTGAGACAAATCGAGTGACCAATGGAAGTATGACTCGCTAAATACTTACGGTGACACTGGGGAGGGAAAGCATTCTCGGGCTAATTAGCTTAATTAGGAACCGAATGAACGAATGGAATGAAATGAGGGAAAGTCTGCCGGATGGATGCTCAAAGGGGTAGTTTCAAGAACCAATAGAGTTGCATGGAATACAGTGCAAGTATTGAACTGTCAGAAAACATCGCTGTCAAAATTTTACCAGGATATTTCCCGGGGCCCGCTTGCATCCGGCTGCCCCGAGAACGTCGGGTGGGGAGGGGTGGTGGGAAGGTAACAAGGCGGTACATGGGTGAGTGGGTTCCGTTTGTCCGGACGAGCGCCGGCGGCGGTGACACTGCCAACGCCGTGTATCTATATCAGACCAATCCATCAGTGTCCCACGCCCAACCCCCCAACCTTTCCCAGCGACATGACCTGCTGGGCGCACTCACGGGCGAATGTGATGTGGAAGGGCCTCGCTTCGCCGATACGTGCAGTGGTGACGACGGACCGCAGCAGGGTTGGCGACGACGGAGCGGGGGAGAGGTGAGACCGGGCAAACATCGAGCCCGATACCACCCAAGCCCCAACAATAAGGCCCGGCTAGCTCCGTTGGTAGAGTACGGCAGCCTAGCGCCCACACCAACGAGCGTAACGAGGTGCGCACGGCAAAAGACACCGGCCCAACACCGCTCAGCCGCCAACCACACGGAAGCCGGAAGCCTGCACCGACACCGCTCAGCCCGGCATGGCCCGGACTCCTTGCATAATGCGCCAAAGGTGCACCCTCCTACATATAATTGTGTATCTCACTCTGCTTTGGGACTGTGTATATTCCTTTCTATTGGGCCAACTGAGTACCGCCCTTTGTACTAACCAACTGTCACTTTTGTAGTTGGTCGAGCCGACTGTGTGGGTCAACCATTTTCAAATTTTTGTTTTGAAGGCATGTCCATTAGTCTGATTTAGTACGTTTGTATGCGCTGGTTTCGAGCATGACCTGAAAATGTAAATTTTCATTTTTAGTGACGACCATCGGCGATTAAAGTTATTTCTGTGCATGAAAGTGACGGAGGAAACATAGGTCGACATGTGTCTGGAGATGCCACTACAGACCGCAGTGCCCAACAGCACACAGTCCACGGAGCGGCGCGGCGGAGCTGACCACAGAGGCGGAGCTGACCACAGAGGCGGAGCTGACCACAGAGGCGGAGCTGACCACAGAGGTGGAGCTGACCACAGAGGCGGAGCTGACCACAGAGGCGTAGCTGACCACAGAGGCGGAGCTGACCACAGAGGCGGAGCTGACCACAGAGGCGGAGCTGACCACGGAGGCGGAGCTGACCACGGAGGCGGAGCTGACCACAGAGGCGGAGCTGACCACAGAGGCGGAGCTGACCACAGAGGCGGAGCTGACCACGGAGGCGGAGCTGACCACAGAGGCGGAGCTGACCACAGAGGTGGAGCTGACCACAGAGGCGGAGCTGACCACAGAGGCGGAGCTGACCACAGAGGCGGAGCTGACCACAGAGGTGGAGCTGACCACGGAGGCGGAGCTGACCACAGAGGTGGAGCTGACCACGGAGGCGGAGCTGACCACAGAGGCGGAGCTGACCACAGAGGCGGAGCTGACCACAGAGGCGGAGCTGACCACAGAGGTGGAGCTGACCACAGAGGCGGAGCTGACCACAGAGGCGGAGCTGACCACAGAGGCGGAGCTGACCACAGAGGCGGAGCTGACCACAGAGGCGGAGCTGACCACAGAGGCGGAGCTGACCACGGAGGCGGAGCTGACCACAGAGGCGGAGCTGACCACAGAGGTGGAGCTGACCACAGAGGCGGAGCTGACCACAGAGGCGGAGCTGACCACGGGGGCGGAGCTGACCACAGAGGCAGAGCTGACCACAGAGGTGGAGCTGACCACAGAGGCGGAGCTGACCACAGAGGCGGAGCTGACCACAGAGGCGGAGCTGACCACAGGGGTGGAGCTGACCACAGAGGCGGCTGCTGCCGTCAGTGGTCCCGGCCGTCAAGATGGCTAAACCCTTAACACGCTCGCCGGAGGGCCTCCCACATAACACGCACCGGAGGGTGGAGGCGGATTTGGCCCTCTACTACAATCTCGGAAATTGCCGAAGCTAGAAGTACACAATTTGGAGGGTAGATTACGGCTATAGTGAACTCGCTTCAATATAAATTGCATGACCCTAGATCAATGCCTGCACGGTCAAATGCGGCCAAGATCAGCCACCGTACTGACCCACCATACCGACGAGACCAGCCGGCCGGTCGAATTTGTACCCTCGCAGTTCCTATTTTAACCAACACATTTATAATGTTGAATTTGCGTGATATGCGCTGATCAATTTTCACAAAGTCACAAAATTTAATCACAATATCCTCGTCCATGTGGGAGATATTGTCGAAAAACTGGATGGCTGGGTGGATTCCCCCCCTATCCAGTGCGCGTGTTAATAAGAGGGTATTCCGGCTGCACAGCCCGGGGCAGGTCAGCAAGACCACCTTTTTCCGCCCTCACAGATGAGCTTGGCGTGCTTAATGTCGACTGTCGGGTGTCGCTACTATGGTGAATATTGTGCTCGTCGCCTCTGTTTCTAGTGATCCGCCAATTCCACAACTGCTGTTGATTTGATGTTTTAAATATAAAAATACAGTTTTCCAGGTTCTAGCATTACTCATAGGCAGTGGTGCACTTTTACAAAGACGATTGAGAAGGCTCAATGCATACAGAGGAAAGGGGAGACGTTTAGAAAATCTCATACCGAAATGTCCAATGTTATTATACGTTTTACCGAAAGGGCCCAAGCCAGCGTTGGGGAGGGCTCGAACCCTCCTAATAGTGTATAAGGTTCTACCCCTGCTAACAAGTCAGAAGCGAATTTAAATTGACGGATCAGGCTACACGAATTTGCAAGATGTTGGTCATATATGCATTGTAGGGACAACACATGAGCATAAATATGCATGCAAAGCTATCTATATATCTATCTATCCATATATATATATATATATATATATATATATATATATATATATATATCAAGACTGCGATTACGACTACGATTATTGACAACTTACGATTATTGTGATAAAAACAAAAAGGCTGCGATTTTGCGGCAGGGGACGCCGCGGCGGTGGCCGCCGCCTGCCGCACGGAAATTAGCGGCACCTATGGGGGGCTTCACGGCAGGCTCTCTTCAGAATATAGCGCAGTTATGAAAATCGATATTGCTCTCGAGTTGACACATTTAATCATTGTTTCTGAACAATACTAAGCTCCTACACTCGGTCTCACGGATTGCCAGGCCTCAGTCACACAGTGTGCATTCCATGCACGCATGCAATGCATGCATGTATGCAAACCCTGCCAAAAATGAAACACTTTAATCGTCGATGGAGGCCCAATTTTAAAAAAAAAATTAAAAAATTTTAACATAATAAAAAATTTTATTTTTAAAAATTTTTCCCAAAATCCCATTGGGGATGGCGTTTCCAACAAAGGTTGAAATAGGGTCCACTCTACTGCGCACTTTCCATTGCTTTGGAACAACTGTGTCCCTACAGTTGTGCTGGGCTAACACTGCACCATGGCAATGGGTCATTTATGAACCTTCCTGTGCCAGACCGTCCGTGTGTCTCCTGTACCATACCATCCGTGTATCTCCTCTGCCAGACCATCCGTGTGTCTCCTCTGCCAGACCATCCGTGTGTCTCCTCTGCCAGACCATCCGTGTGTCTCCTGTGCCAGACCATCCGTGTGTCTCCCGTACCATACCATCCGTGTGTCTCCCGTACCATACCATCCGTGTGTCTCCCGTACTATACCATCGGTGTGTCTCCTCTGCCAGACCATCCGTGTGTCTCCCGTACCAGACCATCCGTGTGTCTCCTGTGCCAGACCATCCGTGTGTCTCCCGTACCATACCATCCGTGTGTCTCCTGTACCATACCATCCGTGTATCTCCTCTGCCAGACCATCCGTGTGTCTCCTCTGCCAGACCATCCGTGTGTCTCCTCTGCCAGACCATCCGTGTGTCTCCTGTGCCAGACCATCCGTGTGTCTCCTGTACCATACCATCCGTGTGTCTCCCGTACTATACCATCGGTGTGTCTCCTCTGCCAGACCATCCGTGTGTCTCCCGTACCAGACCATCCGTGTGTCTCCTGTACCATACCATCCGTGTGTCTCCTGTACCAGACCGTCCGTGTGTCTCCTGTACCATACCATCCGTGTGTCTCCTGTACCAGACCGTCCGTGTGTCTCCTGTACCATACCATCCGTGTGTCTCCTGTACCATACCATCCGTGTATCTCCTCTGCCAGACCATCCGTGTGTCTCCTCTGCCAGACCATCCGTGTGTCTCCTCTGCCAGACCATCCGTGTGTCTCCTCTGCCAGACCATCCGTGTGTCTCCTGTGCCAGACCATCCGTGTGTCTCCTGTACCATACCATCCGTGTGTCTCCCCTACTATACCATCGGTGTGTCTCCTCTGCCAGACCATCCGTGTGTCTCCCGTACCAGACCATCCGTGTGTCTCCTGTACCAGACCATCCGTGTTCCTCCTGCACCAGACCATCCTCGTGCCTCCTGTACCAGACCATTCTTGTGTCTTCTATACCAGACCATTCGTGTGCCTTTTGTACCCGACCATTCGTGTGTCGTCTGTACCAGATCATCTGCATGCTCCTGTACCAGACCGTCGGTGTTCCTCCGGTATCTGACCATTCATGTGCATCCTGTGCCAGACAATCCGTGATCCTCCTGTACCAGACCATCCCTTTTCTACTGTGCTAGACCATTTGTGTGCCTCCTGTGTCAGACCATCTGCATGCCTCCTGTGTCGGCGAGAAGCGTCACATTACCTCGGTGGTGTCGTGTCAGCGAGAAGCGTCACATTACCTCAGTGGTGTCGTGTCGGCGAGAAACGTCACATTACCTCAGTGGCGTCGTGTCGGCGAGAAGCGTCACATTTCCTCGGTGGCGTCGTGTCGGCGAGAAGCGTCACACTTCCTCAGTGGCGTCGTGTCGGCGAGAAGCGTCACATTACCTCAGTGGCGTCGTGTCGTCGAGAAGCGTCACATTTCCTCGATGGCGGCACGGTTTGACCTCCTCAGATCAAAGCAAACACTTGTGACGTCAATGAACGCTTCCGACCCGGCCCAAGTTCGCCATAATTTGGTGGTCTCGCCTCAATATAAATCGGCTCTTGGTTCAGTTTTAATTCTGCGTTCGTGAGCACATTTATTCTAGTGCAGGAAATGCAACGTAGCAGGAGATGATCCGCCAATATGGACATTTGGTATGGATATTTGATTTTAATGCGTGATTGCTGCTGCTGGTCAATTCATGGTGTAAACTGTGGTGCTTATTTGCACACCCTGGACAGGCGTATATGCACTGATAATGGCATAGATTGTAGACGATTTGGGGTTTTGCAATTTGATTCTACCTTTCTGACTCAAGAACATTGAAAAAGAAGAGTCAAGTTACCCTGGTGGAACTTGATTTGTCGATGAAGTATTGAGATTTTAGTAGCCATAGGCTTGGGGAAAACTTTCCAATCCTTCACTCTTCCTCAATATTCTAAACCATGATTTGCGGTAGGCATGATCGTGAAAGTGACGAGACATTGATTTTCCGTGTGCCTCCTGGGAAAAAAATATAAAACTAACTTACTTCGTCCGAAGCTACTCACGTGGTAGTGACGTCATGTCACGCAAATCCTGACCCGATTGCACACCAATTAAATATGCATTTTCTACTCACCCAGATGGATATGTTGCCGATGGCCTTGGCATGTATATCGCTGCCCGTATTGCATACCACCCGGGCAAAATCATAACAGCATCCCCGATCCTGCTTCCAGGTGCGATGCAGAGTATGCGATGTACATATTCTGGATGCTATATATGCCAGCTGAGAATTGGCGATGCATATGATGTAATGCAAACGGTGCCATGAGGAGAGGGCCTAGCTGGAGCATTGACCCAATACTGACCCCGCCCGGTACATTGTCTACTAAGTGCCGTAATTGGAATGCTAACCCAACACTGACACCACCCCTACATTGTCTACCAGATGCCGTAATTGGAACACCAACCCAACACTGACACCACTCAGTACATTGCCTATCAGGTGCCGTAATTGGAACACCAGCCCAACACTAACACCACCCGATCCATTGTCCACCAGGTTCCGTAATAGAAACCCTGACCCAATACTGACACCACTCCAAACATAGTCTACTATGAACCCTTATACACACGCACCCACTGTGCATACCTGCCTCATATATACACTAACCAAAAATAATTCATTAGAGCACTTCTGAGCTAGAGTTCAGAAGCGTTCGAACGAAGTGGTCTATAGATGAACTATGCTATGCATGCTATGCCATGAACTATGTTATGCTATGCTATCACATACTATGAAATATAGTGCAAGAGTGTCTGCTGGTATATCAACGCGCACGCACGCACGCACGCACGCACGCACGCACGCACGTACGTACGCACGCACGCACCGGTACGTCTCCCAACAAGTGTTGCTTTGGTGGTAATATGTCTGATCAGCAATCCTGAACGTTCGGCCGAGTGAGGATCAATTTTGTTTTCAACTTTAAAATTTACGAACTATTTGAATACTATGGTGGGCATTCACGAAAGATCAAGTTGAAACAGAGCATCTACATAATTAAGCAAATGTCGTCGATTTCGGCACGTTCATCAACACACACATTCACGTACATTACTAGAACAGCCACCACTAAACAACTCAGCACACACGAAGCTTGCTTCGTCAGAATTGTCCGACAATCCAGGGATATGCATGAGTAGCTCACCCTTAACACGCGCACTGGAGAGGGGGGGGGGGCGAAATCCGCCCACCCCTCCGATTTTTCGTAAATAGCTTCCGATTTTACCGGTCGATATACGCCATTATTTGTGTACCTGCTGAGAAGTGTCTGGCACGTCGCTTAAAACAAGAAGAACGAAAATGGGCCGAAAAGTTTTCGAGTTAGAGGCCGTCAAAGTCAAAACATTTCGTAGCGTCAGACCACAAAAAATCGGCGCTGATGCGCTTCCCGTATATCGGCAAAAGGGAAGGGAAGTTCATGGCAATACTAGCGACTTGTTTGATGTATATTGTTATGCAATATTGTTTCAGGATCATGCTAGGTCACCGAGGTCAACACAGGTCAAGTTCATGATCAATCAAGGGTCAATCGAACCAAACTTGTTCAATTGGAAGGTTGTCATAAACGAAAACGACAGTCATGCGATTCATGTCGTTTTGCTTGTTAATCCCTGCTGAAAACTTCTGTTTTTGTCATTGTGAACCTAAGCGTTTCCATACTTCATTCATGTACTTCAGCCCTTTCTTCGTGAAGCCGATTGCGCCGGGCGCCCGCCGGTCAGACTGGCGTCCCAGTTCCGGTAACTGGAACCGGTAACTTACCCGATAAAGTGCTGATAGATGGGTGACCTGAGGTCAAATGCTGGATTTATCATCTGTATTGCGTCATTGGTTATTTCCAAAACATCATTGATGCCCATTTTGGAGCATTTAGTCATAATCGAAGCGATCTATAACCATGTCAAGCCAAGCCACGCAAAACCAGCCAAATATGATATGTGACCTCATTTGACTTTGAAGATATTAACCTAAGGTCATACAAATTGTACACAATAGAGTCACCACCATACCCATCTACCCTGAACATTTCTTTACTCTAGCTATCGTAGGAGCCGAGATCTTAGGCGGGACGGAATCCGCCCTCCCCCCTCTCCAGTGCGCGTAATTGTCAGAGGCCCTCCAGGGCGCGTGTCAGCACTGGCAAATCTGATGCGAAGCATTGTCACACAGCGCATGTGTCCGTCTAACCTGGTCCCCTCACAATGCTGTAGCTTCGAGCTATGCCAAACAGGCCTCTCCGAGCGACCGGAGGACAGATTCAATATAATTACGCCCACCACAGGTTGGTATTACACTCAAATATCTTCTCCACTTCAATAGTCTTCACAGCATACTGGTCTGTATTACGGTATGCGCATACAACAGAATCAGAAACATCACAAATGCAGACAACACGTGCTCGTATCCAACACGAATGACTTGCAAATGGCTCGCCCTTGCCAACGTCTGCATGCTCTCTGAAGCGAGCTGATACGAGTCGGCCGTCACAAAACGACAGCCGCCAACACAGAAGCTAGTGCACACCACCTGCACAAAACGAGCCATCGCCACCCTTCCCGCCACTTACACCACATCCGGAAAACGAGATCCATAGGCAACTTGCGGCGCCTCCGACAACGATACCATCCTAACAATGGCACTGCAAGACGACGCTTTGCATAATTCATTCTTCCGAGTGCCAAGCTTTTCTTGGCGCACATAACGTCCAAGCAGTGGCAGCATTGGTGGTGTAGAGCACATCAGTGGCCAGATGTCGCAGAATTTCTGCGCGCCCTGGCTCACATATTTGTTGGCTCGTTTTTATCCACGGTGGAACGTGCCAAACATTGCAGGAAACTTATCGATGGTGGAATGTGGTTAAATTAAATTGCATGCTAGTCATTGTGAAAGATCGAGCTCACAAAGCCATGGGGGCCCAAATCCTTATTTTCAAGACCATATTTACGATTGAGTATGGAAATGAAAAAGTGAAATTAGCGGGGTACAAAGCCAGGAGGGTCTAGATCCCTCTCCCCCGAACCACACGGGATCTCCAGCCATGATGGATTTTTTGTTGTGTGTTATTACTATCACCATTGCCGATAATGGTGCCTGGTGTGCGTAAGTTCGTGATTATGGCCCAACGTTGGAACGTCGGACATATAATTTGGATAGTGTTTATTTCGATTTTTTTGTGCTGTTAAAGGAAGTTTGACCATTTTATATTTCCAACCCAATGATATTAGGGCTTACTTAATATTAATTATGTAATTTCTCGTTCATAATTTGGTGGAGCGTGGTAATAATTTGTCACTCATCATATTCAGATAACACATCGTGATTGTCGATTTTTATTACCTGTGGTCAACGTGGAAATGCTTTTTGTGAAATCCTGTAATATTGCGTACAAACATTTGTGCAACTTAGTGTTTGCGGTATTCACAGAGTGCTGAAGTTGCTGGAGTGTCACCGACCAAGACAAGACTTCATTCTGTCTGTCTCCAACGTGAACATTTCAGGAATGCTACAACTGAGCGCTAAACGCGTGGTGGCTTGACTCGTTATCAAATGAAAACTGTTCTGCTTTTGCTTTCCCGGGCAATGACGGCTTAGTCGTCAAACATGGCCTTTCCGTGCTGTCTGTGGTCAGAAGCGATAATGTTTGACATCATGTGCAGAGTAACACGAACAGTACTCGACATACATCACGCAAGGCTTGCACATTTTAGCGGTCATGACAACATATCACGGTATCAACCAGCAACCACAAGAACACTTGGAAAAAACAAGTACACATGCTGGACCAGCAGGACAAAGGTCTTGCAAATAAGTTACAAATTTGGTAACGTAGGTTCCATCAGTGCTAAGAGCATCAGGATCTTACCTGATGGGTAATGCATGAATAAACACATGCAATTCTTCCTTCATAAGCACTAGACGTTGCACATAGCGCTGTCTTCTGAATAGCTTCTCAAATCCATGTAGTCTGTTTTTCAGTATGTTAGTGGCTTTCTTAATCTTATAACTAACTTTCGCAGGGGCATGCTGTTATCACCCTTGTAGTCAAGTATAATTCATGTACACATACTCTTTGCTCACTTCCATGATGGACAGCTTCAGACCAGTGATGTAATTGCACTTCCGTCCACGATGGACAGGTCCAGACCAGTGATGTAATTACACTTCCGTTCACGATGGACAGGTTCAGAACAGTGATGTGATTGCACTTCCGTCCACGATGGACAGGTCCACAGCAGTGATGTACTTACACTTCCGTCCACGATGGACAGGTTCACAACAGTGATGTACTTACACTTCCGTCCACGATGGACAGGTCCACAACAGTGATGTACTTACACTTCCGTCCACGATGGACAGGTTCACAACAGTGATGTACTTACACTTCCGTCCACGATGGACAGGTCCAGAACAGTGATGTAATTGCACTTCCGTCCACGATGGACAGGTCGAGAACAATGATGGAATTACACTTCCGTCCACGATGGACAGGTCCAGAACAGTCATGTAATTACACTTCCGTCCACGATGAACAGGTCTAGATCAGTGATTACGTGAAGGAAATTGGATTTGAAATATATAATGCAGCTTATGAATGCCAGCCTCCCCCCCCTCCCAAAGAAAAACAACTAAAAGCAATGGTCCAAGCTCACAGCTGTAGAAGCATGCTCGCAACGCTGCAGATCAAGTTATTGCAGAATGAGCTGCTGTAAAGTGCCTAGTATACATTACAATAACAATTAAAACTTGACAGTTGCCTATTTATAAGAGCAGGCCAGCCGCAGACAGAAATTTCTGTTCCGATCAATTTGCAAAAGTTTTAATCTCACGATCAGTTTAACAAAATGGATTCTGCTCAAGGCAGCCACGCAATCTGAGTTTTGCGACAAACCACCCAATCGGACATGATGTGGTAGAAATACCGAATATTTTGTGTATTTAAAAAAGAAAGAAGTTTAATCCGAATTCTTGCTGGGATGGCTTTATGAACCAGGGTCCTATTGCTAAGCAGAGCTTGTTGCGTGAACCCTGGCCCCACCACCCAATCCATGAATTCCACTTCAACGGAAGAATTTTGACCGAGAGTTTAACGTGCCGCCAATGCACCGACACTACCACCCCGGTAGCTCTTCCCCGGACCTAACGGGCCAGCTGCTAACTGACCCTCCCAGCCGGGGGCTAAATGCGGGCGCGCGAAGCGACTCGAACCCCGTCTCACCAGAACTGGGGAGACCAGTGCAGGCCAGCGCTCTAACCAACTGAGCCACCGGGGCGACACTTCTGTGCGCTTCTGACGCTCCTGCTCCGAACAACGACGCACACAGACACAATTCAGCACGTGTTGCGCCAACACCACGAATTTAGCACGTGCAGCGCCAATGCCACGAATGTAGCACGTGTGGCGCCATCGCCACGAATTTAGCACGTGTGGCGCTAACGCCACGAATTTAGCACGTGCAGCGCCAATGCCACGAATTTAGCACGTGTGGCGCCATTGCATTTGTGATCCACCTGGTGCTCAGTTGTGCATAATACATAAACGTTTGTCGAATGTTGGCAGCTCTAGTGAAATGCCACATCACGAACTTCACACAATTGGACAGCGCTACCCACTGGCCGCCACCACAGTCATGCTAACTCCAGGTGTCGCAGACAGGCTTGGTTAGTTCTAAAATCCACCAAACAAAAATGGAATTTCTGGAGCCTGAACCAAGCACACGTAGCGAAGTACCTTACCAAGTATCGCTAAATAACTTACCTGCAAGCTGCGGACATCCTTCCCATCCATGACCAAGCAAAGCCCTTTCTCGAAGTCCAACAATTTACAGGATAATCTTTCATTTTTCGCAAGCTGCATTGCATTCAGCAGGGCCTCTTATAGCATGCTAACCGGGGAGGGGATGCCCCATCCTCTCTACTCATGACCGTGACCTCCTCCTCTACTCTCTACTCATCACCTTGACCTCCTCCTCCTCAGACAGGCTGCGTTTCCCATTGCTTAACCCTGTCGTGCAATTCATGAAACGTCATTCGAATGTTAAGAGGGGTATATTCAGCCACTCTTGATGTCTCGCTAACCAATGGACCTCTTTCAGAAAAATAGTCGTTCGAAAGCTAGCTCGTCACCTACATTTCGATGAAATAGAACTGAATTTTGAGAACGGCAAATGCTGAGGAAAAAGGGGACAATAATGAAACTTTTTCACTACAGCTCTTAGACTTATTCTTACATTAGGACCCAATTATTGCCAAGCGACTCGAACTTAAAGTGCTTTCAATTGTGAGCCAATGAAGGTCAATTTAGACAAATTAGGCGTTTCGAGGGAAACAGGGGTAAGACGCTTGGCAAGCGAAATGTAGCTTTGTAATCAATTCAACTTTCCTCATAAACAAGGAGTATTTTAGTAATGTTGCACCGAATGTTACTCTAAAACTGACAAATTCATATCATAGGGGACGTCAGCTACACACAATATGGTAGCCGTCTTATTTGCTTATCTTGGATCCGCCTCTGCCCGCAAAATCTTATGTATCAGTTGGCGCATACAACTTGCGTAAGACTTCACGAGTTCTGAATCCTCAGGGATAGCCATAGTTGCCTACTCTCGAATTACTATGAATCATTCCCTTTACTTGAACATACCTACAGAGTATAGATGCTTCCCCCTCCAAGGCTGACCTTGATCCGCCTATGCCGAAAGTTATTCTATTCTTTCACTACAGGAGTTCCCAAGAAATCAGCGATGGTGTGATGGTGTGTCAAGGGCTTGCTTTATTTTCAAGCTGAAAATCACCACAACCCCCTCCTCCTACTTCCTTACCCTGGCAACCGCCGCTGCATATAAATGGCAGAGGCGGTTGCCTCCGTCATCTATGTGGGTATTTTGTAACACAAAATGTACAACATATATGTGTTCTACATCAATGCTGCTGGCTAGTACTTATGCACATAACGTATAAATACCTGAGTGTGTTGCACAGCCCATCAAACTGCGAAAATTCGCCTGACATGTCCATATAATCTCTGCCAGGATCCGTGTTTGATGAACCAAAAATGTTTCTTTTTAGCATAATTCGTGTAAAAGAACTTTACGAAAAGTCAGGACGCTTCAGAGCTCTATTACAACGCAATAAGAAGCGACGAGCAAAAGAGAGCATAAAGGGGGCTTTAGAAACCCCCATAAATTATATGATTAAGCCTGGCTAAGGAATCGGGCAGCTTGACAGGCTGGTATTTGGCCCAATTGGAGTCAATGGAAGCAGCCCCCCCCCCCGCCGAGTCAAATCTTGTCGGAGAATGTTCTGACTTCAAGACTATGCCGACTGTACGCCGTGCATATAATCACAATATACGCCGATAGCATTTATTCCGCAGATACCTACGCAGCCTCAGCAACAAATCCAGAACACCGGAACCCTATCCAGTGTTCTCAAGTTGGAACCCTCGGGCACAATCACAAAGCTCACGATCGACCCATGCACTGATAACGTTGCGAATGTGTGCCGTTCATAACTGATGAGTGTCAAAAGGAAAACAAAAGAAAACCATGCATGCTTGCAACAAATACGCAGAAAAAAAATTATATTTGGCATAAAGAACCCCAAACATACTCAAAACTTCGTAGTGAACAGTCCACAGAACTGATGTAGCCCTGTGACAGCACCGTTGCTTTTGGATGGTGCGTGCTTATCGAATAATTCCGTCTCCCTTGGCTTAAGTTTACTTCAAGCTTCTCAGACGCTATGCTATGTCAGAAGCATCAACAAATCATAGCATCAATATTTCCGTCCGTTTTCATAATCGAATCGTATTCGGAAGTTGAACGGCTCATGCACACCGGGAAAATGAAGCTGAAGCCAACGTTGAAGTGGGATCGAAAGAGCATTGAAGCAAGTTGCATGATTAGCAGTGGGTATTTTATTTAGATCATGATAGATGTTGCGAACGCAAGTACCAGTCATGTGCCATTATTCACCACCAATACTATCTGCACAATCCCAACCATATCTGATCGCTAAATTGCTCCACTATGTAGTATGTAAGCAACGTGTAAGCAAACTTTGCTGGCATTTCAATGTGATAAATATGAAGCATTCAAATGCTTTTTTCAATGACTGTGCGACGAAATGTCCTTAAACAACATGGCAAGCACGGATGGACATGATGACAAGTACAATACAATGCATCGCCTGGCAATACACATGAATTGAAATCTTTATATTCTGATTTAATTGCAATACTAGACCATCTTTACTATCTCTTATGCACAATTTTGAATATTGTAATTTGTATTTGAGTATGTCCAGGTAATAATGGATTGGGATGCAATGGTGCTTTTTGCACAGCTAACAGCAATCTACTTTCGTTAAAGGGAACTATTTTATTTGCAGGTTGAGCATTGTGAAAAACAAACTGTGTTCTGACCTGTTTTCAGTAACTCCCCATATTCGAATGCCATTCAAGCCTGCCGCCATGTTAATATGTAAGCGTAATCCTCGAATTAGATGCAATTAGCACATAGCTTGACTCATGTCTTCTAATAAGAGGTGATCTTGGCACTTATCAGCATTCATATGGTCACGTTTAAAGGCACCTGCATAATTATTGCTTAACATGCTGCATTTATGCGTCGGCCTACCCTAGAATGGGAAAATTGAGTCCGAAGAATCCATACATTCCCTAGCCTGGCCTCGTCGGAAGCCGACCCTGGAATGGGAAACCTGAGTCTGAAGAATGGATGCATTCCCTGGCCTGATTCAATGCACAGTGAACAAAATCTTCACCACAATTCCAGTACAATGAAAAAGATGAAACCATGCTGCTTGCTTGCTTGATACACGTGACACGATACACGTGGCACGATACACGTGGCACGGTACACGTGGCTCGATACACGTGGCACGATGCTTGCTTGCTCGATTCACATAACTCAATTCATGGCATTTGAGGCCAGAGACACGGACTCAAGGCTAGACACTTCGAGGCTAGAGACACAGGTTCAGGTTCAGTGGTAACCGACACTGAACTTCTGTGATGGGCTAATAATATATGCAACCGTACCATGAATGTCACTCGGTCACCCACCCACGCATGCTATTCCGAACTAATTTCCTACTAAGCGCACCAGTTAGTTCAGGGTATGAATTGCCGTCTGCTATTTCAGTCAATGTCGATTGGATTTTGGTCTGCGAGCAGACTCCACAGGGGTGTGTGACCGGACCCGTCACTGGATGGTGGGTGGTGCCGGCCAGCGTGACCCACACTTCAAGCGTGAATTATTAATCGGCTCGCCCGAGGTCAGCAGTCTGGGGCACGTCAGCGTACGTGGCTCGGCCTGCGGCGTGTGTCGCAGCACCGGGGCCGGGTGATGTGTGTAGCCACGGCGCGCCACATGTCCAGCAGTCCGGAGCGTGTGCTGTGACGCATGGGGCTAGGCAATGTACCGTGACACGGAGCTGGACAGTGGGTCATGACTCGGGGGTCGGACCACGCAATGTTACCGGCCGGCAATGCCATGCAATGGGGCGCGAGTTGAGGGCGTGTAGTGTGACACGAAGCTGGTTGCGTAGCGTGGTGCGAGGTCAGGCCGTGCAACATGACCGGGACCCGACACGTCGTTGAGATCTGTAGCGCCGGTGCATGTCGCGCACGTACGATCACATGTGTGACGAGATCTCGCGTGTCTGTTGGGGGTACGCTGCTCTGCTTCTTGGACCGAGTGTACGACCTCGCGTGCATGCCAGGGGTGTGCTACTCTTTCTCTAAAGCCGAGTGTCCCTAGAGACAGAACGGACTTTTGTTTCTTTTCGGAACCAATGTGATGGTGACGACTGCAGGGGCATAGCAGCAGCAGAATATAGACCAGGTGGACACACACACACACACACACATACACACACATACATACATCAGATGGAAAATAATAATACATCGACAAGCAAGTCCGACAGGTGCGGCCGCAGTTTTTAATTACCGTATCACTGACTTTGGTGACTTCAGTGCAACCTTACAAAGTTTCTCATGGAATGTGCTCTCATGGAACTCTCATGGAACTCTCATGGAACCTTTACGCGTAAGCTATGTTGTTGATATGTGTTTATGACCCTATTAGCACCGCCATATCTGAATATGTATTAACGGTGGAGTTGCGGAACCATTTCCACCGTGGTTTGATCGAGAAGGTACGATCGCACTTGGCCTCAACGAAACGGTGTTCAGGGAAAAACAAAAATATGAACACTCTACAAAACGCCTCCCGTTAATCCCTAACACCTAGTGTAATTTCAGGACACTAGTATTAGCACAAATTCCTACATAGACAGGTAAACCCGACAGGTATAACACTATATCGACAGATAAGCCTGACAGGCATAACACTACATTGACAGATAAGCCCGACAAGTATAACACTACATCGGCAGGTAAGCCCGACAGATGTATTACTACATGGACAGGTAAGTCTGACAATTATAGCACTATATCGACAGGTAAGCTCGACAGGTACAACACTACATCGACAGGTAAGCCCGCCAGGTACATGTACAGGTAAGTCCGACAAGTATAACACTACATCGACAGGTAAGCTCGACAGATATAACGCTACATCGACAGGTAAGCCCGACAAGCATAACACTACATCGACAGGTAAGTCCGGCAAATATAACACTACATCGACAGGTAGCTCGACAGGTATAGCACTACATCGACAGGTAAGCCAGACAAGCATAACGCTGCATGGGCAGGTAAGTCCCACAAATGTAACACTACATCGACAGGTAAGCTCGAGAGGTATAACACTACATCATTGCGTGTAAAGAAAGCATACGACCTTCAATATACCAGGAGGTGCTGAGTTGACATCAAAATCTTGCACTATGATTCGGCCCACCCGATGGCTACTAAAAAGGCCGTTTTAATATCCCAAATGAGGAGAGCAGCACGAGTCTCCTCCGATACTATTTCATGCGAGCGGAGCCTTGCGAAGATGACAACTCTTTTCCTGGAAAACGGATACCCAGCACATCGGGTACACTCCGCCGCTCGTGCTGTTCACCCTCACAACAGGAGTAGGATAAGTGGGCAACGTCGGCATCAAGCACATAGTAATCCCAACTATGTTTACATGAGACTTCCATTTGTCGATGACCAACTATGTCGACAGGTAAACGCAGCCATCCGTTCGTCTCATCTAAACCATGTTAGGGTAGCCTGGACTAGCGGACCTACGCTGAAATCTTACCTGGTCCGCTCAGCCCTGGAAATTCCGCCATGCCCTGCTGGTAGAAGAACGTGCCACACCTGTATCAACGGGCTCAAAGGTAGATGCACGCGAAAAAACGTAGTTTATAAAATAACGTGCAACCGCTGTCTTGGAATATTTTATGTCGGTGAAACCAAACGTAGTATCAGGGATAGGTACAATGAGCACTTGGGAGATGCCAGACTTCGAAGAGCATACACACCTTTAGGCGAACACATGATCGACAAACATTATAACATGGAACACAGCGACACTAACACAAACTTCAAAGTAGAAATTCTAGCAACAGCCAGGGACAACGCCGATCTAAAGGTCCTCGAATCTCTACACATACGTAATCTACGGCCGCAACTAAACACGCAAACGACGTCTTGGTATATCACTTAAATTACATAAACATAAATTATATTCTATGTATTACGCGTTATATTGGATCTATGTCTATATATGTGCGTGAGTGTATGTATCGATATGTATGTGGACCATCGGCTCGGGTTTCCTCAGAGGATTCTATCTTGACATAGTTTGTTTCTGGTTTGGAGTTTCTTTAAGTGTCTGCACCACTGAGGAGGCTTTTCTGCATTCCACGTGTCTTTTGCACGCTTTTTTTCTCGTGTGCTTTTTTTTTCAATTCCTAAACTTGACATTTTTATATCACTCCTGACGATGGCCCCTGGCCGAAACGTTGAGTACCTAATAAAGTATAATCCTTAACGTTACTTTTGATGTCAACTCAGCACCTCCTGGTATATTGAAGGTCGTATGCTTTCTTTACACGCAATGTCTAAAACCCAGGAGCATCTAAGAGCCATTCTTCGTTGTATTAAATAACACTACATCGACAGGTAAGCCAGACAAACATAACACTAAATCGACAGGTAAGCTCGACAGGTATAGCACTACATCGACAGGTAAGCCCAACATGTACGCTCGACAGGTAAGCCCGACAGGTAAGTCCGACAGGCAAGCCCGACAGGTAAGCCCGACAGGTAAGCCCGATAGGTAAGCCCGACATGTAAGCACGACAGGTAAGCCCGACAGGTAAACCCGACAGGTAAGCATAAGAGTTCAACAAGCAATCTTTGAATTGTATTGGTACGGTTGATTACAGGCAAGGGTCAGGTGAAATATGTGTGATACGGAATATATCAGGGCCACAAGTGAAGTGTAACTAAAGGAAAGACAGATGGGACTAGAGACGTCTCAACTCAGCATCAGATTGTCAGGAAACCGGCGGTTGAGCACGAAAGAAAATACTTCGGGTCCTGCCCATGTGATTATAAATCTGACGTAGTATAACTTTATGGAGGAGAGACGCAGGATCAAAGGCAAACTAATCAAATCAGAATCTGCCCATATTTCTAGAGAAGATGTATTGGTCTGGATGAACGTCGTTCGAGCAGGCCCAGTGGCAGTTGGAGCTCGGATTACGAGTGGATCAGGGAGAGATTTGCGTCGATTTGTCTTGGTATTCCAGCGGGTTGGCACATGCGTAATGCATTACCCTCTGACCAGACCGGCTAACTGGGATGCAACGTCGTACCAGCGGCAGCTGAGCCACATGCTGGACGTGAAGCAGGTGACATGCCACAGATTATACAGCGCTGCAGTGCCCACCGAATTAGAGAAGAAGAAAAACGGCATAGCAGAGGCCAACAACCAGTGCAAAATTAAGTGAGTTGTCAAGAGGCTCCTTCAGACAATTTCAGACTTAGATCTAAGCATGCAACGCTTTCTTAAGTGAGTGCAAAATATGCCAGAAAATGCGAGATCTCGGTTTAAAAAAATGGTTGACTATTCATAACATTAAGCTACACACTGGTTAGGAAGCATTTAAGATCTCCTTTTCCTTGGACAGCCTTGCCCTTTGAAGTTATATACATACACACACACACACATATACACACACACACATACACGCACACACACACTCACACACACACACACACACACACACATATATATATATATATATATATCAATAGTATATACAGAATGATCCCACACTCTCCCAAAGAGGCCTACGGCCGGCTTACATGTCGCAGAATATAATAGGCGGCGGAAGATTGCGGCAGACTCTGTGACGTCACGTTTTATTCTATCAACGTCATACTAGCGGGATGGCGTCATCTATCCAATGCGTTATGAAGCGTCTCGGTTGTTTGTTTGCTGCGCCATAAATGATCCGATGCAGTACTAATTGACTCAAACGGTACCACTCACCGTAGTATATAGTTAACATTAATTCTTAGTATTGGTACTTCCTAACTACGCTATGCTACCTCACTACCTCACTACACTACACTCACTACTCACTATACTACTTGCACCTCAACGGTAATGGCTTTTTTAGATGATGTGATAGTGAGGTTTCGATAATAGGGAAGCAGAGATAAACATCTTCCTGTTACAGAGCTAAAAAAGGTACCGAAAACTGAAGTGTCGAAAGCTGTTCCTCATCCCTACCAGGATGAGGGTGGTGGAATAACAGGAACCGAACGGGGGTGATGTTAAGGGGGTAGCTACCCCAACTTTGAACAAAGTGATCATTAACCGTATGGGTGTTGCATAGAAAGAATCGACTTTCCAAAATTGTTTTTGTTGCCAAGCCCACTTTTGAATTAATTCATTGCATGCAACAACAAAGACCTAATGTTAAACTTGGACACTGTTGCTGCATTGTCACACCAAAAGTGCACAAAGTTACATCCCTAAGCAGACTCCATTTGGTGGCATGAGCCTGCTCCCCCCCCCCCCCCCCTCCAAAAAACGAATGGATTAAGCATACCATAATCTGCATTTATTTGGACTGCAGTACAGGGCATATTACAAGGGGCAACGGAAAGCACAATTTACTCACCAAAATCTCCATCTATGACACTCACAATACTTTATTTGAAGAAAAAAACCTAGCCACCGGAAAGCTAAACAGCAACCACAGAAACCGTCCGACGCTCGCTCCCGACGGCAGAACGCGGCAGACAACTTTACAGGTTTTAAGTTTTCTGTGCGAACGTCGCCGACTTGAACAAAGCTACGATATCATAATCGCTATGGCCAATACATTGCGTGACGTCATCCATTTATACTATGATGTCAGAGGCTGCGGACGTCGCGAACGTCGGGTTCCGCTCGATTCTGCTCGGTTCTGCCGAGTTCTGCCCAGTCCTGCGGACGTCAGGATTCTGCTGGCAGTCTGCCGGCAGAACTGTAAACAGGCCTGAAGTGAGTGCTTAATGCAATACAAGTTTAGCACTCGCACTTTGTGGTAGATAATTGTGAAATTCGAGGAATAATCAATATACAAAGTCATTTCGCATATCTTTGGCTACTTCCTCTCAAACATGGAACAGCCGAAGCATGTAAGACTGACGATTCAATGAGCGTTTATGCAAGAAGCCCTACTGGTTCCGGAGAGGGCACATAAACAATGTTGAAGCAAGCATGCATAGACAACCTTCTCCAGTATCTTTGAGCACGGTGCGGATAGCAGTACGGGCCGATGGCTCCTCGGCCATTGTTGTCGCCATTGTTGTGAACACGTGCGAACAGATGATGCACGGGTGATACGTGAACAGGAACAGGCACTGATAATCGGCACAGCATTTTGATTTGCACGACCAGCTGGTGAGCGTGCTCTAAGCAAGCCTGCACTCAGGGCATCGCCGTCTGCCTGTCCAGCTGAAGCTCCAG
Source organism: Ashinkailepas kermadecensis (assembly GCA_034440615.1). Lineage (NCBI taxonomy): Eukaryota > Metazoa > Arthropoda > Thecostraca > Neolepadidae > Ashinkailepas > Ashinkailepas kermadecensis. The sequence goes on along the minus strand of JAOTOM010004498.1, from coordinate 35,297 downwards.
CTCACGGCCAGCTGATGAGCTTAGCAAGCCTGCACTGAGGGCATCGCCGTCCGCCTGTCCATCTGAGCCGCACGCCGTCTGCCTGTCCAGCTCAAGCTCCAGCTCACGGCCAGATGATGAGCTAAGCAAGCCTGCACTGAGGGCATCTGAGCCGCACGCCGTCTGCCTGTCCAGCTGAAGCTCCAGCTCACGGCCAGCTAGTGAGCTAAGCAAGCCTGCACTGAGGGCATCTGAGCCACACGCCTTCGGCCTATCCAACCTCTAAGCAGCGATCGCACCATTTCGCCTTGCGGGAAGATTCAGGACTTCAGAAGCTAGGCGCTGGGGCCTCAGGGACCTGGTCTGAGTGTGGGTCGGATAATTTGTTTTGGCCGATGCAATGGTTGGAACAATTTGTTCGCTCGGGAGTCGCTTTTGTTTGTGGTGCCTTGGTAGACGAGAATGGGAGATGGGTACGGTGCTGACTTCAAATGTTTTTGATGGAAGACCAAAAGAGCTTTCGGTTGGTTCGAAAATTGCTTATCAGGCTCAGTAAATACTCACGGAATTTATAGATTGTTAGTGCCATTAAATCAGACTAGGTGTCCGAGATTAACGGGGTGGGTTCTGCAGAGGGTTCATATTTTTGTTTTGCCCCGAACACTGTTTCGTTGAGGCCAAGTGCGATCAAACCACGGTGGAAAATGGCTCCGCAACTCCACCATCAATACATCGTCAGATATGGCGGCGCTAACATGGTCATAAACACATTAAAAACATAGCTTTCACGTAAAGGTAAAAGCACATTCCATGAGTAACTTTGTATGTTTGCACTCAAGCTACCAAAGTCAGAAGTACGATCATTAAAAGTAGTGGCCGTAAACACTCGTGAGAATACATGTACGTGCACTAAAAAACGAGTCACTGCCCCACGGTGGTCAAACACACTGCCCCACGGCGGTCAGACACAGCAGTCCCAACATTGAACGTCACCTCACCACCGCACGACAAAACCAGATCACAAGTAATACCTCCGGGGTAGGCTCATGCACTGACTGGTGTAAGGTCGGATCATTCACTCCATCTAAACATTGGATGCTTCTGGTGGATTTTCTAAGGAGTGTGGGGTACTTTTGCACAGGTCAGGCAATCTCCTGGAGGTTGAAATCTCTCGCCATCAGCAGGGATGGTGAGCTCTCGCACTTGCGCCACAAAATGCAAAACATCTATGTCGCCGTTGGCATCCGGAGGGCAGGATCCCACCTCGACTATCAATGGAGACCACACCTATCTGGATCGCCAGCAGCTCACAAACCGGCTCCAGGATGGCGCGGCGAGTTGGACACAAACCGGATCCAGGTCGGCGCGTCGAGTTGGACACAAACTGGCTCCAGGTCGGCGCGTCGAGTTGGACACAAACCGGCTCCAGGTCGGCGCGGCGAGTTGGACACAAACCGGCTCCAGGTCGCACGGCGAGTTGGACACAAACCGGCTCCAGGTCGGCGCGGTGAGTTGGACACAAACCGGCTCCAGGTCGGCGCGGCGAGTTGGACACAAACCGGCTCCAGGTCGGCGCGGCGAGTTGGACACAAACCGGCTCCAGGTCGGCGCGGCGAGTTGGACACAAACCGTCTCCAGGTCGGCGCGTCGAGTTGGACACAAACCGGCTCCAGGTCGGCGCGTCGAGTTGGACACAAACCGGCTCCAGGTCGGCGCGTCGAGTTGGACACAAACCGGCTCCAGGTCGGCGCGTCGCCGCCGCCGTGGCCCGGCCGCTCCCTCCTGAGTCAGACATGACTGTGTCGGCCGTGCGGCAGCTCGGAGTCGGAGACGTCGGGCGTCGGCCTCGTCCCGGTCAGCAAGACCACAGCCAACTTCTGCAGCTCACCGGTGTCACCGCGTGCAGTGTTCGGAGCTGGTCCCGGACACTGCGTAAGTTCCCAGTCACCAATGCCATAGCTTCCGACCCCGAGTTCAGTTCGACGCTGTCCGACTCAACAAGTTGCAGCATAAATGACTGCAGAGTAGCGTCTGTGTTATCGTAATAAAGACAGACAGCGGGTAGGAAGGAAGCTGCTTGTCCTATTCAGTGCTAATCAGCACTGGTCTCCGTCGACTTATAGGTGCTTGTATTGTCAGGTCCCAGTCAGTGTTTCAATCAGAGCACAGAACAAACCATGTCGGGTCGAGGTGGTGTGTCACGACAGACCAAACCATGTCGGGTCGAGGTGATGTGTCACGCACAGACCAAACCATGTCGCGTCGAGGTGGTGTGTCACGACAGACCAAACCATGTCGGGTCGAGAGGATGTGTCACACACAGACCAAACCATGTCGGGTCAAGGTGGCGTGTCACGCACAGACCAAACCATGTCGGGTCGAGGTGATGTGTCACGACAGACCAAACCATGTCGGGTCGAGAGGATGTGTCACACACAGACCAAACCATGTCGGGTCGAGGTGATGTGTCACGCACAGACCAAACCATGTCGGGTCGAGGTGGTGTGTCACGACAGACCAAACCATGTCGGGTCGAGGGGATGTGTCACGCACAGACCAAACCATGTCGGGTCGAGGTGGCGTGTCACGCACAGACCAAACCATGTCGGGTCGAGGTGGCGTGTCACGACAGACCAAACCATGTCGGGCCGACGGGGTGCCGGGTGCCGAACAGCGAGGCGAAAGGGTATCGCGGCCGGCCGGACGCGAACTCGAACTCAGGGTCAGGCGAACGCGAACTCAGGGTCAGGCGAATAGTGTGCCAAGTGACACGCGCAGTGTCCCACGGCCACCGAGCCACCGCTGGTCCGACGGCGCAGCGTGACCGGGCCTTAATAACCTCGCGTTAATTTGCTGTGGGCCTCGGTGGCAATGGTACGCCTCGGCCAACCCATAAACACAACCCGACGCTAAGTCCTATTGTCGGGGGCATACAGTTCTTAGAAATGTTGCAGTAGCATCAAACGTCTTCAGACTGTTTGAGGAAGGTCACAATTGTAGGGCCAAGAGAACTAATACCCTCAGAACAGATATACCTGAGGAGCTGTCACAAACACCACCTCGCTCCGCGGCTATGAACGCGTCATCCCCTGTATTGGTGCGTCATTCTCTGCCTGAGGAGCTGTCACAAACACGACCTCGCTCCGCGGCTATGAACGCGTCATCCCCTGTATTGGTGCGTCATTTTTTGCCTGAGGAGCTGTCACAAACACGACCACGCTCCGCGGCTATGAACGCGTCATCCCCTGTATTGGTGCGTCATTCTCCGCCTGAGGAGCTGTCACAAACACGACCTCGCTCCGCGGCTATGAACGCGTCATCCCCTGTATTGGTGCGTCATTCTCCGCCTGAGGAGCTGTCACAAACACGACCTCGCTCCGCGGCTATGAACGTGCCATCCCCTGCCGTTGGTGAGATGGTCATGATGTGACCTATTTACGTCGGAACGCTTTGCCCAAACGTAAGCACACCTGCCGTGGCTGCATTCTCAATGATCCGCCGCGCGCCAGGACCCCGGCAACATCTGCATATCCAATCAAAATGGATTTCGCTGGCTAAGCTGGCCATTTGTGAAGCGCATTCCTTTAAGGCACAAACGTACGCCAACAAGCGATTCAAGCCGGGGCCATTAGTGTGTTTGGCAGAGGCGGCCGTGTCGTCTGTATACAGCACGGAACGTCGACGATGCCTTCGATGGCGGAGATTTCCAGCGCTGTAGGCATAGCACAACACGGATTAATTTGTGTAGTCCATTCCAATCCGTATCCATATGAGCCAATTCAATATGTGTCCGTATTGCTGCTGGATAGCGATCAAATCCATTTTCAAAAATGCAATACAACCAAAACCGGATTGATTGCAGTAATAATTATCACCTAGACGATCAAGAATAAGCAATGTTTTGGCTAACTACGAGAAGGCAAAACATGCACATGTCACGCAAAATATGAAATATACATTTCGTTACGCACACTATATCTTACACCAATGTACATTTTGCTTCACATCACAAGTACAGTCCTCTAACCAATGCTGTTTTATGGTGCATGAGCATGAACAAAGCATACCAGGAACAGGACTACTATCAAGAAACAAAATCAGCCAAAGGCAACCGCAACACACTCCATAATCATATATATATATATATATATATATATATATATATATATATATATATATATATATAGTATATATATCAAAATGTTCACCTGTTCATGTGCAAGTTATTGTCGCTCTATTCAATAATATATATTTATCTGAAATCAATCTAGGTAGTTTACCACATTACATGCACTGGAGCATAACTTGTCATTTCAAAAATACAACCATTTAACTTTGAGTATAAAACACATCAACCAAGAGTTAGTGGTTTGTTCCAGTTCATTGCGATTCTTCTGCATGTCTTACAGTGCCCAACTGGGCCCATGCAGTGCCAATCAGGGCTTATGCAGTGCCAATCTGGGCCCATGCAATGCCAATCTAGGCTCATGCAATGCCAGTCTAGGCCCATGCAGGCACATCTGGGCTCATACAGTGCCCATCTGGACTCATGCAGGCTCATATGGTCTCATGCTACGCCAATCTGGGCCATTCTAAACTTTTCGGAGCTCGGATTTCTTTTTGGGGCCCTGACGTGATTTTTTGGGGATGCCAGCTCGATGTTTCGGGCCCACGGCGCGGTGTTTTGTCTGTCCGGCTCGATTTTTCTTTGGTACTGCAGGTAATTTGTTCGGCCCAGTAGGTATGTACAAGGGATACCATGTACATCAGTCAGTTCCTCTGGAGGCGCAGTCGGCTAATCCGTTAAAGAGTGGCTGATGATCGGTGCTTTTGTCGGTGTGCGTGGTGGTAGTGTGGTGGTAGTGAGGGGGGCATATGTCTACGAGCGCGTAGAAGTGTGTATGTGTGCGACAAAGAGCAAGATAGAAAGAGAGAGAGAGAGAGAGAGAGAGAGAGAGAGAGAGGAGGGAGGGAGGAAAGGATGTGCATGAAACTCAGGTGTGGATACGTACTTGTGTGTGTGGATGTGGTTTGGGGATGTGCTGCATGTGTAACTGCTTTAGGAGGTGTATGGAACCGGTTTTATCAGGGTCCAAGATGCCGTCATTGCTTGCTTGCTTGATGGCTTGCTGTTCCTCATTTCTATTGATTCTGTGACCTTGAGATTTGCATCGTCCTTGCAGATTTGCAGAATGAATATGTTGAGTGTACTAGGGCTTATAGTGCTGCTTGGGCAAGTATTTTCGAAGTGTTCGCCAAATAGGGTGTAAGTCGTACTGTTTTTGGCGTCTCTATATGCTCATTAAATCCGTCTCTGGCCATGCGTTTCGTTTCTCCTATGTACGTGATGTTCAAGGGTCGGCGAAGCCGGCAGAAGCGTAAGCGTCTCTCTTAAAAGCGTGGCATCAACTTTTAAAATCCGCCAGACAAGAGTTACACTTTCTGTTCCCAGCAGGGAATGGGTGTGGGTTGAGAGCGGACTTGGTAGGAGTTCCTGATACTGTTTTGCCACTTTGCCATGCCATACGGAATAGAAGCTTCGTAGTTTTGAAAGCCGCTATAATTTTGTTTTCAGTGAGCGTATTATCTATGTACGGGGGGCTAACGAAAGTTGAGCTGTCTCTAGGGTTTGAATGTCTCGTCTCTGTATTTCCCATGGGACGTGTTACCTAAAACTGTATTCTTGTATCATGGTGGGTGGATAGTTGCTTGCAAGGAACAATGGTCCGATTTTTTCTTCCATTTTTCGATTTTGGTGTTTAGTACGCTTTATGCTTGACGTCGAGACGCTTGGCTCTCAATATCTGTGCATCAAAACCGGTATTTTCGTCTGGATGGTGCATCCCGAAAAGAATGGAAGGATTATGGCTTTATGTATAGCTCAGTAATGTAAGTATCGTCTTTGTTGTTGGTGAGAAGTGTGTCACGGAAATGTATTTGTTGTGTACTGCACTGGCCACTTCGGCCCATGAATAACTTGATGAAGGGGTATAAATTCTTTGATAAAATTAAATAATCGTCCAGTGTTTTGGCCCGTGCGTTTAACTATCGAGGATGTCAACAATGTAGCGCATATGTGTTATGGGCCGGCGGTGATTGGAGGCCAGGAAGAGCGTTTTGATTGCGTGCATGAGTATTATGGCCAATGGTCGAGCAGTCCGACTCTCCATGGCTATGTGATCGTGCAGACGATAATATCTGCTTCCGAAGCCCACAAAGTTAATATTCAGGCAATGTTTCAGAAGATTTTCGATGTCTGTTAGACTTGGTCAAGCATGTTTATTTCATCGCTATTGCAAGCGCAGGAGATCTATTGTGGCTGAAATATAAGTTAAGCACAAGTTAGCTACATCGACAGTGAACGCAATAGCTCTTGATGGTAGCCCTGAGGGACACTGGCTGGACAAGCGGTCCAAATAGTCATAAGTGTTCTGGAAATGGGCCGTGGTAAAAGGGAAAAGTTGGAGGAAGGAGGAACTACACGTTGAAGGAACCAAGTTAACTTGTCCAAGGGATCACCGCATGTCGAAACAATAGGACGGGGGTGCATCTGTCTTGTGGCTCCTGGGAAAACCATACATTAACGCTGTCCCAGAAGATGTGGGTTTTGTGGCTTTGACGAATTTGTCGGAAACATTTCCTGCCAATCTTTGGGTAATCATCCTAAGTGCTCCCAAATGCTTCCATATCGAATACCTTCTACAATGCGCACTACTTCAAGCTTCATCTTAAGGTCAGGTCGCTAACTTATATGTGACCACCGTGATCTATCATCCAATTAAACATGATATAATCGCGATCTATCCGCAGAGGGCTTTAAATTGAGACTCATATCGACCAATTCTACAATACACACAAATGCACTATATCGAGGTCAGGTCACTGACCCACATGTGACCTTTTTAGCCTTCGGCGTACTTGACAATGTCATCATAGCGATCTTGTCCGATCACCATGGCCGAGCAGCCATTAAATAGCATACATACCGGCCATGCTCCTTGTCACGTAAAATCCCATTATTTGGAGCTCATGTCAAGGCCTGCTATTTTACCCCTGTGGCCCTTTACGGATTCGGCTTTTCAACAAAAACAATACAATAGCAGACATACAATGAATTGGGCATCCATCAGCTCGAAACTGAATGATGTCAAAATATAATTTGCAAAAGGTCACGAGGTCAATGAAACATCACCAGTTCACAAGACCACACTTATCTTCATTGCATTGCCACAGATCTTCCGCTTTCAAAGGATACACATGTTTGGTAAGCTTATTGCTACGACTAAAAGGATACAAATGATTGTCTTATCAAATTTCTCCTTGAACTCAACCTGTTCCTAACCTGTATCTTGTGAACGCTTTGACCTATAAATCTAAAAAGAATCAGAATCGTGAATCAGGGCCTTAGCTAACCAACGCACCAGTTTTTATGAAAATCGGACGTGGTTTGGTGAACAATTTGGGGTGTACTGGGGTGTATTTGGGGTGCACTTTCGTGATTTGTCCTGGACTCGCACACATATGTTGTTCGAAGTGGGATAGCAAAACCCGTGCACTGGTCTGAACGATTCACTGTTGTATCTGGGTCGTCCTTGAGGCTATTCAATAATTGTAGATCGCTGTCAGAGTGATTTGCCCGTTTGCGTGCGATGGTTCTTGAAGATGGCTATGATCTTTTGCTCGAGAGCTCGTAGTGATGTTTCGATTACGCTGTCAGCAGGCGGTGCCATTCTGGTATCCTCGCCACTAAAATGGCTGTCATCAGGCGGCGCCATCCTGGTATCCTCGCCACTAAAATGGCTGCCATCAGGCGGCGCCATCCTGGTATCCTCGCCACTATAATGGCTGCCATCAGGCGGCGCCATCCTGGTATCCTCGCCACTAAAATGGCTGCCATCAGGCGCCCCCAGGCCATTGGTATCCTCGCCACTAAATGCATCAGGCGGCGCATCCTGGTATCCTCGCCACTAAAATCTGCCATCAGCGCGCCATCCTGGTATCCTCGCCACTAAAATGGCTGCCATCAGGCGGCGCCATCCTGGTATCCTCGCCACTAAAATGGCTGCCATCAGGCGGCGCCATCCGGTTCTCGCCACTAAAATGGCTGCCATCAGGCGGCGCCATCCTGCCCCCACTAAAATGACTGTCATCAGGCGTGCGTCATCCTTCCTCGCCACTAAATCTCCATCAGGCGCGCCATCTGGTATCCTCGCCACTAAAACTTCCTGGCTATCAGGCGGCGCATTGGTATCCCCCACTAAATGCTGCCATCAGGCGGCGTCATCCTGGTATCCTCGCCACTAAAATGACTGTCATCAGGCGTGCGTCATCCTGGTATCCTCGCCACTAAAGCCCATCTGGTATCCTCGCCACTAAAATGGCTGCCATCAGGCGGCGCCATCCGGTATCCTCGCCACTAAAATGGCTGCCATCAGGCGGCGCCATCTGGTATCCTCGCCACTAAAATGGCTGCAAGGCGCGCATCTGGTATCCCCCACTAAAATGGCTGCATCAGGCGGCGCCATCCGGTATCCCGCCACTAAAATGGCTGCCAAGGCCATCCTGGTATCCTCGCCACTAAAATGGCTGCCATCAGGCGGCGCCATCCTGGTATCCTCGCCACTAAAATGGCTGTCATCAGGCGGCGTCATCCTGGTATCCTCGCCACTAAAATGGCTGCCATCAGGCGGCGCCATCCTGGTATCCTCGCCACTAAAATGGCTGCCATCAGGCGGCGTCATCCTGGTATCCTCGCCACTAAAATGGCTGTCATCAGGCGTGCGTCATCCTGGTATCCTCGCCACTAAAATGGCTGCCATCAGGCGTGCGTCATGTTGGGATGCTGTCTGAGCAGAGAAGTGGTCAGCATCTCCACGCCGACCCAGAGATTCTGTAAGGGATTTGTGCCAGTGTTTGTTTGTATTCGTGTGAATGCTATAAAATTCTTCCGGAGGAGGGCAAAAGCTCGCCTTTCAATTGCTGTCTCTGCTGTCTTTCTGACTGTCCGATTAATCTGGCGAGTTAGGACACAATGTGGCCTCTTGTTTAGAACATTACCCAACGTATCCGGAATGGATTGCTTCGTGAGGTTCAACAATTTATCATTGTCTGGCGACCTTGTTTCCTGTGTGCGTGCCGTGCTGCTGTGTGCGATCTCGGACAGTTGGTTTCAGTCAGGTTCGTACCCGTGTTACACTTTGGAAGCGCTCTGTCGCCACACGTGAGCGCGTTAAGCCCGCTCTTGCGCTCGCTCTTGCTCTCACTCTTTCTCTCTCACATATACACTTACACCGGCACTCCATACAGCACACATATCTAGTTGTTTTTCAGTTTTAATTATTGGTGGATGGGGGAGATTCATGCCGGTTAGTGTACACGGCGCAGAACCATTTTAGCTGGCATGGATGGAGTTGAAAATTGTTGATGCAGCACTCGATCCGCGCATGTGTTACACGGGATCAAGTGAATAGGGATAAACAGGCAAGCAGATAAGTATTAGTAAGTGCGTGGGTTATTGGTGAATAGTTTCCTTGGAACTTAGGATGCAGTATTGGTTGGGGTGTTCAGAATCTGTTGTCCAGGCTTGTAGTATCTCCTTTACAGCCTTAACCCAGATGGGACCCTCTGGCTCTTATTAAGTCTGAACACTTTGACTTTATGACCTTATGTGACCTAAGTTTAACCCGGTCCTAAGCGAAACCCGGCCGTGATTTTGCTGCGCAAGTGTAAACCCCCTTAGCAACTAGACATGCGCGTACGGTGTGCGTAAGTAACACATTGAGTGGCAATGCATCCACTAAAGAATAGGGAGTAGCATAGCAGTAATAATATCCGACATTAGCAGACAAATGACCAAGGAGTAACTGTGTGTTTCAGAGTCAAAGAAAACCACGTTGAATTAAACTCCTGAAGTCACACATTTTTGCATCTTAAAATGGATTAACATTGAAAGCCATCGAATAATGAGCTTGTTAACTGAAGTCTAGCGAGCCCTCTCTATCTCTCTTGCACCTGTTAGCCTATAAGCTTCTCCTTCCGATTAAGCTTCCTTTACTGTCAAGAAAACGGGCAGATGCTCCTCAATCATTCTGGATCATTCTTCAAGCTCAGACGAAGTGCCTTCAGACGATGAGTTCGCTAGATCTCTCAGCTAATCATTTTCAAGCTGTAGTTTTTATTACTGGCACGGCAAATCTGTGCCATATTACATCGCAGCGCGGCACAGCGACGTTCGCTATGATTGCTCAGGAGCAAGCACAAGTCGGCCAGTACTGGGACGGCAAATCTGTGCCATATTACATCGCAGCGCGGCACGGCGACGTTCGCTATGATTGTTCAGGAGCAAGCACAAGTCGGCAGTCGTCTCGGGCGTCCACGCATATTATTCGCCATGACCTGTGATCAGCAGTCACGTCTTTGCTCATCACTTACCACTGACTGACATCAGCAGTTGGAAGTGGTCCTTGCCATCCGGACCATGACAGATACTCTGCGCATCTGTTTGACCAGACGCAGTGTCGGGCGGTGCACGTGCACTGCTCTTTCCAGAGGCAAAGGAGCGTCCAGGCTGTCACCTGTCACCTGCAGAATATCAGACGCGGCGGTGTAGGTGTACTGTTCATACCAGAGGTGGAAGACGGCGTCCAGGCTACTGACAGTGTCCACCTACATAATATCAGACGTGGCGGTGTAGGTGTACTGTTCATACCAGAGGTGGAAGACGGCGTCCAGGCTACTGACAGTGTCCACCTACATAATATCAGACGCGGCGGTGTAGGTGCACTGTTCATACCAGAGGTGGAAGACGGCGTCCAGGCTACTGACAGTGTCCACCTACATAATATCAGACGCGGCGGTGTAGGTGTACTGTTCATACCAGAGGTGGAAGACGGCGTCCAGGCTACTGACAGTGTCCACCTACATAATATCAGACGCGGCGGTGTAGGTGCACTGTTCATACCAGAGGTGGAAGACGGTGTCCAGGCTACTGACAGTGTCCACCTACATAATATCAGACGCGGCGGTGTAGGTGCACTGTTCATACCAGAGGTGGAAGACGGCGTCCAGGCTACTGACAGTGTCCACCTACATAATATCAGACGTGGCGGTGTAGGTATACTGTTCATACCAGAGGTGGAAGACGGCGTCCAGGCTACTGACAGTGTCCACCTACATAATATCGACGCGGCGTGTAGTTATTTTTTTTTTTTAAAAGAAGGGGGGAAAAAGGGTTCCAGGCTACTGACAGTGTCCACCTACATAATATCAGACGCGGCGGTGTAGGTGCACTGTTCATACCAGAGGTGGAAGACGGCGTCCAGGCTACTGACAGTGTCCACCTACATAATATCAGACGTGGCGGTGTAGGTGTACTGTTCATACCAGAGGTGGAAGACGGCGTCCAGGCTACTGACAGTGTCCACCTACATAATATCAGACGCGGCGGTGTAGGTGTACTGTTCATACCAGAGGTGGAAGACGGCGTCCAGGCTACTGACAGTGTCCACCTACATAATATCAGACGCGGCGGTGTAGGTGCACTGTTCATACCAGAGGTGGAAGACGGCGTCCAGGCTACTGACAGTGTCCACCTACATAATATCAGACACTACCAGGCTGCCGAATATTGATGGCTCACAGCAAAACCACCATACCAATGTGTAAGTGTGGTTTGTCACCCAAATAGATGCTGAGAGGAACCAAATAGGATTGATTTATTTTTTACATCATAGTCAATCTGACATATAGCCATTTATGTGTGACCATTCACCAGCAAATGTAACTGCAGGGTAATGTGACATGCTCACTGCTCACTACATCCATACAGGCTTCACACAACACTGGCTGGGTGATCAGCAGATCAGCAGTCAGTCATAGGCATGGGAGCAACCATCGGTTGTGATTGGCAAGGAAATGATCCAAGCCTGACAAATTCAGATTACTGTTAACATTACATTTTCCGATGGTAAGCTGTGCGCAAAGCTGTACCAAATTCGACATAGTCAATGACATTGCTGAATCGTGATTGCACCAGGCATGTCTGGCACATGGAACCATCAGAACAGCGGGACAATACAAAAGCTGACCAGCATGTTCATGGAGTTCGTGGAGTTCCTTGCCACGCAATACGAAATGTAATAACAATGATTAAATGTTGCCCCAAGCCATCAATAATGGAGGAGGAACAGGGCTGGATTAATGTTTTGGAATCACGACAGGAAAATGTGTAGGCGTTCTAAGTGGAGAGGATAATGTTTGTCCCTGTTTCTGACATCAAGAGCTCACTTTTGTACTTCGCAGTCAGCTTGGCATGTTTGTCAAACAATAATGAGCTGAGTCATTTTGAAACAACTCAACTCGTCTCGTGGCAACATGGCAGTGGATAATTTTCCAAAGAGGGTAATGTTCTGGATGACAATCATCCAGGGCAAAGCCGTTTCCAGCCATAGAGGAGGAGGTACATTTGTGTCCAATGCAGCATATCTGAGAAATGAAGTACTGTAACAGGTAGCTTGATTCTGCAATGAGGTTGCATTTAACCCTCGTCGAGCCGTGAAATGCTCCCAGTCAAGCCGGGAAGGTTCCTAGCCTAGTCGGGAAAGGCTCCCAGTCGAGCCGTGAAAGGCCCCCAAGTCGAGTCGAGAAAAGCCTCCAGCCCAGCCGGGAAATGCACCTACTCAAGTGGCAAAGGCTCCGAGTCGAGCCGAGAAATGCTCCCAGTCGAGCCGGGAAAAGCTCAACTGTTTTAGGAAGGCTCGACTACACCTCCCCCGCCTCTCTCCCTCCCTCTCCTCGTCCGTTTAACGAATTTTCAGCCCAAAACACCATTCTCAGAGGAAAAGGCGCCCCCTGGAGACGAAACAACCGCACATCTACAGCGTGCTCCAGTGCATCACCTACCCTCCCCCTCCCCCGACGGCTCAACGAATCTTGTTTTCGCCAAAGGCGCTCCCTCGATGAGATAAACCCCACCCCTCCAATGAGAATTCCTGGATCCGTCCCTGGTGCTAATGCATTATCGTGAGCTGTCACCATAACTGTGGTGAATTTCCCGATATCTGTCACCTACGCCCACATGCAAGTAACAAGTTTCTCACCTCTGATTCTTGCCATCACTAAACTGCCGATGTAATGTCTCGGGCCAGTGTGAGGTGTCGTTCAGGTGCTCCTCAGCTACAACTGCGACGTGCACGCGGCGTGTCAGCGGCGACAGTCGCGGTGTTCCCAGATTGACCGCAGACGAACTGATTCAGCAGTTCGTCACACTGATCACAGTGCGACCCTGATCAGCCGCACTGCTTACAAACCGGTGCCGCGGCCACTCACACTGATCACAGACCGACTCACTGTCAACGGCGAACACTATCACTGATCACAGACCGACTCACTGTCAACGGCGAACCTGGCCGCTCACAGAGCCACCTCGTGGTCAATCGCAACACTATCACTGATCACAGACCGACTCACTGTCAACGGCGAACCTGGCCGCTCACAAAGCCACCTCGTGGTCAATCGCAACACTATCACTGATCACAGACCGACTCACTGTCAACGGCGAACCTGGCCGCTCACAAAGCCACCTCGTGGTCAATCGCAACACTATCACTGATCACAGACCGACTCACTGTCAACGGCGAACCTGGCCGCTCACAAAGCCACCTCGTGGTCAATCGCAACACTATCACTGATCACAGACCGATTCACGTCAACGGCGAACCGGCCGCCACAGCCCCGTGGTCAATCCAACACTATCCGCCACTCAACGGCGAACCGGCCGCTCACAGAGCCACCCGTGGTCAATCGCAACACTATCACGATCACAACCGACTCACTGTCAACGGCGAACCGGCCGATCACAAACCACCCGTGGTCAATCGCAACACTATCACTGATCACAGACCGACCACTGTCAACGGCGAACCGGCCGCTCACAAAGCCACCCGTGGTCAATCGCAACACTCACACTGATCACAGACCGACTCACCGTCAACGGCGAACCTGGCCGCTCACAGAGCCACCTCGTGGTCAATCGCAACACTATCACTGATCACAGACCGACTCACTGTCAACGGCGAACCTGGCCGCTCACAAAGCCACCTCGTGGTCAATCGCAACACTATCACTGATCACAGACCGACTCACTGTCAACGGCGAACCTGGCCGCTCACAAAGCCACCTCGTGGTCAATCGCAACACTATCACTGCCATGGTTCTTTTTCGACTTGATAATATGTCCCTAATATCTTTGTTGCATGGACTCCCAGAAGGGAATACTAGCAGAATATCACAGATTCTATGCCAACTCCTATCTTCAAACTCACATGAGCGCCATCATGCTAAGTTTAACGAAACATACTGGCGATTCAAACGGCATTCTATATTGTGCAGAAACCTATGCACTGTGGTACTAGATTTTGAGCCCTTCTCCTAAGCCCACCCTACCACAAATATATACACTTGTATACGCACATACATGTGCAAATATATATATATATATATATATATATATATATATATATATATATATATATATATATAATAAATATATATATATATATATATATATATATATATATATATATATATATATATATAAATATATATATATATATATATATATATATATATATATATATATATATATATATATATATATATATATATATATATATATATATACACATTCGTGTCTGATGCCTGTTCTGAAACCAGTCGTCTGGCCCTGCAGATGTGCAACACGTGAGAGTGGTCGCTGGCCAGGAGGCGCACCTGCCCTGCCCGAAGCTGACTTCAACGCAGCGCAGCTTAATCACTCTGGTCATCTGGTACAGGAATGACATGCAGAAGAGTCCAATATACAGGTGAGGTCACCTAGCCTAGCTAAGTATCCTCAGATATCAACTGACAGATGGAAAGTAGGGGATTTTCACGAAGCGGAAATCATCGCCTTCTGCCATGGCCTTTGTTAACCCTTGTTGACTTAACCCTTTGTTTTCCCGGTCGCATTCTCACACTCCGTCTCGGGGAGGGGGTAGGGGTCATTATACACTACTCTAATTTACAAACTAAGCAACGGAAGAGGTGCCATCGGAAAGCGCTCGACGGATAGGGCCCGAAACCATCCAAAAAATTATACCCCCTCAAAAGTGACAAACGGGAAACCCTTTCTACAGGGCTATTCAGAAGCGTGGTTTCCTCCCATGCGGAAGTCAGTGGTCCGCACCCATATTGATTTCTGGCTCGCATGTATTGGTGGCATGTTTTGATGAGGTATGATGCATGGCAGGCATGAAGTTTCGCAGTCATCAGTGTTGAAGGGGGGGGTACCCCAATGAATAACACTCGCACTGGAGGAGGGTAAGAATTGTCCCCATCTCAGGCTTTTCCCACACTAACTATGACCGAAACGGGTCAGGGCTCTACTCTTTTGGATATGTGGTAATCAATACCAGGGATCGAATATTCTTATATGAATATTCCATAATGAATATAATGAATATGAATATTCCATAATGAACATAATGAATATGAATATTCCATAATGAATATAATGAATATGACTATTCCATAATGAATATAATGAATATGAATGTTCCATAATGGATGGATATTTCCAATTTCAAGATAACTATCAGTTAGTTATCTCCAACGACAAGTCCAGATCTTCTGACAAGCTTGGACGTTGAAGGTTATCCTGGAGCATGCAAATTGAGAGAAAGTTAGCATTGCAGAAGAGAATAAAGGGATTGCGGCCAGGATATCACTCCGGAGGCAGCGATGACGTGAAATGAAAAAAAGAAACACGATTTCGGTAAGTTGGCGACGTGTTCCTTCAGAACTGAAAGCGTTCAAAATGTTAACAATATTTGTAATTTACTCTTCCATTGCGCCGAAGACGTTGCTCCTCTCACTCCGTGATTCGCCATTGGCAAAGTGTCACCCCATGGCGCCATTACTTCTAGTGGATTGAATAGAGTATGTTCTAAATATCTCTCGTCACCTCCTAGAGCCACTATTGGGAAAGTCTTCTAGCTCCGCCACTGTTTGTGTGACCGTGTGTTCTGAATTCATTCCACCCTCCCAACATTCTGATGGCAACATATATTATACCACTTTGAGAAGACGGTCACATTCTGCCCAATTTTGTCCCCCCTGGATCCGCCCCTGACATGATGATTAGGCTTAAAGTAAGCACTTCCGTAGGTAAGCAAAGCAGCACTTGCGGGTGAATTTCATTTCATAGTCATCTGAACAGAAAAAACAAGGAAAATATTGAGATACATGTACTGCTCATACATTTTCGTTAAAATCTGTCGGAGGTGCTCCTAATATTGGTTCCTGGGACTGCCTCTGATATTGCTACGAAGTTAAATTTTGGTACGAAGTAGAAAATGCAGAAAGTTATGAAACATTGTCGAATTTCACACTCCTATCACAAAGCCTTAGGGAGCGGCAAGCGAAAACACACAGGGTTGCGGATTCCTCCCCCGCCCCTTCCCCCACAGGAATATGAATGATGTAAGGCAACGAGAAGTGAGAGATAATTTCCGTGGAATAGGCCCTGTGTTATCGTCTGTGATGATTTGTCAATGTGGCGTATGTCAGCACCGCTGGACTTAACTTAACCCAAGCTTATGTCTGGCAATGACGGTCGTCCTTCCAATCCAATAACAGTGAGCCTAACATAACGTTTATTCGTGATGGCGCATTTGACTTATAGTTAGGAAGCTTTACTTCGCCCAGCGTTTGCACATTAACTTCAATGCATTTCTTTACATCGGTATTCAGTAGTTAAACCTGTCCCATATATATATAGTTCCCAGCATGAAAAGCATTTTAATTGTGCAGCTGTCATGAACGACACTATGTATATAATATCTGCTTTCGAAAACTACATTAGGTAATATTGTCAAGTGCTTTTCAAAAGTGGCGCTTACTGCCAATGAACCAACCGGGCATGATGGGTGTAGAAATCAAGAAAATTTTGGAAAGGAAAAAGGATCTTAGTAGGTGAATCTTTCCAGTTAACGCCCATTGGCCCCAAGTTAAAATTAAAACATATTGGTATGGAAGATTCGATGCCTGCTCTTTTTGGTTCCTATTCTCATTCCCCGCATATTAACACAATACGGCTCTCATCAAAAGTATCGTTGGGTACTCATTTCCAACCTAATATCATGCAATTCAGTAACGATTAGCTGCTTGACTTTGGGACTGCTCAAGACGAAAAGACTCAACGTTTTGCACCATGATTTCATCATCATTACTCGCAGTTTTGCTCTCGTCACGGCGGATGCGCTCGCTCCGACCTGGGACTGTGAGAGAACCGATTGAGGCAAAGCGTGGGCATAGCTATTGTAGGGAGAAATTGTTTCTTTTGCAGGTGCTAGGTTAAGTTAAGGAGCTTAAATTGTCTTGGGTGCATCTGTCTGTTCTTAATCTTCCGGAATCCTATTACTATCGACAGTGGCGTTGCCACACGGAGACAGTGTGACGACGGCCAACGCACCACGTGGCTGAGATCAGTGCCGGTTGGAGGGATAGTTTGTTGTTTTCTTTTGTGCGCTAAATTGAGGTACCGAGTTTGGACTGTTCTAGATACATCTGTTTTCTTATCCTATCCTAAGTAATTATGTGCGTCTGTCCTAGGGCTGCAATTGGGAACAAAGAACCTGAAGTAGACTAACTTCCTCGTGTTCCGACTATTGCACAGGTTATCCAGGCTTTAGTAGGATTATGTTAATATTTATTTGTATTTAAATTATACCACTGCTAACTAGTTCCGTAAAGATTCAGGCTGTGCTGTGCAAGTATAAATTACGGAGTTGCGTATTTATTATATACTGCTAGTAGCTAGTTGGTGTCTTAGCTTCATAGGATACTTGCGGGCTTAGTGTGCTAAGCAAAGTAAGCGGAGGTATAACTCCTTGTTTTTGTATATGGAATTTGGTACCTCAAATGTCAGTTTCATTCAGTTATATTATTTAATGACGTTTAATCAGCTTCCATTGGTAGCTGGTTAGCTCTATATCTTGATACGTTATCGAGACTAGCTTCGTTGTATTTTGACAATTACAGAAGTTATCCAGGCTTTACTAGGATTATATTAATATTTATTTGGGTTTCATTATGCCATTGCTAACTAGCTTCTTCAAGGATCCAGGATGTGCTGTGCAAGTCTAAGTTACCGAGTTTCACTGGCGTATTGATCAATTTCTCTTAGTGGTTAGTTAGTTATTATCTCAATAAGATCGGTGCGAGCTTCGTTTATGTAAGCAGAGGGCAAGTTTACCTTTGTCCCTTGTGTACCGGGCGAGTTGAAGTGTCAGTCTCATTAAGCAAGGTAGCTAATTGAGATTTGATCAGCTTTGTTATTAGCTAGTTTTATTCCGAGTTAGTAGCTAATTAGGTACGGAGGTTCTGAGGAGGTGTTGAATGCAGGAGAACTGGGCAGGTCATGGTGGAGAAAGCTGACAAAGTACGAAGCATTTCAAGCAAGGAAACTGATTGCTTATCTTATCTGTACGTCAATACCAGAAATGGTAGGAAAAACATTGGATAACTGCATGCATATGTCGTCTGAAAAACTTAGTTTGGTATGCATAACTGATGC
The DNA here is from genome assembly GCA_034440615.1 of Ashinkailepas kermadecensis. Lineage (NCBI taxonomy): Eukaryota > Metazoa > Arthropoda > Thecostraca > Neolepadidae > Ashinkailepas > Ashinkailepas kermadecensis. The sequence goes on along the minus strand of JAOTOM010004498.1, from coordinate 16,705 downwards.
ATGGGTTAATGAATGCGTTTGTGTGGATATCTTGTAAGAGTTTGAATGGACAGGTCAGGAGAGTGTTGAGAGTTGCAACATACATACACACCAAAGGAATTAAAAGATACACAGTGGGATGTTCTTGCATGTGAGGCAAGTACTGAAATGTCATGCTGTGGAAAATGTCCTGTCTCCAACGCTAGATGAACCTACACGGGAAAATGAAACGCTAGATCTAATGCTTACCAGTGAGAAAAACAACTTTATACAAGATGTAAACAAAGGAGAGACCTTACATGTGGAAAGGCTAAAAGGTTTCAAGATCCTGTTTCAAGGTCAGGATGGATTCATAACTAATAGGCAAATTCGATTGACCGAGGTTAATCACCCTTCATGGCTGACCAAGGAAGCAAAACAATTGCTGGGGACAAAGAAGCACACATCTAAGGAACCTAAACGGCCTTCACTCTGAGGCTGACCTAGAAGCATATAGAATAGCTAGAAGTAAAGTTAGGAGGTGTGTCAAGGCATCTAAAAGTCAGCTAAGAGGTTCTTTATCTTCTATAAATATATATCTAAAATATAGTGTATGGTCACTGGCGTTAGATGGTGAAAAGGTGTTTGATGATTGTTATATAGTCGAGACCATAAGCAGCAAGCAAGTCTCATCCGTGAGAGCTTAGCGAGACCTGAAATACATGTGAAACAACTCAAGGTTATGCTATGGCAGGTGATAAGTTGGAAGATGCTACAATAAATACGGAAGCCGTATAAAACCAGTTACAGAAACTAAGACCCAATACAGCTGCGGGACATGATGATCTATATGCTGAGATCCTAGTAGAGTATGTTCAAGATTTAGCTCTTCCTCTAGGAATCATTTTCAGGCCGTCTTCGGAGTATTCTGAAGTACCTGAAGATTGGCATAATGCAAATGTAGCACCAATTTTCAAAAAGGGAAATACAAAGTGTGCATGCGATTACAGTCCAATTAGTTTGACCTCACTAGTTTGCAAAGTACCAAAAAAAACGTGTCAAGGGGAATTTGACAAATTATCTTCATAGGCACAACCTTTTAAGGGATACTCCAGATGGATTTCGACCTGGAAGATCTTGCTTAACTAACCTCCTGGAATTCATGGAGCATGTAGCTGGAGAAGCTAACAATCGAAGCGGGATGGATATCGTGGATGTCGTGACTTTAGCAAAGCATTTGATGAAGTTCCACACAAGCAACGAATTCACCAACTATGTAAAGCAGCATGGGATTGGTGAAAAGTTATAGGTTGGATTCAAGCACGGCCAAGGGGAGGGAAAGAAAGAGTTGCAATTAAATGGATGTAAATCTGAATGGACGGATGTTTTATATTGAGTGCCACTGGACCCCGTTCTTTATCACCTTTGCGAACAACATTGGGGAAAGGACTGAAGAATATGGTGTTAAATTTGCTGTTGACAACAAGCTGATAGGAGTGGCTAATAATAGTGATAAATCTAGCAATATTCGACTAAATTTGGCGGCTCTAAAAGTGGGCTGATACATGGCATATGTGTTTCAACTATGATAAGTGTAAGATTATGCATCTGGGGTCTGGAGGTGGGACAGTTGGATATACAGTGGAAGGTAGTGAAATGAATGTCATTGAAGAGGAAAGAGATTGAGGTGCTTAATTTCAAATTACCCTAAAGCAGATAACAATGTGCATCAGTAGGTCATTGTAGACAGATTGCCAGACGCCAGTTGGCTTGACTTATGGTCGAAACCTCGCAATGTAGTTTTACAATTTGTCGAACTTGAAGTAATTCCTGGGTTGTGAAGATCAATTAAGCTTTCAATCTGTTTACAATGGTTTACCACCGGGAAATATTGGTCTTTCTGAACTATGTACGTAATACCTCAGTAGTAACAGGGCAATCAGAATGCTAGGAATCATCAAGAGCAGAGTGTAGTACGAGAGCAAGGAAGTTATGAAAAAAACTGGATTAGCCTGTGTGCGAATCCACTTGGAATATTGTGCACAAGCATGGATACCCTAGTTAGAAAGAGATATAGGAATGCTAAAAAGAGTGCAGCGTGAAGCCACTGGACTAATCAGTGGACTAGGTAATGTAGAATATGGAGGAAGGCTTATGGCATTATATATGTACTCACTGAAGCATAGGGAATTAAGTGGTGATATGAGGGAAATGTTAAAATGGCCAAAGGGTTAGATGTTGTCAATATGGATGATGCTTTCTACTTAGAGTATTACATAGGGGCCATCAATTCAGGTTGGACAAGTCAAGATGTATGACAGTTTTCAACAGCTTTTCAGTCCAGGGTGGTCGATCAATGGAATAAGCTGCCTGCTGATGTAGTGAGACGCCCCTCGTTGAATGCATTTTAAAATAAGGTGAACACATTTTGTGGTGGGAGAAGCTTGCTTTTTTAGGTATAATTGATGCAGTATGAGCACGATAATTGGTAGTGGATGGGGAGATATTTACGCAAGTATGTGTGCATTGTGCAGGCCCCTTTAAGCAAGCATATGGGTGAAGGAGTTGGAAAATTATGTATGGGGCATTGGTGTGGAGTTGGTGCATTGGTGTTAGTTATGCAATATCAAGTGAACGATGCTGGATAACTTGGGGGTAGATAGTTCCCTTGTAACTGGGATGTGATAGTGATTGGTGTGTGTTAGTGTTTTTTTTCTCGTCTTATGGTATCTCTCCTTTATAGACTTAACTAAGATGCTTCTGTGGCTCTTATTAAGCCTGATCACTTTATAACTTGCCGAATTATAATTCAGAAGCCATTTGTACCCCGGTGAAGTAAGAAATAGATAATGTTGGGGTATTATGTGTTATGTCGTCGCCCAGCTGGTGTACTGAGAAGCGAGCGTCTCGTGCAGATGTGCGTGTTGCTGTCAGAGTCCCCAAACACACAGATAATCCTCTCAGGGTCAAACATGCAAAGTCGCATACACGGGAGTGTAGCGGCCAATCACAATTAGTGTCAGGCCCAGCAACGACCGTGCGGCAGCCAATCATGCGCCAGGGTCGGGCCTGTCCACCGGGAGGCGATAGAGCCGGCGGCGGTGGACCACTCTCCGGTCACCGGTCGGCGGGTAGGCTGTGCCGCCAGGCAGGCCGGGCGCGCTCACCGCATTATAGAAGTTAAATACATTTAAGGTCACCCCTTTGGCCAGACATGGCACCTTCCCTGTGGGTCCCAACGAAACGTGTGGTACCCTTTTTTATTCGCGAGGTGCTACGGAGCATTTCTGTTATTATTGAATGCGACATATCACAAAGGGTTATACAAAAATCGCGACAAATTCTGAATTCGTTAAATTCGTGCCCAGATTTGCCCATTGACCTGGCCCAGTAAGTCAATCAATGACCTCACGAAATCATGCTTGATGTCAATCGCAAGATATCGTAACAATCAATGAGCTGGCTTGTCGTGTCTCTAGCGTGCGTCGTTTGTAACCGCCGGGGGTTCTCACCCCCTAGCCATCCGATTCGTACGAAGGTGGCGAAATACTTAATAGGACCGTGGATTAATTATGCGTTGTCCAGTCATCTTGCGCACCAATAAGTGTTATTTTATGACAAATAGTGATGTTTTGTCATCGAGCTTACTCTGATACGATTCAGGATGGCAATCTGAGCCGGATCATAAATTGAGTCCTTAAAATACAGGATTTGTATTTTTGACTTGAAGTGCAGGTGACTTGGGGAATAGTTAGGTCACATTTTTGGTGCCTTTTCTAGCATTAATAATTTTTCTACATTTTATATTTACTTTGTGATGTTAAAATGTTTATTTTTAGTTATGGAATTGAACATAATTAGAAACTCTGCACGTACCAGGAGTTCCGTCAAGGGATTCGATTGCATCGAATCATTTATCAAACATAGCTCACAAGGGTAAAAAATGGCACTAATTTTACGTGACACTAACCAGCGGTCAGCGATCTACATGCTCATGTGCACGCAATACAACAACCGAAACCAAGCTCAAGCCTAAAATTGACCCCCGTCGAACAGTAGAACAGCATTATCAGTATTCGTCAGCATCCTCTAGAGCGAAGCAGCTCCGTCCCACGTGTGCGCTGAACACTGCATTCTCGGTATCGCGCCCACGCACCTGACTCTCAATTACTGCTGCCGGTAGGCGGGGCGCCCACTCGGCTAGTTTATTGCATGACGCGGACGCCGCGCGTTCCCGGAGCTGATCTCTTGCCTGCTGAATGTCCCGAAGCTTGAGGATCAGGAGCTTGGCCATGAAACCCGACACGTTTTCTGAAAAATAGCGCAGGCGCGATATCATTTCAGGTTAACTGTTATGCTCAGGATAACTCCTACGCATAATTATACTTTTTCAACCGATAATTAAGAGCATGCAAAACATACCAATGGTTGGAAGAAATTTCCCAAGACAAATGTAAGTCATTTGCGATTGAGATCAAAACAAGCTAAACCCAAGGAATCAAATGATATATTGGTAACTATAACCTGCCAACTCGTGAGAAACGTACGAAGTACTAACAGACACGTCTACAGTACTGACAGGCACGTCTAAGGTACTGACAGCAAATCTAAAGTACTGACAGACACGTAAGTCCTGACAAAGTCGCTTGTCGGCGAAACGTCTAAAGTACTGACAGGTACGCTTGTCGGGTAAAATTCATGTTTCTTTTTTTGCGGAGGCAAATACAATTTTGAGAGTTGAGAAGTAACGGATAATTGCAGTTTTGCACCGGGAACTTAGAGCTCTGAAAGATCAAGGTGAAATCCGACCATACATGTTCAGCAGATGATCGACTTCCTTTGAAGCGATACTTTGGAGGCCCGTCAGTTTTGCATTGCTTGACCCAGTATTTGCTGGGGTACCTATCGTTACACCGTGATCTGTGGGTGAGGGAACTAGTCTCATGCCCTCTCATCGAACTAAACAAGTACTTTATTATATTTATTTGTGCTCAATTATACTTCTTTATTGGCTCATGTTGCTGGTTCAAACAGCACCAAAACTATCTAGGCGAGATAGACTGAACGTGCAGAAGTGCACTGAAGCCACATGTGTTACATGGGATCAAGTGAATAGGGCTGGATGGGTAAGGTAGATGGACATTGATGTTGGTGATGATGATGATAGACATTGATGTAGATAGACAGCGTGGGATGTTGGTGGATGGATTTTTTGGAATTGGGGATGTGGTGTTGGTTGGGGTGATGGGTGTCTTTTGCCAAGGTATCTTCCCTTTACAGACGTGACCTGGATGGGCCATTGTGGCTCTTAATAAATCTGATCACTTTATGACTTCATGACTAAGTGATGCCAAACATGACGCAAAAGAATGAAAAATGTGCATCGCCATGAGCACAGCAAAAACAAATGCTTTCTCGGTTTAGGTCCGGGCCTTGGGTTCCAAAAGAGAATGTTAGGGCCGTGAGACGAGAAGTCCCAATCTATGGCAGATATGATATATATATATATATATATATATATATATATATATATATATATATATATATATGTGTATATATAAGCTAGATATATATATAAGCTATGTGACTCAATTCACAGCTCGTCAGTTTTCCGCTACCCGACAGCTGCTAGCTTTACAGTCGAGCAGCTCATCGCCCATCAAAATCAATACCAATAGCGACAAGCTGCCAGTCCGATCAGCGGTACCCGGTCAGGCATGCTATCTCATGGTGAGCCGCTTCGAGCAGAATGAATCTGCCAGTGGCTGTCCCCAGGTGGTGGCCTAGGGGCGGGGGCAGGTGTCAGCCGTGCTAGATCGGGGCGTGGACAGGTTTCAGTCATACTAGATAGGGGCGGGGACAGGTGTCAGTCGTTCTAGAACAATTTGATGTTCGCCCACCGCCGCTCCAGCCGAGTCCCTGTGCACCGGGTGTCTGTGGTTTACCTGAGGTGATCTGTCGCTGAATCATGGACAGTCGACGCAACGGAACGGAAATTTGGATGTTGGGAACGCTGGATGCTGTCAGCGGCTTTCGGTTACTGGCAACTGAACACTTCTCTGGGTACTTGGTCCAGAGATACCTTGACCAGACTATTGAATGCTGGAATAGAGCTGGTATTGTGCAGGCGATTTAAAAACAAAATGGTCCCATATCTGATGCAATAGCTTTTCGTAATTAGCTACACGTACTTCCATAGGGTCTTTCAGCGTGGGTCTTCTCTTGGTTAGCTGCGCATGAAGCAAGACAGCCAACACAATGATGCCTCAGGAGGAAAACAAGAATATCATGAAGTGCAAAGCGTAAACAGACAACCACTATGTGTTTAATCTTTGCATTGCCTTGTTTTGCTTATGGTAGGCAACCACTAGCTAGTAGCAAGGAACGTGACTGGAATTATCGCGTTCGGATATAGTAAGCTATCAACGCTCACATCATTTTCAGCGCTGCATAGTGAAGGTGTTGGGGTGAGCATGGCATTGCCGAAATCCAGGGTATTATTGTGCATGCTAACACCAGACGCCGGGCACAGAGCCGCTCGGGACCAGTGTCCAAGGTCACCGGATGTCTGGCACTGAATACCAGGAACACAAACACGATGGCGAATGCGGGTCACTGAACTGCAGAATATATCATGGTGACCGAGGACCGGACCAAGTCTGCAAGGACTGGACCAGGGCATTGAGTACCAGACCAGGTCACGGAGGACCGGACCAGGACCGAAGACCGGACCAGGACCGAAGACCGGACCAGGACCGATGACCGGACCAGGACCGAGGACCGGACCAGGACCGAGGACCGGACCAGGACCGAGGACCGGACCAGGACCGATGACCGGACCAGGACCGATGACCGGACCAGGTTTTCGAGTACCGGACCAGGACCGAGGATCGGACAAGGGCCGCGCGCCGGACCAGGTTTCCGAGGACCAGGTCACCGAGTACCGGACCATATTTCGAAGTTCCGAAGACCGGACGAGATTTCTAGTTTCCGTGGACCGGACCAGATTTCTAGTTTCCGAGGACCAGACCAGGTTTCGAGGTTCCGAGGACCGGACCAGGTCTCCGTTCAGATAGAGACGTGACTTGCGAACGTACAAAGTGGCCAGGAAATTGAACCTGCAGGGCACCTCCTCTCAACTGACAAGTTCTTGCACGTCAGATGGTGGTAGCTGAGCTGTGGATGTTTTCCATACATGCACGTTTGAATGTTGGACATGGAGACTCTGCGACGGACGATCCTGTGTACTTTTTCTTTGAGTCAGAGTTGTGCATGAATACTGGGCATGGATGTTGGTCTGGTGCTTAGAAGTCCATTCGGCCAGCCCTAGCTATTTTGAGAATGTGGGATGAAGGTGATGGATAAAATATTGCAAAGAGGAGGACAAATATCATGCGGTGTGGACGCAGCGAAGGATGAGTGGATGCGGCACGCATGGATGATGCGCATGGATGGATATGGATATTGTGTTGGCACTGCGTAGATGTTGTGTGTGTGTTGTGCGTTTTGAGATCACATATGGGTGTTGTGTAGTCTACATATGTGTTCTGCATGGATGTGGTGTGTGCGTGTGCCTTGTGCATGCGGCGATCTATGGCTGTCGTACATAATGGATGCTGCGTAGGAATGAGGAATTTCGGTGTTCACCACCAACGAGTGACCTGCTGTGGCATCCTTGATCGGCTGCAGCATCCTTGATCGGCTGCAGCATCCTTGATCGGCTGCAGCATCCTTGATCGGCTGCAGCATCCTTGATCGGCTGCAGCATCCTTGATCGGCTGCAGCATCCTTGATCGGCTGCAGCATCCTTGAACGGTTGCAGTATCCTTGATCGGCTGCAGCATCCTTGATCGGCTGCAGCATCCTTGATCGGCTGCAGCATCGCGCTGGCACTGCGCTGCCCTGGGATTGTTGTTTGTGGTCTCAGTGGACTCGGAGACGATGCGAATACCCGGAGCAATGTGAAAAACTGCTGAAGCATCTAATACTGCTGCGCCCCAGACTTGACACGGCAATTTATATTTTCTTCAACGCATCGGTGTGCTGATGCAAAACTTCGTGCCTCGCCTCAGGAAACGAAAAAAATGCAGTCGATCTCAAAGCAATATCTCCGAGTGCTATCAATCACGGGCAACCAAATCAGGGGCTCTGGGCGGAATTCCACCTGCGATGCTGGTGTATATCGCATTATATTATAAATGTTGCAGTGCCGCCAGTGTATCGTACAGTACCTGGAGAGTTGCCGCTTTTGAAGGTTTGGACTTCAGTTTGGATCCGTATGAATTAGTTCAACCATGACATTGTTTGTGCCATTGTGCGGCTCCCTAAATATTCCCTCGAGACGGGCATGCAATCATTGTTGACTGATTGCATTGAGTTAATGAAGCAAACCATACATCTGTTTACTAACTTTAGCGAAATGAAGACGACTATTTTGCATTACTTGCATTTTCCATGCACTCAAAAGGTTATCATATAATACAAAATTCACAAATAGCGACTACTTTGATCCCAGACTTCACCAAATGCCTCATCCGCCCTAATTGTAGTCAAGAAACAAAATGCAGGTCTCTGTTTATATTGTGCAATTGAAGACGATGCACCCGCCCAAGCTTGACAAGGTCATAGGTCAAGATCATTTTAGCTTAGCCACGCTCAATTCAACAAAGATGACAATTTGTTAAAAACTTGAAATCGACTTGGCTGCACTAAAAATTGCACTGAGATGCAGTGTTAGCTCTTTAGTGAGACTAACAACATCGTGTTCAAAATTCCCAAACCAAAGAAACTAGACAACTCTTCAATGTGAATCTACAGACACTACTAAACATCTACGAGGCTCTTGAGATATGCTGGAGCACTGCTGAATCTGCTTGTGGCAATCTTTTGACGTGCCGATAACTGTAAATTTAACTGGTATGTGTTCCTGATTTCAGTCAGGAACATGAACCATACTTTGTCACTCTGACTTTTCCTATTGTTAGATTTTGTCTTCAAATTATATCGGTGGATATTGCTCAGACATGTGATGCGGTAGCTAAGAGTTGACAACATGTGATGCTTGCCTCGAATAGTTGCAACATTGGCGACATGTGATGCGTTAGTTAGTAGCCCAAAGTTGGCGACATGTGATGCTTGCCTCGAATAGTTACAACATTGGCGACATGTGATGCGGTAGTTAGTAGCCCAAAGTTGGCGACAGGTGATGCGGTAGTTAGTAGCCCAAAGTTGGCGACAGGTGATGCGGTAGTTAGTAGCCCAAAGTTGGCGACAGGTGATGCGGTAGTTAGTAGCCCAAAGTTGGCGACAGGTGATGCGGTAGTTAGTAGCCCAAAGTTGGCGACAGGTGATGCGGTAGTTAATAGCCCAAAGTTGCTCGCCGTGGGTAAATGCGATCCCCTGGCGCCAGGCGCTCGCTGTGCTGGCCAAATTGGAGCGAGGCCAGCGTGATTACCACGCGACCACTCGATGGGCTTGGACACTGGTGACACTTCCAGCTCCGGGCACACGGTGATCTCCTTACCTGGCGAACTGAAACCGGATTCATATTCCGTGCAAGGAGGGATCCTTGACGCTGGCTCTGCTACCAAGCCAGCTCAGCCAAACCAACTGGATTCATCATAGCCGGTACAATGACCCCTCCTTGACGCGGCTCTGCTGCCAAATCAGCTCAACCAGACCAACTGGATTCATTCATAGTCGGTGCAATGACCCTCTATTGACGCTGGCTCTGCTGCTAAACCAACTCAGCCAAACTTGTTAGTTTCAATTTTTGAAGCCAATCATCAAGGATAAGGTGGCGTTGGTGTGAATGATTGCATAACCTATTTCGCTCCAGAGCCAGGGCTGGACACGATCACGGCCAGATAGTGTTAGCTATTGAAATTACCGCAGCTCGCATCTCGATAGCGCTGTAGCTCTGCCACTTCATAGATCACGCTTCGCCATTTTTCGGTTGTCGCCATATATCGGCAATCCCAATTCTCGGTTGTGGTGGAGCCCTGCCATCTCCGCACGTCCTTCTCCGTTGTGCTTCAGTATCGATAGCGTCGCACCAATGTCCTAACAATGCCTTTCCATTAACCCTCGCCTGGCCGGCGGTGGGGGAGCGAAAATATTCGATCCTCCCTGTGGTTTTTCGGCGCTCGCGTAAAAGCGGCGCGCGGTACGGCGCCAAACCGTGGCACACCATGTTCTGCATCAAACCTGTATGCCTTGCAGGCAGGCTGGGCTCAGGTCTTTCAAGAACTACGTCTGTGAATGAACTACTTCAGGTTAAGTGAAGTCACCTCCGATTTTTTTAGGAAGGTGTCGCACACATTCCCGAATACACAAATGCACCTCAAACTGGCAAGGATTATTTTCCTCAACATAATTAGCAAAACTACGGTCTAGGAATTGCCAAAATTTTGTTTTGAGGGCGTCATTTTTCGCCATGATTAGCCATTAGGGTAAAATCACAACTTTCGGCCCAACGGTGCAATTTGTATTCAGCTAAGTTATCTGGAAGAACTACTTCTTGGTGTGAGCTACATATCATACAAAAACATGACAAACTTCTTTGTGCATAGCTTTTTCATTTCGAGGGAAAAAACGACGTGTACAAATCTTGACTTGCAATTTGTTCAAATAGCAGTTCGATGCGCTTCTTCGTTCTGATTCCAAAACACTTCCTTTAGAAACAGTCCAAAAAGGGACGGCCAGGAACTACATAAAAGGTAACTTCATCCGTGAAGTCATATGTACATATGTAGGGATGTACTTTTTGCACATATTCACACGTTTTGGTTGCGTTCTTCTGAAATTGTCATGAGCTATCCCTTTGGCTTGGCCCATGAACTATCCCACAGTCTTTTTATTTTCGTGTGGGTGCTATTGTTTCTGAGATCCTGGGGGGGGGGGGCGGAAATCCGCCCCCTCCCCCAAACCTCCCCCAAACCTCCCCCGACCGGGCGAAGTACGATCTGAGGCCCAGTCGGACGCAGACTCAGTGTGCGAGTGAAGTACAAGATTGCTTGGAAATATAGAAATGTGGGAAGAAAGTGCAATACCAAAACTCAAGGGTGGAAAGCCAGAACCAGATTCAAGCATTTTGTAAATATGCATATATATAATAAACACACACACACTCACACACACACCAACACACACACACACACACATACATATATATATATATATACATATATATATATATATATATATATATATATATATATATATATATATCTTCATCATTGTCTCATCCAAAACGTGGTAGCAGTCATGATAACCATAGCGGATAGATACTGTGAAATGCAGGTGATTGAAGTGAAATGGCTGACGTGAATGAAATGACATGAAATATATATATATATCAAAAAAAAAAAAAATATATAATTTCATTTCATTTCATTTCTTTCATGTCAGCCATTTCACTTCAATCACCTTCATTTCACGTCATCTATCCGCTACGGTTATCATGACTGCATCCACTTTTTGTATGGTAAAACTATGAAGTTGCTGGACAAAGATGAAATAGTAAATTTCCATTCACCACAGCTTTCCAGGCCACCTGGTGAATTAGTCCATACCGCTTGGACCCCGCCGTGTCGAGGAGCCGCCACCTTCACGTCTCCGCTCCGGTGTGTTTCAGCTTCGACAACCGACGCGTCAACCAGCCGCAGTACTGGTCGGACCCGGTGGTGCTGGGCAGCTCGCGCGCGTCCTTCCGATCGACGGAGGGCCACCTGGCGCTGCTGGACGTGACCCGAGCCGACCAGGGCCGCTACCGGTGCCGAGTCGACTTCAGAGGTGTGCGCACCGTCACCGGAGACGTGCACCTGCACGTGGTCGGTACGTACACGGTCGTGGGTCGGGCGGCACACCATCGACGTGCACCAAGTGGTATGTACCTACCTGTGTGGCCGGTGGTATGGACTGAAGCCCGCAGGGTTTGTTCGGACGGCTCGACAATGAGCAGCCTGTGCCAGTGAGAAACATGCATAACTAAATATGCAATTATGGTTGGTTGATTGTCCGGTTCACGACTCGTCGACTGTTGGCGTCGACAACCTCTCACGTCGGCTGCTTTGGTCATATGGCGTCGACAACCTCTCACGTCGGCTGCTTTCGTCACGTGACGTCGCCAGCCTCTCACGTCGATTGTTTGCCGATGAAGAGCAGCGACAAGTGAGACCCGAACCCACAACCCCTCGAGTGGGAGACGAGCATCCCAAACCTGTGCTATCCATCCCCGCAAGCTAAGCAGGAGCCGGAGTTGAACATGGCGTGTGTCAGGGTCAGACGGATGTATGCATTCAGTCGGGTGTACGGCTGCCGGTCTTTGGTGGAAAGCTTTGGAAGCTTTGAAGTCGTCTGTGCGATTTGGATCGGGCGGTTCCAAGATGCGCCACTCAGTTATGCACGACAGACCTGCTGGTGCTTGGGATGAAGGGCATGCATTCCTGGATCCAGTGCCTGGGCTCCTGGAACTCGAGATGTCCTTTAACTCGGTGGTGTTTTGATAGTTCTAGTGACTTGTTCACGAAATGTAGTGAAATAACTTTCGTCAGGATGCTACTACGCAGTGCATGCCGGAAATCATTTGCAAATTAGTAATTAGGGGTGGTATTAGCCTGCAATTGGTAGTTAGTCAAATGAGCATCCTTGACAACTGCCACTGTCAGCTGAGTTATACGAGATATTATCGGATGTGCTCTAGTGGATAGAACAAAATATGAGAAGCGAACATGCTTTTGTTTAATGTACGTTGTCAGACATGGATTTAACTAAGTGCCTTGAACATTGTAACATTGACATTGACATTAACATTTCCTTGGACTGGGCATGGCATATCACCGAACGGCACGTGATTATTCAGAGCCCGCTACGCCCGGACTGGGCGCGATTATCCCGACCAGGGACGTCCGGACTAGGCTTGACTGACATCGGTGTGGGGGCGATTATCCAGACCGGGGACATCCGGACTGGGCGTGATTATCCCGGCCAGGGACTTCCGGACTAGGCTTGACTGACATCGGTGTGGGGGCGATTATCCAGACCGGGGACATCCGGACTGGGCGCGATTATCTCGACCAGGGACGTCCGGACTGGGCGCGATTATCCCGACCAGGGACGTCCGGCCTGGGCTTGACTGACATCGGTGTGGGGGCGATTATCCAGACCGGGGACATCCGGACTAGGCGTGACTGACATCGGTGTGGGGGCGATTATCCAGACCGGGGACATCCGGACTGGGCGTGATTATCCCGGCCAGGGACTTCCGGACGTGTCTGGTACTCGGACGTAGCGTGATTATCCCGACCAGGGACGTCGTGACTAGGCTTGACTGACATCGGTGTGGGGGCGATTATCCAGACCGGGGACATCCGGACTGGGCGCGATTATCCCGACCGGGGACGTCCGGACTAGGCTTGACTGACATCGGTGTGGGGGCGATTATCCAGACCGGGGACATCCGGACTGGGCGTGATTATCCCGGCCAGGTACGTCCGGACGTGTCTGGTACTCGGACGTAGCGTGATTATCCCGACCAGGGACGTCCAGACTAGGCTTGACTGACATCGGTGTGGGGGCGATTATCCAGACCGGGGACATCCGGACTGGGCGTGATTATCCCGGCCAGGGACTTCCGGACGTGTCTGGTACTCGGACGTAGCGTGATTATCCCGACCAGGGACGTCGTGACTAGGCTTGACTGACATATCCCTAGTCCCGACCAGGGACGTCCGGACTAGGGACGTGTCTGGTACTCGGACGTAGCGTGATTATCCCGACCGGGGACGTCCGGCCTAGGCGTGACCGACATCTGGACGGGAGTGATGATCCCGACCGGGGACGTCCAGGCAGTGCGTGATTATTCCAACTAGGGACGTCCGGATGCGGCGCGACTGACGTCACTGCTGACGTCACTGCTGCGACTGACGTCACTGCTGACGTCACGGCGCGACTGACGTCACTGCTGCAGCTGTTCTGCAAAAGGCAATGTGCGCACCAGTTTATGTGACACGCTCGTACACGAAGCCCGGACCACGAAGATTGTACTAACCGAACGGCGGATCAGGCTTCAGTCGGTGATTAAAATGACAAATTTAACAGCGACGACCCGGTTGCACGAGATGACTGCCAGAGGCGGCGCTCATCCGGCGCCTGTTTAGATCCATCGCCACACTGCTTCATCCAACCCAACGTGAGAAACTCCTCTCATATGCTCCTATGTTCTCGACTTCAATCTCGCGAGGCACCTGCAAGCTAGCCATGTTGTGTGGCAGAGTAATGCCTGGTGCTCAACTGACGGTTTGCCTGGTCTTACCACTGCCACTGGGTATAAAAACAATCATGGCCGCCTTCTCTGCAATCATTCAGTCCACAATACAGTGCTAGGGCTGACTTGCTGATGGTAATATTAACACTGTGATATATCGCGGCAATATTCATACCCATATTCGTCTGCACTGGCACATATTGACGTCATTGGTGGCTTACACTATCCAAGTACGGTGGTTTACACAATCCCAGTGCAGTGGCTTACACAATCCTAGCACATTGAATTACACAATCCCAGTACGGTGGCTTACACAATCCCAGTACATACCATGGATTACACAATCCCAGCACAGTGAATCATGCAATCAGTTCAGCCCGTTCGTGTTCACTATCTATACGGTGCAGCACACCCACCGTCGGTACAATGCAGATCTCCGCCAGCACACCCACCGTCGGTACAATGCAGATCTCCGCCAGCACACCCACCGTCGGTACAATGCAGATCTCCGCCAGCACACCCACCGTCGGTACAATGCAACGCAGTGATAAACACGAGCAGTGCACTACACTGATGCCCAGTCAGTGCACTACATCGATACTCACCACCAGTGCACTACACCGATGCCCATCGCCAGTACACTACACCGATACCCACCGCCAGTACACTACACCGATACCCACCGTCAGTGCACTACACCGATACCCACCGCCAGTGCACTACACCGATACCCACCGCCAGTACACTACACCGATACCCACCGCCAGTGCACTACACCGATACCCACCGTCAGTGCACTACACCGATACCCACCGCCAGTACACTACACTGATACCCACCGCCAGTGTAGTGCAGGGATATCTCACCGCCACACGAGGAAACGCTGTGGCGTGTCAGCGGCGCGCAAAGTTCGTAAAGTATAGTAAAGTCCAACGGTACCGGTGGTCCGGAGGAACCAGTGGGCCGACGGTACCACTGGTCCAATGGCACCAGTGCAGTGGTCGTGTCCGAGATTGTCACGACAGCCCACCCTCCATCGACGCTCGTCCGCTTCGTCCCGCGAAAATAACACATGCGGTGACCTGCTCCGGCTCACTGCGCTGTCGTGACAGACCGCCCCCACCGTCCGCTCGTCCGCCTCGTCCCGGAGAAGTCACACGTGCGGTGTCGAAAAGTCGAAAAGCTACGTTGCAATGTTCATCAGAAACAAGCGCACCATATTTCCTGACTGTAGCATGGGTGCAACACCAATTACAATCTCCATATCTTGGCAGAAAATAAATAATGGACGTTCCCTATCGTGTTTCAAATTTCAGTGATACATGCATGTTTGAGTTAGAACCATCTGTACGGCAATCTCGGAGATTAATCATCGCAATTGTACGTATTTGGTCTGCATGGAACTTGAATGGAACATAGCTACCAGGAAACTAGACATAGACCCAGCTGGACAATAAGGAGGAGGGGGCAGCACGTGGGCATCCCTACCCCGAAATTTCCAAGGGTTTTTCTACCAAGTTAAATGAGTTCTGAGGTACAATTTATCGATAACTCAGCCGTTTTAGGTGCCCTCATGCAGTCTACAAAGAGGGCCACCGCAGCTATTGTAGGGGCATCCGTATAGTCTGCAGAGAGAGAGAGAGAGAGGAGAGAGAGAGAGGGAGAGGGAGAGGGAGAGAGAGGGAGAGGGAGGGAGAGGGAGAGGGAGAGGGAGAGAGAGGGAGGGAGAGGGAGAGGGGGAGAGGGAGAGGGAGAGGGAGAGGGAGAGGGAGAGGGAGGGAGAGGGAGAGGGAGAGGGAGAGGGAGAGGGAGGGGGAGGGAGAGGGAGAGGAGGGGGAGGGGAGAGGGAGAGGAGGAGAGGAGAGGAGAGGGAGAGGGAGAGGGAGAGGGGAGAGGGAGAGGGAGAGGGAGAGGGAGAGGGAGAGGGAGAGGAGAGGGAGAGGGAGAGGGAGAGGGAGAGGGAGAGGGAGAGGGAGAGGGAGAGGGAGAGGGAGAGGGAGAGGGAGAGGGAGAGGGAGAGGGAGAGGGAGAGGGAGAGGGAGAGGGAGAGGGAGAGGGAGAGGGAGAGGGAGGGGAGTGGGAGATGGAGAGGGAGAGGGAGTGGGAGATGGAGAGGGAGAGGGAGAGGGAGAGGGAGAGGGAGAGGGGGGAGAGGGAGGGGAGAGGGAGAGGGAGAGGGGAGAGGGAGAGGGAGAGGGAGAGAGGGAGAGGGAGAGGGAGAGGGAAAGGGAAAGGAAAGGGAAAGGGAAAGGAGAGGGAGAGGGAGAGAGAGAGAGAGAGAGAGAGAGAGAGAGAGAGAGAGAGAGAGAGAGAGAGAGAGAGAGAGAGAGAGAGAGAGAGAGAGAGAGAGAGAGAGAGAGGGAGAGGGAGAGGGAGAGGGAGAGGAGAGGGAGAGGGAGAGGGAGAGGGAGAGGGAGAGGGAGAGCCAGCCCAGCTATTTATACTACCGCACTACAGCAACAAGATATAGACAATTGCATT